>CM025850.1:37866851-37914739 GCA_003952965.2 Morella rubra
TCTGAATTATAATTTCGATACATTTCACTCTCTTAACTACCAACTGCGTAACTTTGTATACAGTTATTAACTTATAAGACAAAAATTTATAAAAGTTCCATTATTTGTAAGAGAGTATAGAATTTGGTTTAGTGAAATAATGATTTTACCCTCATAATTTTTTTGTCATCACATTTTTGTAGAGCTAAAATCTTCTTTCTACTAAATTAAAGTATCTGTTTCAATCCGAATCAAGGGAGAGTGAAAGCCTACTTAAAATGTCACGAAATTGATAGTTTGAGATATAATGCATTTGTCACTGCTGTAATAATAGAAAAGCTGAAAGTGTACTTTTTCGTTTACGGTACTTTCAATACACACGTAAGAATTGATACGGTCTTTTGCTCTGGGTATATATAGAGCTGAATGCGTCTGTGTGGTCTTGAAAGCTAAGAAGAGGCAGCTAAAGTCTCACCTATTTTGGGATCAGTGGAGTTGGAGATTTTAGCCGAAAAGCTTAATAATTCAAATTCATAGGGAACTCCTACTATTGACTCTTTGCTCTGAGATAACAATTCTTTGCTAAGATGAGTCGCGCGTGGCCAACCAACCCCCTATTTTGTCGTACACACCAACTTAAGTATTTGTTTAATGGAGTAAAGGAAGTGGGGAGAAGATAGATGTCAAGTGGTCGATAGATAACTGATCGTTGAATTGACCGGAGGTGATAAGTTGTCGCCGGCCGGAGCAGCAAAAGGTCAAATATTCTTATCAACAAATCGCACGCGCGTCCTTAATAGTTTAGGGGTGTTTATTTGTTGAAATTTTAGAGAATATATTTAAAATTTTAAGAATTTTTTAAATAGTGAGATTTATTGAAATTTTTGAAATGTTTGAATGTATATATAGGTATTGAAAATTTTAAAGTATGTTTAGATTGTTAAAAATTTCGAGACGTTAAAATTTTAGATAAGTGAACGTTATTCGCAAGCTGAACTCAAGTAATGATCTGCATTTTTAAGTCTTTACTTAATCAGACAGTAGGCCCGATTGACCCAGCCTAAAAACACCAGTATTACGGGCCACAACAGTACTTGTAAAAGGCATAGGAAAATTATTATTTCTCTTAAATATATATTTTTTGTTTGCACGGCTTGCAATGAGTTGGTTCTCAGTGGAAGTGGTTGACTTGATGTTCTTTCGTTTCTCTAAATAAGCAGTATTAGGATGGGCGGGGGAGAGAGACGGAGCCTATCAAATAGTGCTAGGGCATAACCCTGAGCGTTAGCTCAGTGGTAACCTCCTCCCCTTAGGGAGGGTACTTCCGGGGTTCGACGCCCCTTATCCGCAGGCTATGCCTGCTGCCACTGTTGACAAAAAAAAAAAAAAATAGTGCTAGGGCATGAACGTGCTAATTATTCTGATTAAAAGGAAGGGGGAAGATTATTGTGTCTAATGGGTCTTAAACTACTGGTCATTGCCTTGATCGAGCCTATCATTACAAAGGGTTAACAAATCAAATTCAAATGGTACAATAAGAATGGTAACCCAACTAGTTTAGAAGTTTATGGATTAAACCTCTCACTTTGAAAATTAATTGCACTTACATAGAACCGTGGTGACAGTCTCTCTTCTCATAGCTGATAACTATGGTTCAAGATAAAATTAAATTTTAATGCCAGATAGACTGTTGAAATATGGCAAAACGGATAGTTTCAAGTGTCATAGATTTACGACCCAAGTTATAGATTGCAAGAATTGTGGCATGCATGTTCAGTTGACCTTAGAGTTGGTTGTGGGTGGTGAATCATGAGAGGAGGTCACGTGGGCCAACTATAAATCTTTGCCTAATCAATTGAAGGGAGTGGGTGCGTGGGCTATGAAACAACTGGTCAATCACTCGAAAGGAGCCGATCAGACTGTTAGAGCAGGGAAGGTTGCGTACAAACTAGCCTCAACAAATGGAGATCAGCTAAAGCCATTTCAAAAATAAAAAATTTATTTCGAGCGTTGAGTATAGATTTTGTTATCTTTTGTATATGAGGTAATATAATAGGAAAAAAAAAAAAGATCATTGTAAGAAAATTTGGACAATAATAATATAAATAAAGACAAAAATTTTAGAAGAGAGAGATAAAGAAAAGTAAAAAAGACAATTTAAAAAAGAAGAAGGGAAAGAATTTTTTTAAAAAATAAAAAAAGACACTATTTTTTCTTTTAAAAATTAGACTGTCCGCTTATAAATTAATTATTCCATCTCTCACGTTTTTTTCTTTCTCTCATGTTTATTTCTCCAAAAATTTTGGGTGAGACCCTTTTCAATATTGCTGCCAATTTTACCCTTATATTAAAATAAAAATTACAAAAAATTGAAATTTTGCCTTGTATGAAAAAAAAATTGCAAAAGTTTGGTGGGGCCATGTCCCCCCCCGGAGCTTCGTCCATGGAGATGTAAACCTCGGGAGAGAGTCTCTAGTCTATCGCGGCAAGATATGGACAAACAATGGAGAGAACTGATCGGTTCCGCAGCCTACCTCTAGCAGAGATCGTAAATAGTTTGAATAACTAGTTCACTTATATAGGGCCAACCAAGAGGCAGAAAATGCGACTTTCTCAACAGACACCCCTGTTAAGGTACCACACTGGTCCTCCGATGGTTATTGCGACCAAAAAGAAACGGCAAAGCAATAGGATGGTCTAATCTGGGAATCTCCAAATGCAGCAAAAACAAAAAAGAATATATAATTTGAAAAGATCATAAAAATTTATGGATATGAAGAAATCTCATCCGAGCATATCTGCTCATCATGAAATTTGAATTGTACAAAAATTACATCAAGTAGATAGCTCCTTCATTCACCTTATACTATAGAGCAACAGTGTACATTGAAGAAGAATTATGAGCAATTCAATTTGATGCGTGAGGACACCAGAAATTCAAAAAAAAAAAAAAAGGGGGGGGGATATAGCCAATTGCCAATTCGGGTGCTGATGAATTGGAAACCTGGGCAGGCATCTGCTGATACTCCCATTAGAAGAAAATCAAAAGAACTAGAGATCCGTTTTCTTTATCTGAATGGCTCTTTTAATCACAATCCTATTACTGTTTCATTGAAGTAAACTAAATAAAATGTCATCTCTTTTTTACAAGAAAATCCTCATTCTCGGTATGCCGATCAACTTCAAGACAAATGAAGGCAAACAATGTTCTTGGGATGCAATACCAATAGAGTTCCAAGCACATGGTTGAATCATCATGTTATAGCTATCAAACTTCATATATGCCCCAGCATGTAACTAAAAACTTTCCTGCAGGCAATTCGACACATGAGGTAGTGCTTGAGACGTATGTTTTACATAAGCACTTAAACTTTAATTTTTTACCCTAACAGAAAGGACAACCTTTTTGAAATTGTTGAGGCAGTCAGTTCCCTGCTCTCTCACGCATATTGGTGGTCTTTGCCATCTCATCTGAAAAAGGAAAGTCAAATGGAGTCAATATATATATAAAAAGCTCCAACATGGACCCTACATAGAAGATTATAAAAGAGTGTCAACTCCAACTAATATATACAAAATGACAAGCTCATGCAGTTAAATCAATATCCAAAGTAGGCACCTTTAATATTTTTAGCCTTGAAAAAACAACAAGAAAAGGATGACTTTCGAAGCATATAATTATAAGAAATAACTCTTATGTCTTCTCCATCTGAGAGCACTGTGTTTTAATTGTTATTTTAGCTTCAGTGTAAGAGCACTGAAGTAAGAAGACATTAAAGTGAAAGAATTATCATGCACAAGATGAAGCTAACTTTGCTACAAAATTCCCCTTTTAAAATTCTTAGTCATAGGAGCCAACTAAATTGAATTGAATCCCTGCAAAACAATTAGTTGGTACAATGAATCATGGGATTGGTAATGACACTTGTATGTTGTCTACAGTCAGGCCACTCACATTAATCTGATGAAGGCCTTCTCACCAACTTAATCTCTGCCTTGTCTGGAGTTCACAAAAAGCAACGAAAATAAGAAGTTAACAAAAAATTGAAGATATCCAATTCACAGGTTTTGGAGTTTCTTTAGATAAGAGATAATTATCTAAAAACTATTAAACATGCGAATAACTGCCAACTGGTTTTACAAGCAAGACACGTACAAGTGAGATAATCAAATAACTGATTAGAATTGCAACATCATAATGTGAATCTATTCTTCCGAAGGAGGCATAGAGCCTCAAAATTAGGCACCATATAAAAAGAAAACCGTTGTGATTTGGCAGTTCTCTTAAGGGGTAACAGAACCGTGTATAACAGAAATAAAACTACACAAATTAAAGAAACCACACGTGTAGAATCTTGCAAAAATTTTGGAGGGCTGAGAGTGATATCTAATGATTCTTTTGGTTTTGTTCGTTGGAAAAGTATAACTATTTCAAGTAGTTAAGAACTCAGAAAGATGGTGTGGTATTCCACTAGTCAAGGTAACAGGTACCAGTAACCAACGAACAGAAACCTTGCAACTTTTGGTGCCAGAGTCTGTTCCTCCCTCCTCGATCTCCTCCTCAATTTCCAACTCTTTCTCCCGATATTTCTGAAATTATTATGTATGGCGACAAATTCTAGTAGAGAAGGGCAAAACGGAATGAAAGGAAACATACAATCACTGTTTAGCTGTTTACTTGTAGCAACAATTGCAGTGCTTAAGACTTTCTCATAAACTGTCTTCCTGTCCCATAACTTTTCTGTTCGTCAACCATTTCTGCAGTTGAACAAAGTAATTCTGTGACAGAGAAGAGAGAATCTTTAAAGCAAAATAGCAAAGATTCCATCCTCTTTTTATTGGAAATCCTCATACCTAGGATGCAAAAGTTCTGAAGTTCCAAGCACCTGGTTAAATCATCATGTTATAGCTATGAGCTTCATATATGATCCACCATGTGAACTAGATCTTTCCTGCAAGCTTCGGCAGAAGAGGTAGTGCTTGAGAGTTGAGATCATGTATGTTTTACATTAGCAGCAATCTAGAAAGAACAAAAAACATACTTTTAAGGAGAAAGTATTAAATCAGCTACCAAATGCCACCTTTAGAATCTTCGTCAAGACTCACAGGAGCCAAGTGAATTGAATTACGTCCCTGCCAAACAATTAGTCCATACACCATGAATCATGAGATTGACAATCACACTCATATGCTTTATAGTAAGTTGAAATTTGAAATAAATAATTGCCCAAAATTCTGATATTAAACTGTTGTCTATTGTAGTACGTAATTCTCACCTGGGCCTAGCTTTTGGAATAAGGAATCAGATGAGTGATGAGAAGCTAAGTACATATACATGTACATCAAGTGAAATGAAAGAGGCCAATTTAAAGACCTGGATTGGTACCTGATTCAATGGAGCCTTTAGAGTGTGACTGGGTTCCTCCCTCCACAAATTCATCTTCTTCTCATTCTTCCATATCTTTATACATTCTCCCTATATTTCTGAAATTATATATGGCGTCAAATTCGAAGGGAGAAGGGGAAAAAAACAAAAGGAAACAGATAATCACTATATAGTTGTTTACTTGAAGGAAAAATTGCAGTGCCTTAGATTTTCTCATAAACTCCGACTACCTGTCCTTCAACCATTTCTCTGATGATCAAAGTAATTCTATGAGACTGTACACCATTATAAGTTAGTAGCTTACATATGGCTCTCGTCGTCTTTAGATTCGAGGCCTTCGATGTCAGAGCCGATTGCTCCTGTTAGGGAATAATCTTGATTGGCTTTACTTCATATGTAATTGAGTTTTAATTCCTAAGATATCAAGGTGTTATGAAGCTTCTGTGAAGAATTGAAGATAGCAGTAAAAATAAGTTTTTCCTCAGAAATGTAAAGTCAGCTGGAAGTCAGATACAAGTCAGACAGAATCGAGATTTGAAGCACTGCTATAACGTATTTTAGTTAGACCGTTTCTAACTAATTAAAGGACTCCAAGAAGACCTAGAAGGCCTCGAAACTTCCACCTTTAGTCTTGTATTACCCTCGGCATATAACTCCATTATTTTATTATTATTATTTAACTTAGAAAAATTCAGATCTTGAACTTTCAACAAAAAAACCTCTCTAGAGACTCTGTGATTTTTCTTAACCATTGTTATGAGAACTAAGGATGAAACCTTGAGATCTATCCCCTCTCATTAGGTTCTTAGTTCCAGATTTGATCACTATTGTATTTCCCCAAAAGAATTTCTAGATCTTCTGAAGTTGCTGAAAATTTTGAAGGTTCAAGTGCCCTGTTCATGAAGTTGCTGTTGTTGTTAGTTCACAATGGAGGATGGCAAGGTAAAGACAACGAAGTAAAGATTCTTAGCTTTTTGAATGGATGAAAGGTTCTCAATCCCTGCTATAGAGCATATCTGAATGTTGTATTTCGGGTAAGAAAAAAAGAGTGTTAGATTAGGAATTTAGGTATTATTGAGTCTATGGATCACCTTGTATTTTTGAGTTTGAAAAGCAAGTAAAATCTTTCCCCGGCCTACAGGCCCATAGAGTTTTTGTCTCTTGGAATTTGTTTCCAAGAGATTTTCTCTTCGTAACCAAAGATTGGTGTCTTTATGTGGTGATTGATTAGTTTATATTATTTTTTATTAATTGTTAATAATCGTTGAACAGCACGCTGAGAATTGTTAAGTGTTCTTGGCTATAAAGAATCTTAGATTTTGATTTTGATTTACATAATTTATATTCTGCTGTGATAAATTGTGTTGGTAGTAATTTTCATATTGAAATTACTGATATGTTCTTGTGAAGTTTTTGCAGAAATTTGAGTTAAGTTTAAAAAGTTACAAGAAAAGTAGAACCTATTCACCCCCCCCCCCCCCCCTCCCCTCCCCTCCCTCTAGGTCGCTAGTGTTGGTTTGAGTCTTAAATCATTTTGTTCAGCTCTCCAATGCTCCACCTAAATTCTTTGACAGAAAAACATAACACCTAATATGTAAAAATAGTTTGAACAAAGAAATAACAGAGTATTAAATTTGAATCGGACTAAAGAGAATCCGAACAAACTGCAGATGGAAAAATTACGATTCAAAATCCAAAATTGATCCCAATCAATTTATCAACTCAAGCTCAATAGATAGACAGATCTAACTTTTCCAGCTCTTCTTCAATATGCTTACTTTTCTCCTCTGCAGTTCTTCCATGATCTTTCTATCAAAGTTAAAGATTGTATATAAAATTGCAAAATCTTATGTTATTGTTAAATTTACCATGTAATACCACTTCATTTCGATAAACAATCACATTTTTGCATGGTAACCAAACACGATCAATCACCTTCCCATTCTCAAATGATGCACCTAAACAAATATCAGAAACAGCTAATGAAATTTCAACCCAAAAAGGTGTAATCAAACTCATACCAAAAATCCTTTTTTTTGTATGTCTTTGTAATAGTTGCACCTACGTCCGGTACCTCTACATTGGGCTGCATAGTGGGCTTCCTGTGCATCCTCTAGCCCAACATCTCCTTCATCGACTATAATGCAGTTTAATTGGCTCTAGCATTCTCCTTCTCCTTTAATGCTCCTCTTTCTGCCTAGACGATCTGACTCCATTATTGAAAGTCCTCAACGGCTGATAATGGCTCTCCTTGTTCTTGGATTCGTGGCATTCGTCCCTCCTTGATGCCTTCCCCAATTTTCTCTTTCTCTTCTTCTACATCCTCATCCTTTCTTCTGATATTTGAAAGATTATATATATGGCATCAAATTAACTCCAGCCAATCAGAAGAAAATTACAAAAAAAAAGGTATTCAATGATTATTTATTTACTTTAGCAAACATTGCTGCGCCTCAGATTTCGTAATGAACTCCGACGACAAAGTTCCTATCCCAAACTTGTTTTATTCTTCAACCATTATTGAATCTGGAATTTAGCATCCAAACAATAGAGTAAGAGAGCAAGGAAAAAGAAAATTGAAGGGGAAGAACTTGGTACTTGATTTCCAATGAAGGTTTAAGATTATGATAAAATGATGGGTTAAGTACCTAGACTAAGAATTCTCATCGAGCTCGAACCTTGGGATGTGAGCAATCTTGGGCCAGTCCTCACCTGTCTCTCTCTTGCATCTTGGGGATAAGATGGCACAATAATCAATCTTCAGCGTCTGCAAGGACGTTAATCGACGCATTCCTTCAGGCAGTGATGCCAAACTAGGACAGTCTCTAATTTGTCAAGTCTTCAAGTGATGTTCCAGTTTGTGAATCCACTCTGGAAGAGCTGAATCCAAAATACCTCTGATAGCTGTTGTCGTAGAGTGGTAAGATGCTGAAGCCCCGGCACCAGGAACTCTAGTTTTGGAAGAGAATCAAGTTTCAAAGAGCGGAGGCTCGTAAGCATTGCCATTTGTCCCATCTTATCATTGCCTAGAATCATTGCAGATTCCAGCTTTGAAGTGCAGTGAGGTGTTGTATCCCTCGAGGAGAGAGATTGCAGGCTATAGCAGACCATATGACATTACTTTATTTTCCACTGAGAGTTCAATGAGGTTCCTCAACCTTGTCTGTCCGCAATAGATAATAGGTAATACGCTTCAATTTCTGAGCTTTAAATGAGGAGGCGATTGCTGTTGAGGATTAAAACATACATCATCATCGTCTGTTGCACTGCTTCCAGCTGGCATTCCACATGTATAAATTTTCTTCGAGATGTGGAAATGTTGGAGTTCAACATAAGGCATTTTGGACCTCCCAAGATGATGTCGAGGAAATGAAGGGATCAAAGGCTGCTCCGATGAGTTATTGAAGGGATCCCTCTCCATTAAGTTTTCGATTTCGAGGGTATCCCTCTCTTCAGAGATGGAAACCCTGTAATTTTAGACAAGTGGTTGAAGAAGCAAGAGAACATAAGTTGCATCACCATTGTCCACCATTGTATATACTCCAAATCAACCAAATTTTGAAGAGAAAGACTTCTCAACGGTGGCAAAGGCAGTTTCCGCATTCCTCAACGGTTCAAATATTGTAAATTTCGACACGTCGATTCCAAGTCAACAAGATTTGCTTTTTAAGATTTGGATGAGTGACAAAATTTCCTCACGAAACGTACTCTTCGATAATACGTCACGCTTGGAAGAAGGAAGAGTAAGCTTTTTAAGATTTGGATCGAGGTTAAAGCCCTCCCATAACTTTCCTCACCGACAAGTACTTTCGATATTATAGCCGAACACCCACTCTAAATCAAAGACTGAAAATATGTGAAGATTTTCCTTTAAATCGGCATATAAGCAAACTGCCATATTCTAAGATGCAGGTTGACTTTCATGTTGAATTCAAGCCTTCAATCACCAAGTTTCTTCGCAGATTATTTGGCCGCTTCAGTTCGTAATAAATAATTAGATTAGAACCTCCAAAGCTGTCTACAAATTCGACAGTGTCTGAAGATTAAACATTTCCCCCATAACTGGCATATGAGTCACGGGGACAGTTCAATCTCAAGTGCCTGAGTTGACCGATGTCTTTATGCAATTCGAAGTTTACTAAACCGTTGAGGCTTAATGTCTGAAGCTGGAAAAACCTGGTTATTGGAATTAGCTTTCTAATAGAATCATTGTTAGACAGATCTTAAAAAAAATAAAAAAAAAAAAAAAATATCAATTTTTTTTAATTACTGAGGAGGCTTACGAGTCAATCCATACATTCCAAACCCAAGAAGCGTCCAGAACTCACATCCAATGCACGCAAGAACTTCAAACTATCACAGGTTGACAAATAATTGGTCCGATTGTCGTAATTATGCTGTCGCAAATACCGAGGGGATGGAAGCTGGAAAATAATTGTTCGCATCCTATTTTCTTTAAAATTTGGGACTACACGAGGAGGCTTACGATCATCAATCCAGAAATGGCGAGCTTTCACATCAATGGCTTCCTTCTCACAATCAAAGGTTGTGATCAATGATCCTGCTACGGATACAGCAAGATCATGCATGAGGTCATGCATTTTGCAACTGATTACATCACAGTACTTATCTAATTAGCTGTTCTTGAAAGAAACGACCTCCAAAGTAAATCCTAAAATACCATTTCCAACATCTTTCAAAGCATTGTCTTGATCTGATAAATGATAAAGCCTTGTGCCGTCCAAGTTTAACAAGGATTATTTAGGAATAAGGGAATCCTTGGGAAACAAACTACAGTAAGCAAAACAAGGCTTCAAATGTGGGGGCAGTTTATCATAACTCAGCTTAAGAGTTGGTAAGATGTCATTTTGTTTTATTTTTAGAAGTTCATTGGTCTTGAAAGACAACCACTCTGTTTCTGAGTTTCTCAAGTACAATAGCCTCCCAATTATCCTTATGGCAAGAGGGACACCTACGCATTTTTCTAGAATCTCCTTTCCAATTGCCACAATTCTTGAATTCTCTGGCTCCTCTCCTTTCTCAAATGCCATTTGCTTAAATAAACACCAAGAGGCATCTTCATCTAAGCCCCTTAATGAATATTGTTTAGCTGCCCGAGCAATCTTGGCAACTTTTTCAGTGCGTGTGGTCACTAATATTCTACTCCCTCTTGCTCCACCCACTAATAGTGTTTTCAAGCTCATCCATTTTTCACTATCCTCGTTCCACAAATCATCCAGCACAAGAAAGTATTTCTTTCCGTCAATTTCTTTCTTAAGATCAGCTACCAATGTCTCCATTACAGTAGTTTCCGGTTTCTTTTTCGTTGCCAATTCTAACATCTCTTCAACAATTTTTTGAACCTCAAAATTGTCAGAGACACATACCCACATTTTTACTTCAAAACTCCCTTTGATTTTTTCATCATTGAATATGTGTTTTGCTAGCGTAGTCTTTCCTAATCCTCCGATGCCAACAATGGCAAGGATTGAAACATTCTCCTCAATGTTGGAGTCCATCAGGAGTTCTATAACTGCCTTCTTATCATCCTCTCTGCCAATGACTTCTTCCCCAACTACACAGGAATGACTATCATTCCACTTCTTATTGCTAAGCGCCCCTGTCTGATCTACATTACGTTGTTCTAGATGAAACTTACGATCTGCTTCGATGGCATCTAACTTCTCTCTAATCTTCTTAATTTTACGAGCCATCTTCAAACGGTATGCAAGCTGGTTTGATTTGGAAAAGAAAATGCGCACCTGTTTTTTCTTGTTACGTCCCTGTGTCATCATTTCTCGCAACAGACCTTCGGTGGAGAAATCTCTAGCAAGTCGTCCGCCTTATAAACGACATCGTCTAGCCTTCGAGCCAAAGTTTGACCGCGTTATTCCCAGCTGCCGCTTCTCCTCCGCGTCCAGAAGCACAGCTTTGATTGTCGAAACCGTGTCCTGGAGCTTCTCAAGCTCATCTTTGACACCCCAGAGCAGTCCGAGCTCTTGGAGAGCCCGGGAGCCCAATTTCCCAAGGATTCCCTCAGCAATGCTGAAGAGAAGACCTTCCGCCATTTTTTGGTGCTGAGCTAAGGAAAGCTAAAAGCCTGTGTTGAAGTAGTTAGAGGGGCAGAAGGAAGAGAGATGTTTGCTGTGTGAAGACGACCCCCAATTGAAATATAAAATTAATTAAGATTTAAGAGCCTCCAATTTCCATCACATGCCACGACTAATTAAGAAAAAGAAAGACCAACGGTTCTCCATTTAAGATTACGTCCCCAGTTTTCTCCATTTATTACGTGTTGAATATGCACTTCTGGGCAGTGGACCTACACAGCTCAGGAGCGGACGCGTATGTGAGTGGAGGAGCTAAACTTAATTTGTTGGATTGCTCTTTCCTTATTTAATGTGGCCAAAGGTGCTGGACCCTTATTAATGCTTCTGTTTAGTCGAAGAAAGCAAAGTGGAACTTCTAAGGCGGTACACTTAGAGAAAAGGAATTGGACCGTACAAGTAGCAAAGAATTTCGTATAAATTGACAAAATCAAGTACTTAATCATGATTTTACAAGGTATTTCATCCGTTTCTTCATGTTTTTTTGTGGCTATTATTTATAAGCACTTCATATGCAATTGCCTAAAATATCTTCTTGCTTTTGTGATATATATGATTGGAAGAGTCTAAACTTCATTTGTTGAATTGCTCCCAACTTGTTGAACGCAGCCAAAGGTGCTGGACCGTCACCACATGAGTCAACTTCTATTTGCTGATTAGCTCTGCTTTTTCATCTTTTCCAGCCTATCAAACTTGACTAATTCCTAACCACATAACATGAAAACATGTCGGGTAGACAGTGAGCTTCTCTCATCCTCCTCATTGGATTCGGATTCTGCTACTTAAAGCCGCTTTTTTTTTTTCTTTCTATCAAATAACACTTCAAGGTGCGGTACACCGCTAGTCAGGATCATAAGTTACCATTCGGCAGACTGAAATCTACTAAGGAAAGCCCATATCAGGGGATGACAAAAGGAATAGAAGAAGCATCTTGCCGCCCCAGGCCATACTGGGTTAGATTTGACGATCAAATCAAAGCCCAATTCCGGTTTGGGCCTTGATTCCCTGGAACACAACATGCTTCTCATTAGCGTTTCTGATCATGTATTTTATTTTCAGGTTCCATTTATCTTATTATCCTTTGTTTCTCTAATGTACTTCTTTACCTTTTAATGTTCAGCCTTGTTTTTTCCTCAGCGAGATAATGTACTACATTAGGAACAAATATGTTATAAAACAGAGATAGAAAACCCCTACAAAATTGCTAGCATTGTCATAAACAACAAATGAAATGCAAAAAAAAAAAAATGATATAAACAACAAAAACCAAAACAGAGTCATAGGAGGATCAAAGCCCTCGACTCTTCTGGAGGCAGCCTAATTAGGAAGTTGATACGCTACATTATTGTCACCTCTTCTTACACGATTAGCCTTCCAATGATTCGTTCTACTTAACAGATCCCTTATCTCTATCATGAAGATGCCATTCGACTCTAGAGGGAAATGATCGCAATCTCCAATATCCTCTGCTGCACGCCTCCAGGACACCAAGATTCGCTGCCTCTGCCTCCGCTTGCACGAGATCAGGTAAAATATTATACCCAGATGATTAGTCATGTTCACTGATGTCAGCAAACAGCTTTAGCCAATTTTGGCCTCTTTTATCCAAGGGTCACACTAATCGCCCATAGTTTGCATACCCAAATAGTGCTTTCATCTACACTTCCCTCTAAAATTCAGGCTCCAAAATGAATCAAAGTTATAATAACTAAATGACTGAAAAATTAACGTCGTGGGATTGGGAAGAACACAATTATAACTTCTATCTGTCTATACGGACTCAAAAGTGAAACACAAAAGTGAAAATCAGTCTCTCCCAGTGAAACATCATCTAATTCAGTGAAAATTGATACCTATTCCTGAAGATAAAGAAGAACTAATTATAATGTAGTAGGTGCTCCAAAACAACATCTACTAATGTTTGTAATTAGTCTTTTCCTACAACTATGTGCATCTAAAATCTGAAGAGGCGAACTAATCTATGGATAATTACTATACTATATATAATATTGGGTTAAAGACCATTTTGGTCCCATAGTTCTTGGAAACAACAAAGGTCCCCTAGTTTTATGTTTGATCATACTTAGTCCCTTGGTTTATAATTTTTATCTATATGATCCTCCCATCTATGGCGCTAACGAAGATCCATGTCGGAGCCAACAACATCTAGACACGCCACACATATGCTGAGCTAGCATCACAACTCATACAACATATGCCGCTTAAGGTGATGTTTGCATACTAAAGATTTTCAACTTTTTAAGAAAAATTTTCAAAATCTCAAAATCTTTACATCCAAACATCAAAATGTCAAAAATTTTACACAAATGATTTCATTCCAGGTTGAAACTGTTGTTATGTACTGCTACTTCTAATCCTATCAGTCTCAATCAACTCAATCAAGATTTTGTCGTAAGATTGTTTGTCCTAAGTTATTATAAGCACTGTTTCTTGATTTGAAAAAATAAAATCCAAAGGCTAGAAGTTGGCCACCTCATTTAATAAGGCAAGATAAAGAGGACTCAGCTTGACTTGGCTCAACCAACTTTGACAAATTGAATTTGGTTTTTAAAATCCTACCCCTCAGAATATCTTTGTATAGAGAACTTATAACCCAATCTTTTCCTATGGAAAACCTCAATCAACGGGCTATGTTTTTTTGGGTACGAATGCTTAAGCTGTGAAGTTGGTTGTAAATTAATGAAATGAGTCAATCTTTAAAGAAAACTCGGTAGCAAAGTTTCCATCCCCTTTTTGTCCTGAGAAATCCTCATTCTCTGGACGCCTGCCAACTTCCAAAATATCATCAATGCCACGTGATGTTCCTGAGATGCAATAATACTGGAATTTCATTAAGCACTTGGTTGATTATGGTTATCAACTTCATATGACCTAAATCTTCAACACACGAGGTAGCGGTCGACGCATATGACGTTTAACATAATCAGTAATCTAGATAGAACAAAAAATAGTACAATTATTTAATAAGTATCAATTACCTTAGTTTGCCACCCTAACAGAAGGAAATCCTAGCTTTTTCCAACTGTTGAAGTGGCCATGATTCACAGCCTTCCAGATGTATTGGAGGCTTTTTCTCATCTTACCTGAGAAATTAATGGAGTTAAATGATAAATATTAATTAGTCATACGCAACTAAGTGTTTATTTAGTCGAGTAAATGAAGGGGGCAGAAGATAATCAAAATACAACTTCCCGGTTCAGTTTATAATATGGAGAAATCAGGTAAGATATGTCCAGAACTATAGAATAAATATTGGAATGTTAAGTGCTTTCCCAACCAGTTCAATTCATAGCAAAGGAAATACAACAAACTTACTTGATGTGGTATACTTTCTTTTAATTTTGTTTCTAATTTATAATTAAGGTATATATTGATGAATTTTGATAGTTTGAAACAGTACTACAACTATATCAATAGTTTAGACTCTTAAATAACATTGGTTAAAAGTGAAGTTTTTTTTTTAACACAATCGTTTCGATAAGCAGGAAAAGAAAAACATGGTACATTTAATTAACAACTAAGGAGACCCCGTGGGATTTGGATAAAAAGTGTCATCTCCATTTAATTATTTTTTTCTAGGCAGATGAAATGTCCTTCATAGATAGAAATTACAAAGTTCACCGGAGTGTGGTGGATCATCACAATCCAGTACATCACAAGGAATACAATATTGAGCACGTATTCTTGAATCAACACAGCATATCCTTTTTTTTTTTTCTGGATGACTATTTCCATCACTATCGTATGTTTCCGGAGTTCCAGGCCACTTGGTTGAATCACAAGAAATCATTCCTGCAAGCTTCAACAAACGAAGGTAGTGTTTCGGATTTCTGTTTTACTTTGCAGTTGTTGTACGTACATCCAAATTCGAATTGCTTCTGGATGGTAAGGGACTACTTATAATTGGATCTTTTCCGCAACTCTGGCCCAGCATCTTCATGAAAATCCTATTCAACATTCTTCTCCAATGTGCTTCTCCACCGCCTCTCAACCTCCGGGACCTCACGCCATTCTTCCTCATAGAAGCCAAGAGAGTTGAATTACGTCCCTGCCAAACAATTAGTCCGTACACCATGAATCATGAGATTGACAATCACACTCATATGCTTTATAGTAAGTTGTGTAGATCAGGCCACTCACATTCTGAGGAGCGTCCTCTCACAAACTTATTAGTCTCTCCCATGTCTTGACTTCATAGGTTTTGGAGTTCCTTTTGATAAAAAAAAATCACAGCCTTAATGTATCAAACGTACGAATAATTGCCAATTGGTTGTTCATGCAAAACAATTACAATTGAGATAAAAACAAATGATTAATTAGCTTAGAGGCATAAACCCCCAGAGTTAGGCACCATATGAAAAGAAAATTGTTGAAATTGGGCAGTGCTCTTCAGGTGTAACAGAACAGGGGATAACAGGGGAAAACCCCAAAGACACAACAAATGAGAGCAACAACGTGTGTAGAAGCTTGCAAACTATTTTTGAAATTCGAAATAAATAATTACCCAAAATTCTGGTATTTAATTGTTGTCTATTCTAGTACGTAATTCTCACCTATGCCTAGCTTTTGGAATAAAGAATCACATGACTGATGAGAGGGTAAGTACATCAAGTGCAATGAAAGATGCCAATTTAAAGACCTGGATTGGTACCTGATTACATATAGCCAAATTGTCCACCATTCGATGGAGCCTTCACAGAGCCAAGTGATTGTGACTTGGTTCCTCCCTCCTCAAATTCCTCTCCTCCCGATATTTCTGAGATTATGTATGGAGTCAAATTCTAGGGAAGAAGAGAGAACCGGGAGGGGGGGAGTGAAACCTTCTCGTATAGCTGTCGAGCTATGACCAGATATACTCTTGAACTCTCGTAGAGTGGTAAGATGCTGAAGCCTAGACAGGAGAGACCAATTTTAGGAGATCACAAAATTCCAGGTAGTGGAGGGTCTTAAGCCCTTGCCATTGCATCCCATCCTCATCATTGCCAAGATCGAGCTCAATGCAATTATGAAGCCGCAGTGCGTGACGTGCAGTGAGGGGTTGTACACCATGGGAGAGAGTCTCTAGTCTAATGCAGGCCTGTATTGGCAAATCCTTGATAGAAATGAGGTTCCGCAGCACCTCCTCTGACAGAGATCGAAGATCCTCAATGGCCTCTGGTTCTGGACTCTTCAATTGTGAAAGAGGAGTCGATGAAGAGGCAACGAGCGTAGGGGGGGCAATTGCTGTTGACGGCCTTTCTATTGCTCCCACTTTCATCATCATTGTCTGTTGCACTAGCTTCCAGCTGGGAGTAAAGGAATCCCTCCTCTTACACAAACCCTTTAACATTGTACACAAAAAGAATTCCATCATCTTCAGTGATGGGAAGAATGTTGTTGGTGTCATGAGGAAGAAACAGAGAACAGAGATAATCACCAATAAGTTGTAGGCTTGTTGCAAAAATTGCAGCACTTCAGATCTCCTGATCAACTCTTAATCCTTGTCCAACAAATTACAATGCTTCTGTACTTCTGACAGTTTCTGCATATGAAATTTAACAATCAGGAAATGATGGAAGGGGAAAAACAAAAGAAGGATAAGAAAAAGAAAAAGAAGAAGAAGATGGTGCAGGTGAAGGTAAAATAGTGAGTTAACTACCCGATGAATTGAAGCTACATACACTTTACTTCAAGTCCAACTTTGGGATGTGAGCAATCTTGGGCCAATCTTCCCCTTCGTCGCTTTGGCATCTTCGGAATAATAGGGGACATTCCCTAATTTTTAAACTCTGCAAAGATATTAGGCAACGCATTCCCTCGGGCAGTCTTGTCAAGCTACCGCATCTCTCAATTGCAAACTGTTCGAGTGATGTCCAATTTTGGATCCACTCTGGTATAGCCATCAAGCTAGAACAATGTGAAATCTCAAGCTTCCGTAGGGTGGTAACATGCTGAAGCCCCGAAGGTAGAGACTTCAATTCTGGAAGATACCAAAATTTCAGAGAGACGAGGCACTTAAGCCCTTTCCAATGCATCCCGTCCTTATCAGTACGTAGATTAAGCTCGCCAACGTACAGTTCTTGAAGTGCACTGAGGTGATATATACCTCGGGAGAGAGTCTGTAGTCTGTCACAGCTCGATATGGACAAATACTGGAGAGAAGTGAGGTTCCGCAGCCCTTCTTCTGGCAGAGATCGCAAGTCATGAATATAATCCAGTGATAGACTCTTCAATTTCGAAAGCGGAGTCGACGAAGAGGAGGCAATTGTAGAGGAGGCGACTGCTGTTGACGGGTTTTGTGGTGCTGCTGCATGTATCATCATTGTCTGTTGCACTACGTTCCAGCTGGCATTAGACAGGTTTAATTCTTCAAGATGTGGAAATGTTGGCATGGAAGTCAACACAGGGCAATCTCCTATCCTCAATTTTGAAAGAAGAGGAAATGAAGGGAACAAAGGAGGCTCCATCATCGGTGTTACCTTCGTCATTTTAGAGGAATCCCTCCTTGTACACCAGCCCTTAAAATTACCACAGTCAAAGAAGAAGATCTCCTTCAGGGATGGGAAGAATGCTATTGGCCTCGATGAAGAAGAAGAAGAGAACTCGCTGCCACCACCACTATCTGATATGTACTCCAAATCATTCAAGCATTGAAGAGAAAGACACTTAAGAGAAGGCAGCTGACTCAATGCTGCAGGCAAATATTGCAATCTCGTACACCACACTAACTTAAAATCAACTAGATTTGTGAGTGATAAAAGCCAATTAGGAAACCTCGAAGCCCCATAGCCTTCTAAGTAAAGCTTTTTAAGATTTGGGTGAGGCTGAAAGCTTTCAAGCTGCAGTTCATCGTCATTGAAATCTTCTCCACTAAGCCACCGTAAATCCAAAGATTGTAGATATTGTTTCCCCTTTAAATTGGCAGCACTATATTCCAGTGCCATATCTTTCCCATGTCTCAATCCTCTGATCACTAGATTTCCTCTCAGGTCATTCAGTCGGTTCAGTTCTTTCAACCCACCACTCTCCTCAGACAGAGATCCCGAGTGGACCACAAATTCAGATAGTGTCCGAAGATTAGTCATTTGCCCCAGTCCACGAGGCATATGAGTCAAACTCCCACAATGCTCAATCTCAAGATGCGCAAGGTTGGCTAAGTTCTTAATGTTTCTTGGCCATTTTTCAAGCGAATAACAACGGGAGAGTCTTAGCGTCCGCAAATTTTGCAAACTGGTTACGGAATCGGGTAACCTCTTGATATCTCGATTTCTACAGAGGCAAAGATATCTTAAATGCTTCAATTTACCAATAGAACTTGGCACAACACAAAGTTCATGGGAACCACAAAGAACCAATGTGCGCGCGGCCTTCAAACTTGAAAATATGGTGTCCCAAGTTAACTGGCAGATTTCCCGTCCCGAACTTGTTCCACTTGGGAAAATAATTGATCGCATCCTACTGGCATTTAACTTTGGGACTACATGGAATAATCCTTCTTGAAGTGATAAATGGCGAGTTTTCTCATCAATGACTTTCTTCTCATCATCTAATCTAGTGATCAACGATCCTGCCACTGATATTGCAAGATCATGCATGAGATCATGCATTTTGCATCTTATCACATCGCCAAACTCATTTATTTCAGCTTCTTGAAAGAACGACCTCCACAGTAAATCCATAAAGTACTCATTGCCAACATCTTCAAAATACTGGTTTTCATTGGATAACTTGATAAACCCTTGTGCTATCCAAAGATTAACTAATGTTGACTTCTCAAAGCAATAATCCTTAGGGAACAAACTACAGTAAGCAAAACAAGGCCTCAAATGTGAGGGAAGTTGATCATAACTAAGCTTAAGTGTTGGTAAGATGTCATTTTCTTTCTGAGATATTTTTGAAAGTTCCTTGCCTTTGAAAGATGACCACTCTGTTTCTGGGTTTTTAAAGTACATCAAAGCTCCCATTGTCCTTATGGCCAGAGGGACACCAGCACACTTATCTACAATCTCTGTTCCAATTTCTCTGATGCTGGAGTTCTTCGGTTCTTGCCCTTTCTCAAATGCCAAATGCTTAAATAAAGACCATGATTGGTTTTTGTCTAAACCCTTTAAGAAATATGGTTCATATGTGCGAATAAGCCTTGCAACTTTTACACTGCGTGTAGTCACTAAGATTCTACTGCCTCTCGCACCACCCATCAACAATGTTTTCAAACTCAGCCATCTTTCACTATCATCATTCCACAAATCATCCAACACAAGAAAGTATCTTTTTTCATCAATTTCTTTCCGAAGATGATTTACCAGTGTCTCCATTTCAACAGTTTCTTGTTTCTTTTTTGTTGCCGATTCAATGATGTTTTCGACAATTGTTTTAACCTCAAAGTTGTCAGAGACGCACACCCACAATCTTACTTCAAAACTCCTTTGGATCTTTTCGTCATTGAATATACACTGAGCTAAGGTAGTCTTTCCTAAACCTCCGATGCCTACAATTGGAAGGATGGAAATATTCTCTTCAATGGTGGAATCCATTAGGAGTTCTAGAACTGCCTTCGCATCATCTGCTCTACCAAAGACTTCTTCCGCACGTACACAGGAATGACTATCACCCCTCTTCCTAGTCACAATTACTCTTGGCTCTATATAACGTTTTTCTAAGTGGAACTTCCTGTCGGCTTCGATGGCATCTAACTTCTCTCTAATCGCCTTAATTTTATGACCCATTTTCCAACCATACGCAAGCTGGTTAGATTTGGACAAGAAGATGCGCACCTGTTTTGCCTTCATACCCCGGGTCTTCATTTCTCGCAGCAGACCTTCGGTGGAAAAGTCATCTAACACGTCGTCCGCCTCATAAACGACATCACTTAGCCTGTCGAGCCAATGTTTAACCGCGTTGTCCCCAGCTGCCAGCTTCTCCTCCGCATCCAGAAGCACAGCTTTGATTGCCGAAACCGTGTTCTGAAGCTTTCCCAGTTCATCTTTGACACCCCAGAGCAGTCCAAGTTCTTGGAGAGCCAGGGAGCCCAACTCTTAATGATTCCGTCGGCAAGGCTGAAGAGAAGACCTTCCGCCATTTCTTGGAAGTAGTGATCCCAAACTCTCAAAAGGTGGTGCTGAAGTAGTTGGAGCCTTGGAGGGTAGAAGGAAGAGATCGATGTTTGCTGTGAACTCTGAAACGAGGAGTCCTGACCTACATTTATTAACAGGCCCCTTTCGAGTGTTCTACACGGAAGATAAAAGTAATTAGAGCTCCCCAAAT
The DNA here is from genome assembly GCA_003952965.2 of Morella rubra. Lineage (NCBI taxonomy): Eukaryota > Viridiplantae > Streptophyta > Magnoliopsida > Fagales > Myricaceae > Morella > Morella rubra. The sequence goes on from CM025850.1 coordinate 37,887,588, forward strand.
TCCAATGCTCCCCGGAATTTCTTACTGACAATTACGTTTGTCAAATTCAGGTGAAGAATTTGACATTCATTCCTTTTCGTTGGTTTTGAAAATATTCGTTGTTTTTTGTAGTGTAAATTTTTTATTTAGGATCTGTAAAAAATTTGTTAAAAATTATTAAAATTTATAAAAAAATTTATTATAAATTATTAAATTTTATAAAAAAATATTGCAAATGATAAAAAATTGATTGTAAAAAATTTTTTTAGATCAAACCAAATGTAACGATTATCATTCCTTTCTACCAACTATTCTGTCAATTTATTTTTTTTTTTTCGAAAATAGAAGAAAAAATATATAATGCTTTATTTGACTAATATCATGCCAATAATTAATGTGTAATTTGGCTAATTTGCCATTATCCAGCGTCATGATTTATTACGAAGAAAACTGCTCCTTAATTATTTTTCTTCTTGGGGCTGTGAGCTACTCGCAATATTATAGCAAAATTTGAACGCAATGAATTTTTCTTGTTATTCAAAAAATCAAACTATAAAAGCATGATAACTTAGTGTTTAAGTGTTAAAATTTTGAGATGGTTAAAATTTTGAAGTGTTAAAGTTGGTGAAAAATTAGAAAAAGATAATTTTAATAAATTTTTTATATTTATTTACCATGAAAATAGATGATTTGAGAGAGAAGATTTTTTGTAATTATTTTATTGTGACCAAATTTTTGGGTACCAAATACCTTTTTACAAAATTTGGTGAAGTGACAATTTTACCTAGTATAAAATATCAATGTCAAAAAAATTGTTGAGAGTAAAACCGTACTTTTATCTTCATTTAACTTTTTTTCATGTTACTGTATTTTTTTAATAGATTTTTAATTATTAAAATTTATTTTTTTGTTCTATGAAATGAAGATTTTACTTCATATAAAAATATCACAATAAAAAATAAGTGAGGTTAAAAATGTACTTTTCATGTGCTAAGATTCAATTTAATCTTGAGATAAATGAATATTTTAATGAGAGTTAGTAAAATATTTAGAATTAATAATTGGTGCATAAAACATGACAAAATTGAAAATTCAGGATAGGATTGTCTCTGGTTGGATATTTGACTTCAGGGTTTGTTGCGGGTGAATCATGAGACGAGGTCGGGTAGGCCAACGAAACCTTTATTTATCAAATAAAGGAGTGGATGGATGATGAGTAATGACTCTTAAACAACTCCTCAGTGATGAAAAAAGAAATGGTCCATGTCTTCATTGACTTAACGGAGCCGATCGGGTAAGGTTAGAGCAGGCAAGGTTGAGGACTCGTCTCAACAAACGGAGTAATAAAGCAAATTTCTAGTAGATTTTCTTTAAATTTATGTACTTGGGAAATTCATGTACGTGTATTTGGAGGTGCTAAAGCAAGTAAATTTATGTTTGCTCATGTGAATCGGAAGAACAAGGCATGGCCTACATTTATAAGTCCGTGACACTTGCATCTCATATATATATATATATATCCATGTATGTATTGACACAAGACAAACCATATTTGAAAAGCAATATAGAGATATTTTCAGAAATAGCGTCTTCTCCACTCTTCTATCTAAAATAAAATTTCTTTTCCATCTTTTCCAGCCTTCCAAACTTGACTAATTCCTAACCACATAACACCAAAACATCCGGATGCATGTCCACTGTGGAATGGTCCACTGAATTAGAGGGTCAGATACGGTGAGCTGCTACTTTAAATCCCTTTTTTTTTTAATCTCCAAATAGACATTTCGGCTCTGCATTTAATGTGCTGATATTTCTTTCTTTTAACTTCTAAAATATTCTTCAAGTAGATCGAATTCCATAAAATGAGACGTTTAACATAGTGAAAGCTGTGATGGATCGATGTCTCCTACTTTGCAAAGATTTAATTTTCACCACAAGTATTAATGCTTCTGTTTAGTCGAAGAAAGCAAAGCATAACTACTTACTAGTTAAGGCGATAACACTTTAGAAAAGGACTTGCACCCTACAAGTCGCAAAGAATTTCGTATATATTAGAAAAATCAAGTACTTAATTAAGATTTTACAATACATCTCATTGTTTCATCGTGTTTTTTATGGTTATTATTTTATTAATTTGGCTAATTATTTCGAATTGAACTGTCAACATAACTCATTAATACGGTGGTAGAATGATAAGAGTCGTTTATTAAGACCTATTAAGATTTTACTATTAAAATTCTAACTCAACTCGTTTCGGACTCAATTAGCATCTTAGGTTTAAGTTCCAAAGAAATTCTAATAAATGGTTCACATTCAAATTATAATAATTTATGCTTCAAATTATGGCAGAAAATTATGCTAGGACTTAAAAGAATGAATTTTGAAACGTTTGGGTATGCTCGAGACACAAAAGAAAAAGATAGAGCAAACCTGGAAAATACTATACTAAAAATCACCTTAAATATGAAATAAATAATCTTCTAGTCAACAAACAAATATTGTAAAGAATTTAGCTCATACGCTCACTCGTGTCTATATAAAGACTCTATTCATCATTGTAAAGTTAAGTAATACAAAAAGATTCTTTCATCAAATCTGATACACCCAATAGCAGTCAACAAATGCTTTTTTTTTTTTTTCTTTTTAGAAAAGTAAACTCTCAAACTATAGAATCTATATGTCAGTTAAGGACCGAAATTATTAAATTTATCTTATTAACTTTCGAATTATCAAAATTGTAATATATCCAAAACTAATTCTATCAAATAACACTTCAAGATGTAGTCCACCGCTAGTCAGGATCACAAGTTACCATTAGGCAGCGTGAAATCTACAGAGGAAAGCCCGCATCGAGGGATGACAAAAGGGTTAGAAGTAGCATCTTGCCGCCCCCAGGCCATGTGCGTTAGATTTGACGATAAAATCAAAACCCAATTGCGGTTTGGGCCTTGATTCCTTGCAACATGCTTCTCATTAGCGTTTCTGATCATGTATTTTATTTTCAGGTTCGATTTTTCTTGTTATCCTTTTTTTTTCTCTCTAATGTACTTCTTTATCTTTTAATGTTCTGCCTTTTTTTTCTTAGCGAGAAAATGTACTACATTAGGAACAAATATCTTATAAAACGGAGGGTAGAAAAATAAAAAACATAAAAACAAAAAAAAAGAAGAAGAAGAAAAAAAAAAGAGATAAACAACAAAAACCAAAACAGAGTCATGGGAGGATCAAAGCCCTCGACTCTTCTGGAGGCAGCCTAACCAGCAAGTTGATACTTCATTATTGGCACCTCTGCTTATCTCTATTGTATCATGAATAAGCCATTCGACTCTAGAGGGAAATGATCGCAATCTCCGAATCATCCTCCGGGATAATATCAACATATCCTCTGCTACGCGCCTCCAGGACACCAAGATTTGCTGCGCGCCTCTGCCTCCTCTTTCGCGAGATCAGGTAAAATATTATATCCAGATGATCTTAGTCATGTTCACTGACGGTTAGCAAATAGCTTTAGCCAATTTTGGCCTCTTTTATCCAAGCGTCACACTAATCGCCCATAGTTTCCATACCCAAATAGTGCTTTCATCTACATTTCCCTCTAAAAATTCAGGCACCAAAATGATTTAAAGTTATAATAACTCCCAAAATTCCAGAGCACCCATTGAAACCCGACCCCTCTTAGAACCACACAACCCGACCTGCATCCTTGCCCTAAATCCCCAAATGGAATACAAGAATTGCTGCCAATGTTTGTACACTGAACGTTTTGGTTAATTTCGTCTGCCATTTGTGCTGGGTGGTTCTCGAGTTGTTTGTATTGGGAAGAATTTTTAAACTTTTTTATCAGACAAACCAAATTACTATAAATACTCTTGTCAAGGGGCTATGTTTTTTAGCTTGCGATTGCTGAAGCTGTGAAGTTGGCTGTAAATTAATGAAATGCGTCATTAATCTGTAAAGCAAATTAGGTACCAAAGTTTCCGTGCCCTTGCTATACTGAGAAATCCTCATTCTCTAGACACCTGCCAAGTTCCAATTTAATAATATTTTTAATTTGTGATGAAAAATTTTGGTGACAAATAACCCTATTTTGGTTACGAAATGCCAGTTTCGTCACAAATTTGCCCGTTTTATGCTGTTTTTAGTAACAAAAGTAAAGTGTACTTTCTGTGACGGAATTCATTTCTTCACAAAAATAACTCGTCACAGATCATTTTTGTTAGTGTATCGATCAGCAATTATCTACGAGACTATGACCATAATACTCCAGGCCTAACAAGATTTCCTCTACTGTTGTTTATCACTCCATGTAATAAGACAAAACCTCTCGTAGTTATCACCACCCAGTAGGCTCAAGCCCCAGCAGATTGTGTGTGAAGGTATACGGTGAGAATCAAGAAAGGTTTCGGTCCTAAAATTTTAGTCTTAACAGGTCTTTATAAGGATTGTAATGTTGCCAACACATTAATGGTGTTGACAACATCACAACCCTTATTAAAACCTTTTAGGACTGTAACTTTAGCACCAAAACCCAAAACCTTTCTCATAAGGATCAGTACACATAAGTTGAATTATAGTAAAGAAGGAAGACCAAATGGTAGTGTGGATGATCGAGTCCAAAAAATGTGTCAAAAGATTGAAGTTGTGGTTTCGGTAATTAAGAAAGAACAGAGTGAGAGAGAAAGCAGTTGGACGTAAGAATGAGAGATATGAATAACTTGATATTACTGATGATAGTGTAGAGTACTTATACACGTAAAAGCTTTCTAACTGAATAACAAATTCTGGTCTAACCCAAATTCCTATGCTTCCCGGAATTTCTTATTGACAATTACGTTTGTCAACATTGCCATGGCTGGGCATGGGTTAGTTCAGGAGAAGAATTTGACATTCATTATCATTCACCTCTACCAACTATTCTGTCAATTAATTTATTTTTTTTGGAAATAGAAGAAAAAATATATAATGCTTTATTTGACAAATATTATATATGCCAATAATTAATGTGTAATTTGGCTAATTTGCCATTATCCAGCCTCATGATTTATTATGAAGAAAAACTGCTCCTTAATTATTTTTCTTCTTTGGGCCGTGGGGGACCCGCAATATTATAGCAAAATTTGAACGCAACGAATTAGTACAACATTTGGATAGAAACAGGACATCAAGGCTAAAAACCAAAACAAAAGCCCACAGGAAAAGATGGAAAATGGTCAGAATTAGTACAACATTTGGGTTACATCTCTGCAATCTTTTTATTTTTTATTCTGAAATGGCTATGACCATTTTTGTTGAAGTGTATGGATCATTAACAATTTTCTTTTGACATTTTTTTTTCTCTTGGCCAATGCAAGACATAATTTAATGTAATTAAGTAATGAGATCAATTAATGTATACGTTTTAATTACCAAGGAAAACTTGAAAAGTTGCATTAATTGTTTACTAATTAAGTGGATATATAAGTAGATGGAAATCAAACGTAATTAGCGGTAGAAAATGTAATTAAGTAATGAGATCAATTAATGTATACATTTCAATTACCAAAGAAAACTTGAAAAGTTACACTAATTGTTTGCTAATTAAGTGGATATATAAGTAGATGGAAATCAATTAAGTGGATATACGTTTTAATTTTTTTGAGTATCTAATGGTTCTTCTTTAAATACTAGTCATTGACCCTTTTTTTTTTTTTTATCAGTACTCGCCTCAACAAACGGCGAGATAAAGCAAATTGAAACTTTCAAGACGTATGACTTCACCGTGCTTAATTATATCCATAATATTGATCTATTTAATCAATTTTTGTATCAATTTTGAATAAATTTTATTTAAATTCTTGCACATTGTGCGATCGAGTACAGCACGTGTTAGAATATCTTTCATGCGTGACTATTGATCACAATGATTGTGTGGTTTTTTTTTTATATTATATATTATAACACAAGTTGAAGGTATTGTTCTCAGTAGTTTATAACTCTAGTCCTTTATATTTTGAATATGGTCATTTATGACGTTTGTGAGATTTTGTGTAATTTAGATGTATAAAATTAATTCCTTTGCGTGATATGGTACTGAGACTTGTTTGTAGAGTAGTATAAATGTGTCTACAATTTTTTGTGAACCCATAATTAGGGTATTCTTTTTCTTAAAAAAAAAAAAAAATGTTAGGCCGATGTTCCAGATCCAACATGTTGCTTGCGGCGAAGAATCAGGTACCTAAATTTCTTAATGATTCCCTTCACTTTGTGACTCTCATGCCTATTATAAGTCAATAAGTGAACTTAACATGGCTCACAACTCATACACACAAAAAGAAGAGGAGGAGAAAGGGAAAAAAAATCGCAGATAATTTAACTATAATACACTAGCTGTAGGGGCAAATTAAATATATATTGGCTATTTGTTTAACCAAGTAAATTCAAACTTACTAGTTACTGATTATAATTAGCTGAGTTGTAATTAGATAGTGAAAAGATAATACATTTTTCACTCTATAATTATGGATCCTAATATTTTGCACTTTAAAACAATCACTTATTTCATATTTTACTTACCAATTTTGATTTCAAATACTTTACATATATGTTAAAAAAAATTTAAAAATTATTTTTTAATGTTTGAAATGACAATTTTACCCAAATAAAATATCACGGTAAAAAAAAATAGTTGAGCGTAAAACCGTACTTTTGTCTTCATGTACATTTGTTTTCATGTTACCGTTTTTGTTTAATAGATTTTTAATTATTAAAATTAATTTTTTTTCTATGAAATAATGATTTTACTCCATATAAAATATCAAAAAAAAAGGTGAGGGTTAAAATGTAATTTTCGTGTGCTAAGATTCAATTTCATCTTCAGATAACTGAAAATTTTAATAGGAGTTTGTAAAATATTTAGAATTAATAATTGGTGTATAAAATATGATAAAATTGAAAATTCAGGCCGATAATGAGAGGATTGTCTCTGGTTGAATATTTGACTTTAGGGTTTTGTTGTGGGTGGATGATGAGGCGAGGTCACATGGGCCAACTAAAACCTTTGTTTATCAAATAAAAGGAGTGGGTGGATGCATGATGATGACTAATGGCTGTTAAACAACTCCTTGATGAAGAAAAAAAAATATGGTACTTGATTTCATTGATTTAGCGAAGTCGATCAGGTAAGGTTAATTAGAGCGGGCAAGGTTGAGTACTACTCGCCTCAACTAACGGGGTGATAAAGCAAATTCATGGTAGATTTTCTTTAAATTTATGTACATGGGAATTCATGTACATGTATTTAGGATGATAAAGAGGGTAAATTTATGTTTACTATAAATCGGAAGAACAAGGCGTGGCCTAAACATTTATAAGCCCGTGACACTTGTATGTATTGACACAAGACAAACCATTCAAAAAAATACGGAGAAATTTTCAAAAATCTCTCCACTCTGCTATCTAGAATAAAATTTCTTTTTTCCTTTTCTCCAACATGAATATAAAAAGCATTCTTACGATCAAGGCGTTTGACCAACACTAAAATATTATAACCAGAATTTTCGCATTTCTGGTTGAGTTTAGTGTAGACATTATGATATTCCATTGTTTGATCTGATACGGACTTCATTTTATAAGCCATGGCCCATGGGCGAGAACTCTTAAAATCCGTACCGTTGACTCTTATATTTTTTTACCATTATATTTTTGTAAAATAACGATTTTACTTCATAATTTTTTTAGATTATATTTTGTATAGGTAAAGTCATCCTTTTACTAAACTAATTTTTATCTAAATTAACAAGAGATGGTGCAAAGTGAACAAGGGTGGGTGCTACTTCATGAGTGAAATGTTACGAAAACGATAATTTGAAGTGCAATGTGTCACTACTCTAATAATCGAAAAGTGGAAGATAATAGAAAATTTTAATGTGAGATGGAAAGCATCTAAAAATTAATAAAAGAGGCATTAGGATGGTTGAATCGAGAGATTTGCACATGCAGCAAAAAACAAAATTAGTATATATTTGAAAATATCATCAAAATTTATGTATAGGAAGAAATATCGTAGAAATTTTGAATTGTACAAAAATTACATCACGTAGACAGCTCCTTGATTCACCTTATACTATGTACAACAAGAAGGTACAATGAAAAATAACCCAATCTTGTGCACAACTCAACCACTAGCATGTGACCGCCAGAGCTCTTTTTGTCCTCATCCATCTTTACTAGAGGGGCCCCACATGCCTCAATCTGAGGCACCCTTTGCCTGGACAACACTTAATTCCCTGGAAGTCATTAGGTGTTCTCTACCTCAGTCCTCTAGCATAAGCAAAACCACCATAGCTGACATTTCTGCCATCGTCCCCCCACTCACGACGGATTATCAGAAGGGGATAGCTTATGAGGGGACCCATCATATGTCGGACCAGCCCACAACCTTTTTTCAAAATTTGAGCAGCCCACCCATTCTTGACACACAAACAGGCCCTCTTGATCCCCTTATTTCTTCGAAGCCCAATATGTCTGTAAAAAGTTTGGCCATACATTCTTCTTTAACCCAACAATTGCATAGACCACCACACTCCACTCTTGTACCAACCTTACAGCCAATCCCATTGTCACCAGACCCAATAAAGATAATGGCTATATTTGTTTCATATCTCAAAAATTTTTTAAAAAATTTCACTCACTTTTTCATCAATTTTAATATTTTTTCATTCATTTAATAATTTTTTCATCAATTTTAATACATTTTTATCTATCCTAATAATTTTTTATAAATTTCAACAATTTTTAACATATTTTTTACTAATCTCAAAAGAATCTATATTATTTTTTTAAAAAATACAAACACAAAAGACTGTTTTGAGATCTAAACTAAACATGGCCAAGCAGCTCTAAGTCGAACACCAAAACGATCTATTGCTACTATAGATTCTGATATTCTACTTCCCCTACGGAAAAAAATGTTGGTACTTTTGGATGAAGATGATCACTCTTTAGCACTTGCCGCATCTGAAGTTATTGAAGGAGGAACCCAGAATATCCCGTCCAGCACTTACCAGATTGTGAATCCGCCTGAAAGTGATAACCCCACAATCCAGCAGCTGCGACGGTGGGGTAGTAAAAATCGTGGCCAAGCTCGCATGAGCAGCCGCATTATTCGTAGTCCGTCAGTGCGATATGGTGCTAGCACTTCACAAGAACTTGACATAGCTACATCCTTATTTTCAAAGTCTAGTATGGCGGAGGAGGCGGGCCCAAGCATGCCCCCTACGAACCCATGAGGCTCCTCTGTTGGAATTGCCGCGGTTTAGCCCGACCGGCGGCAGCTTGTTCCCTCAGGGCGTTGGAGAGGAAACATAAACCGGATATTTTTTTTTTCTCTCAGAAACAAAGGTGGCTCCGGCTAGTAGTATCCTCTTACAACTGGGTTTTACAAATTTTGTTGAATTTCCAGCGACTAGCATCAAAGGTGGCATTATACTATTGTGGCGAAATGGAGTTGATGTGGAAGTGACTTGTTGTGGGGAAAATTTCATTAATGCAATAGTTTATTCAGACCCACCTCACCATCCATGGATGTTCTCAGGAGTTTATGCTCCCTCTGAATGGTATAAAAAAGAGAGTTTTTGGCGTTCTTTTTTTGTATCAGTGGATCGGTTTGGAGGGCCGTGGCTTGGTGTAGGGGATTTTAATTCTATATTGGCTCTAGCGGATAAAAGGGGTGGTCGTGCTTTTGCCTCTTCATCAGTAGGGGATTTGCGGCATTTTATGAATCATCTGGGTTTAGTAGATTTGGGGTCTGTGGGATTGCACTATACTTGGACAAACTGCCGACAAGGAAGGGCGAATATTCGTGAAAAGCTTGACAGAGGTTTTGCAAATACGCTCTGGCAGGGCCTTTTCCCTCGCACTATGGTTAAAAATTTGCCACGGACTACATCAGATCATACCTCCATTCTCATTGATACAGAGGGGGGCAGTCGTGCTTTGGCAACTCCCTTTAGGTTTGAGGAATTCTGGATAATGGAACCAAGGTGTTATGATGTCATTCAAGCCGCCTGGACTACGTGGGTATCTGGTTCCCTGGCGCTGAAGCTATGTAAAAAGATCAAAATTACTAAGGTAGCCCTCAAAAAGTGGAATTGGGAGAGAGTAGGGAACCTTCAACTCAATATCCAACGTCTAACAAAGGAATTGGAAAAAAGTCCAATTGGAGGATGCTACTGAACAAAATAGTATTCAAGAAGACCTACTTTGTAGAGCTCTTTTGGAAGAACAACGAAAAGAAGAATTGCTGTGGAAATCTAACTCTCGGGTGACTTGGTTGACGACCCCAGATATCAATACCAAATTTTTCCACTTGTCTACTATCATTCGACGCAGACGGAACGCGATGGAGTTTATCAAAAACCCTTCGGGTACTTGGTTGACTAATCGTGAAGACATTGGCAACTTGTTTATTTCATCCTTCTTGGACATTTACTCCTCATCCAACCCAATTATTCCAGAGAACCTGGAAAATCTTATTCAACCGGTTATTTCAGGGGCAGAAAATGAAGCTCTTTGTCGTGTTCCAACTGAAAGGGAAATTTGGGATGCTGTTAAGCAAATTGGATCGCGTAAAGCTCCTGGTCCGGACTGATTAACAGCTCTCTTCTACAAAAAATATTGGCAGATCGTGAAGGAAGAGGTGGTGACTATGATTCAACATGTTTTCAGATCTGGATATATTCTACATGACCTCGACCACACCAACATAGCTTTAATCCCGAAAGTCGACAGTCCCAACTTAGTGTCTCATTACCGCCCAATCTCCCTATGCAATGTTTCTTACAAAATACTGTTAAAGGTTCTTACTAATCGTCTGAAAGGATTACTGGAGCGACTTATTTCCCCTATGCAGGCGGCATTTATTCCGGTCAGACTTATTCAAGAAAACACAACAGTGGCGCATGAAATCTTTCATACCATGAATACTAGAAGGAGAGGGTTGGGATTGATGGCTATTAAGGCTGACATGGAGCGCGCATATGATAAAATGGAATGAAGTTTTTTGCTACAAATATTGCGCTGCTATGATTTTTGCGAGAAGTGGATTCAACTTATTAGTCAATGCCTATCTACAGTCTCATTTTCGCTTCTGCTAAATGGTAGCCCGTTTGGGCTGACGAAACCATCACGGGGGCTACGACAAGGAGACTCTTTGTCTTCATGTCTATTCATAATTGGAACGGAAGTGCTTTCTCGACTATTGTCTAGTGCTGGGGCACAAGGAAGACTTCCTGGTATTAAAATTAGCAGATCAGCCCCAACAGTTTCCCATTTATTTTTCGCTGATGATACAGTGATCTTTACCAAAGCCACAGAAAGGGAAGCCAGATCAATGTTGTCTATTATTAATACCTATTCGCAATGGTTGGGACAAACTATTAACTTAAGGAAATCCTCGATATCTTTCAGTAAGAATGTGCAACAACGGACTGCCAGCTCCTTGGCTAGCATTCTTGGGATGGAACATGCTCTTAGACCTGGGAAATATCTTGGGCTGCCGCTCCTCCTGCCTAGATCTAAGAAATAAGCCCATCTCGAGTTAAAGGGGAAAATTCTAAAGCGAATCGTAGGCTGGAAAGCCAAGTTACTGTCTCAAGCGGGTCGGGCGTGTTTGATTAAATCTGTTGCAGCAGTGATTCCTTCGTATTTTATGTCCAGTTTCCTTCTTCCTCGCAGCTGTTGTCATGACTTGGATGCTTTATTGCGCAATTTCTGGTGGGGCTGCCCTCTAGACAAAAGACGAAATTTCATACCAAAAGCATGGAACTCTATTTGTTGGCCGAAAGCTATTGGTGGGTTGGGATTTCATAAGTTCTATGATCTGAACTTAGCTCTTATATCGAAGATGGGCTGGAAATTATGTACACAAGGGGACCTGTTGTGGGTAAAAATGATCGAGGCGAAATACTATAGAACGGATATGATAAGTATTCCTTCATCGACCTTTCGGGGCTCATGGGTTTGGCATGATATTCAACACTGTCGACCTATACTGGAAAGAGGTTTATGCTACAAGATAGGTGCTCATTCTCAGCTGAAATGTTGGCTGGACCCCTGGGCCCTCCAACTAACGAATTTCAAGCCTATTCCGTGTATACCTGAAGGAGAAATGGATTGGAATTTGAAGGTTCAAGATCTGAGAATTCTAGAGTCAGGAGAATGGAATGAAATGCGGATTCGTCAACTTTGCACCGGGGAGAGTGCTGAAGGTATCTTAAGCTTACTACCATGGGAGGGGGACATGGACAGGGCTATGTGGGTCCTCTCGACAAATCGAAAATTTTCAGTAAAAAGTGCATATGAAGCAATTTTGCATGATCGTGAACCACCATTGGCTATTGTCTCTCAAGAAGATTGGAAACGCCTGTGGAAGTTGAAAATCCCAGATAGAATTAAACATTTTCTTTGGAGGCTGATTTGGAAAACTCTCCCGGTACGTAGCCATCTCTCCAGAATTCTCCAGATCACAACGCCAGACTTTGTTCGATGTCAGTTATGCGAAGTTGGCGAAGAAACTTGTGAGCATCTTTTTATACATTGCCCATTCGCTTGTTGTCTCTGGCATCAAGCTCCATGGCCACTAGATGTTCAAACTTTCGGTGATATATCCATTTCAGATTGGATAAAATTGTTAATCAATCCTACAGTGAGTTTCCAGCTTAATCCCAGATTTGAACATGCGTTTGTTCTTTACGCTGCTCTAGCTTTGGATACGTTGTGGTTTGCTTGAAACAAGAAGGTTCACAACTAGATTATACCGGCTCCTAATCAACTCCTTACCCAAGTTCAGCGGAGTCATCGAGAGCACTTGGCAGCCTGGACAGAAAACGGAAAAGAGGATCTGAAATTATGGACAGCACCAAGCAATGGGTGGGTCAAAATTAATACCGATGTGGCTGTCCGACGTTCATTTGTGTCCATAGCATGTATTTGTTACAATCATCACTGTATGGCTTTGTGGGCTCGATTTGAAACTATACTAAGTATGTCAACCCTTTCAGCGGAGCTTATGGCAATTCGGATGGCAATGGGTGAAGCAAATAATAGAAGCCTGGAGTCTGTGGCTTTTGAAAGTGATTCGCTCCTCTCTATTTCGGGTATTATGGATAGGTCTATTTCTTTGGCAGGGGATGCAGGATCCATTGTTGAAGTCATTCGAGAAATGACGACAGATAGACCATCGTGGAATTTTGCGAAAATTTCACGTCAAGTTAATTCAAATGCGGATTACTTGGCTAAGTGAGCTGAAGATAAGGAGTTTTTCGGCTTAATTCCTTTATCTAGATTACCTAGCTTTCTATTACGACAGCAGTTGTACTCTGATCCGCCCTGATTGGCTGGTCCTTTTCTTGGAATAAAGTGTTCATTGCGTAGAAAAAAAAAAAAAAAAGAACTATGACAATTCAACTTGATTCTAGACGGACCAGAAAAACAAAAAGCAAAGGGATATATGCCAATTGCCAATTCGGGTGCTGATGAATTGGAAACCTGGCAAGCAATTGCTGATACTCCCATTAGAAGAAAATCAAAAGAACTAGAGATCATTTTTTCTTTATCTGAATGACTCTTTTAATCACATCCTATTACTGAATCTTTGAAGTAAACCAAATAAAATGTCATCTCTTTTTACAAGAAATCCTCATTCTCGTATGCCAGCCAACTTCAAGACAATTGATGGCAAACAATGTTCTTGGGACGCAATACCAATAGAGTTCCAAGCACTTGATTGAATCATCATGTTATAGCTATCAACTTCATATGCTCCAGCATGTAACGAAAATCTTTCATGCAGGCAATTCGACACATGAGGGAGTGCTTGAGACGTATGTTTTACATAAGCAGTAACATATAAACATTAAAATAATTATTTTAGTAAGTATCAATTACCTTAATTTTCCACCCCAACAAAAGGACGGCCTTTTTGAAATTGTTGATTAGGTGACCAGTTCATCGCTCTCTCACGCATATTGACAGCTTTCGTTATCTTGCATGAAAAGGCGAGTTAAATGGAATCAAGGCAAAATTCTAGATAATAAGCTCTGAACATGATCCTATTTGGAAGAACTATAAAAGAATGTTAACTCCAACTAATATATACTGAATGACAAGCATATGCAGTTAATCAATATCCCAAGTAGCCACCTTTAATATGTTCAGCATTGAAAAGGCAAAACAATGACAAATAACTAATTTTATTTGTAACACAATTATAATGTGAATCTTGGTTCCGTAGGAGACATAATCCCCCCACAAATATTATGCACCACACAAAGAGGTGAACGTTGGCACAATTCAACAAACATAAACCTTGCTATCAAACATACCAAGATGAAGTTTCCACACAAAAGCATGTAACCTCATCACCCAAAGCAAGAGAAGAAAACAGAATTATATAAATCTTTAAGCATGTTTTTTGCAACTCTTGTACTTACTGCTTACGTCCAATTACTTCAGGACAGTGTTGGGTTTATTGGGCAGCAGTCTTTGGCCCAACATCTCGGGCCATTATTCTGAGTCAACGGCTGACATACGACTCTCATCGTCCTTTGTCGTAAGCTTCGCTGTCAGAGTCGATTCATTCTTCCATCCTTGATCTCCTCCTCGATTTCTTGTTCTTGTTGTTGTTGGTGTCCAATTCTAGGCAATTGTTGATACTCTCATTAGACAAAAATAAAAAGAAGTAGAGATTTTTTTTTTCTTTATCTGAATAGCTTTTTTAATCACTATCCTATTACTGAATCTTTGAAGTAAATTAAAAAAAGTGTCATCTCTCTTTTACCAGAAAATCCTCGTTCTCTGTATGCCAGCCAATTTTAAAACAATTGATGGCAGACAATGTTCTTGGGACGCAATATCAGTGGAGTTCTTTAAAATTCTTAGTCATAAAAGCTAACTGAATTGAATTGTGTCCCTGCAAAACAATTAGTGGGTACGTACACCATGAATCATGAGATTGGTAATGACACTCGTATGCTTTATAGTAAATTGTATACAGTCAGGCCACTCACATGCTGAGGAAGGCCGTTTCACAACTTAATCTCTCCCTGTCTGAGAGTTCACAAAAAGCAACGGAAAGAAAAAGTTACGAAAAATGGTTGATATCCAAAATTCATAGTTTTTGGAGTTCCTTTTGATGAAAAGCTCACTACTTAAAAAGTATTAAACAAACGAATAGCTACCTACTGGGTTTACAGGTACCTTTACACTCTTGTCTGTTTTAGTATGAGATTCTCACCTTGCTTTGGGCATAAAGGCACCAGACGACTGAGAAGTTAACACCGCGTACAGAGAATGAAAGGGAGCTGAGTATGTCTGCTACTGTATCTTATTTCCACCTGGCATTTTTCCACTAGGGAGAGAAATACAACAAATTTCCCAATCTAATTATTTTTCTAGCTTTGCTTGTTTGAAAGATACCAATTTTAAGAAATTAAGAACTAAAGTTTCCAGCTGGAAAAGATGGCGTGGCATGATGCCACTAGTTAGAGAGAAACCTTGCAACTTCCAATCCCATTACTGGCTCGGCAAGAGAGAATTATGAATAGACCACCATTCCACGGAGCCTTTAAAGAGCCTAGTGACTACGAAGAGATGAAATTTCTTTTTCAGAGGAAAAAATTCCTCTGTAACAAAACAAGACCGAACGGAGCAGAGAGCAATCACTTTCCCATGATTTTCACCAGAATCCTAAAAACCTGTAGGAATGAACTGTTAACCTCCAACAGCCCCAACCTCGAAAATAGCGCGATTGCACCTAAAACAAACATCAAAAGGATGTAACCTCATGACCGAAAGAAAGAGGAGAAAAGAAAATAATATAAAAAACTACCTCAGTTTTTGCAACTGCTGTACTACATCCAATTGCTTCTGGACGGTATTGGGCAACTTATTGGCCAATTCTATCTTCTTCTGGAATGCTGTCTATGTCCACCTCAATTCCTCTTCTTCGATATCCTTACTCTTTCTCCCGATAATCACTCTTTAGTTGTTTACTTGTCGCAAAAATAGCAGTGCCTAAGATTTTGACATTAAGTCCGACTGCAGACGAACAAAGTAATTCTATGAGAGAGAGAGGACGGGAAAATTTTGTGGAGGAAGAAAGACATGAAAAATTAAGATGAGATAGAGAATTTATACCATGGGATGTGGGCGATCTTATACAGTTTAATTGGCCCTCTCTTTGTCCCCCTCGATTCGTCGCTCCTCGATGTCTTCCCCAATTTCCTCTTTCTCTTCTTCTACATCCTCATCGTTTCTTCTGATATTTGAAACATTATATGTATGGCGTCAAAATGCAGCCAAAAGGAAGAAAAATACAGAAAAAATGTTTTCAGTGATTCTTTGTTTACTTTTGCAAACATTGCAGCGCCTCAGATTTCGTAATGAACTCCGACGACAGAGTTCCTATCCCAAACTTCTTTTGTTCTTCAACCATTAGTGAATCTGGAATTTAGCGTCCAAAAAATACAGTGAGAGAGCGAGGAAAAAGAAAATTGAAGATGAAGAATTTGGTACTTGATTTCCAATGAAGGATTAAGATTATATTAAAATGATGGGTTAAGTACCTGGATCAATAATATTGATCTCATCGAGCTCAACCTTGGGATGTGAGCGATCTTGGGCCAGTCCTCACCTGTCTCTCTCTTGCATCTTGGGATAAGATGTCACAATAGTCAACCGTCAGCTCTGCAAGGACGTTAATCCACGCATTCCTTCTGGCAGTGATGCCAAACTGGGGCAGTTAATAATTCTCAAGACTTCAAGTGATGCCCAGTTGTGAATCCACTCTGGAAGAGCTGTGAATTCAAGACGAGCGATATATAGGTCTCGTAGAGTGGTAAGATGTTGAAGCCCCAGCGGGAGGACTTCAGTTTTGGTAGATCAGAAAGCCCAAACGGCGGAGGCTCGTAAGCCCTTGCCATTGCATCCCATCCTCATCATTGCCTAGATCGAGCTCATCGCAATTAGAAAGAAGCAGTTCTTGAAGTGCAGTGAGGTGTTGTATACCTCGGGAGAGAGACTGCAGTCTATGCACCACCGTATTGACAAATACTGGAGGCCAATGAGGTTCCGCAGCCCTTCCTCTGGGACGGATTGTAGGTCCGCAATAGAATTAGTTCTAGACGCTTCAATTTTGAGAGAGGATTAAATGAGGAGGCGATTGTTGTTGAGGGGCATTGTGGTGCTGCCACATACGCATCATCGTCTGTTGCACTGGCTTCCAGCTGGCACCGTCCAGTTCTAACTTTTCTTCAAGATGTGGAAACATTGGCGTAGAAGTCAACATCGGGCAATCCTTGACCTTAAAAATGAAAGTCGAGGAAATGAAGGGATCAAAGGCTGCTCCGTCATTGATGTTACCGTCCTCCTACTCCAACCCTTAAGTTGTGGACAGTTGGAGATGGATCTCTTCAGAGATGGAAAGAATGCTAATGGCGTCGTTGAAGAAGAAGCAGAGAACATGTTGCTATCACCATTATCCGATTGTATATACTCCAAATTATACAACAAAAAGAGAAAGACTCTCAAGAGAAGGCAGTTGGCTCAATGGTGGCAAATATTGTAAATTTCCAAATAATTTCCAAGTCAACAAGATTTGTGAGTGACAAAAGCCAATTTGGAAACCTCACGCCTTAGTTTAGAGTAAGCTTTTTAAGATTTGGATGAGGTTGAACCCCTCCCATAACATTTCCTCACGACAACCTCCTCTTCGTTGATATCCACCAGCTTAAATTCAAAGACTGAAGATATTGTTTTTCCTTTAAATCGGCAGCCTTATAATTCTAATTCAGCATCTTCAGAACCCACCACTGAGATCTCAAAGCCTTTTCACGTTTCCTCGCAGATTGTCTGCCCCTTCAGCTCGTTTAACCCACCACATCCACTCAAATACTTCAAATGTTGAGTTTGACCAAGGTCTGAAATTGATCATTAGAAAGTCCAAAGATTCCGGACAGCAGCTAATGCGTCGTTGAAGAAGCAGAGAACATTTGCTATCACCATTATCCGATTGTATATACTCCAAATCATCTCAAGAGAAGGCAGTTGGCTCAAAAATATTGTAAATTTCTTGTCAACAAGATTTGTGAGTGACAAAAGCCAATTTGGAAACCTCACGCCTCTTTTTAAGATTTGGATGAGGTTGCAACCCCTCCCATAACATTTCCTCACGACAACGTCCTCTTCGCAATTAAATGCAAAGACTGAAGATATTGTTTTTCCTTTAAATCGGCAGCCTTATATTCTAATTCAGCATCTTTCCCATGTCTCAAGCCTTCAATCACTAAGTTTCCTCGCAGATTATTTAGCCGCTTCAGTTCGTTTAACCCACCACTATCCACGAGATGAACCTCTAAAGCTGACTACAAAATTGAAAGTGTCTGAAGATTAGTCATTTCCCCCATTCCACGTGGCATATGAGTCAAACACATTCTCAATCTCAAGATGCCTGAGGTTGACTAAGTTTTTCATGTCTTTATGCAATTCTTGAAGTAGACAACCGTTGAGTCTTAATGTCTGCAAATTTTGCAACCTGGTTATGGAATCGGCAGCTTCTTAATAGAATATTTTAGAAAGATCTAGATATCTTAATTGCTTCAAGTCACCGATTGAACATTCTAAACCCAAGAAGCGTCCATAACTCACATCCAATGCACGCAAGAACTTCAAACTATCCCAGGTTGACAAGTAATTGGTCCAAAGGTCCATGGTGGAACATATAGGGGTGCAAACTGGAAAATAATTGTTCGCATCCTACCGAGTTTAAAATTTGGGACTACACAAAGAGACTTACGATCATCAACAGATAAATGGCGAGTTTTCACATCAATGGCTTTCTTCTCATAATCTAAGGTTGTGATCAACGATCCTGCCACGGATACAGCAAGATCATGCATGAGGTCATGCATTTTGCAACTAATTACATCACCATACTCATCTAATTCAGCTTCTTGAAAGAACGACCTCCAAAGTAAATCCAGAAAGTACTCATTTCCGACATCTTCAAAGCATTGGTCTTGATCTGATAAATGGATAAAGCCTTGTGCCACCCAAAGTTTAACAAGAATTGATTTACAAATACGGTGAATCCTTGGGAAACAAACTACAGTAAGCAAAACAGGGCTTCAAATGTGGGGGCAGTTTATCATAACTCAGCTTAAGAGTTGGTAAGATGTCATTTTGTTTTATTCTTAGAAGTTCATTGGTCTTGAAAGACAACCACTCTGTTTCTGAGTTTCTCAAGTACAATAGCCTCCCAATTATCCTTATGGCAAGAGGGACACCTACGCATTTTTCTAGAATCTCCTTTCCAATTGCCACAATTCTTGAATTCTCTGGCTCCTCTCCTTTCTCAAATGCCATTTGCTTAAATAAACACCAAGAGGCATCTTCATCTAAGCCCTTAATGAATATTGTTTAGCTGCCCGACAATCTTGGCAACTTTTTCACTGCGTGTGGTCACTAATATTCTACTCCCTCTTGCACCACCCACTAATAGTGTTTTCAAGCTCATCCATTTTTCACTATCCTCGTTCCACAAATCATCCAGCACAAGAAAGTATTTCTTTCCGTCAATTTCTTTCTTAAGATTAGCTACCAATGTCTCCAGCACAGTAGTTTCCGGTTTCTTTTTCGTTGCCAATTCTAACATCTCTTCAACAATTTTTTGAACCTCAAAATTTTCAGAGACACATACCCACATTTTTACTTCAAAACTCTCTTTGATTTTTTCATCATTGAATATGTGTTTTGCTAGCGTAGTCTTTCCTAATCCTCCGATGCCAACAATCGCAAGGATTGAAACATTCTCCTAATGTTGGAGTCCATCAGGAGTTCTATAACTGCCTTCTTATCATCCTCTCTGCCAATGACTTCTTCCCCAGGTACACAAGAATGACTATCATTCCACTTCTTATTGCTGACTCTTGTGATCTACATTAGGGTGCTCTTTCAAGTGAAACTTTTGTCTATCGTCTGCAATGGCATCTAACCTCTTTCTAAGCGCTTTAATCTTAGGACACATAACAATACTATCGACGACACCGTCGGCAAGCTTGTGAAAGAAGAGGCATACTGAGGCGCATACCTTATTTGCGTGTCGCAGTAGAGGTTGAATCTGAGGTCCCTTTTCAACACAATCGGCAAGCTTTGAAAAGAAGAGGTATACGCATACCTCATTTGCTTCGGGTTCGGTTATGGTGCTATGTTTAAGGTGCTGATGGGTGCTGATGGACGGCTGGGATTGAGTTTTAAAGATCCAAGGGCTACGAATAAGGCCACGTCAATTAATGAATTTTGACCCGCGGGTTGACCCGTTTGCCACATGACCCGTTTTCCTCTTAACCCATATTAGATGACCCGGTTTGCAGAAAATTCAAAACTCCTTCATTCGACGTTTTGTTTTGCCACAGCTCCAGCACCTTCCATTTGCCACAGCTCCAGCACCACCCGTCGCCGCCCAGCTCCGTCACCATCGCCGCCAGCTCTGTCGCGCCACTCATCTCCGCGCTCAACGTCTGGACGTATGTCAAAAGATTTCAAGATCCCCAAAAGGTTTGAAATTTTGTTCACTTCTTCCATTAACAAATTTTGATCGATTAGTCTACTTGTATGTGTGAATCTTAGGCTTGAGAAGCATAGGCATTTCAGGCACTGATGAACATTAAATTGCAGACGCCCCATTTGCATTAAACGGTGCAGGATTTTATCTGCATCTTTAAAAATTCTTGGCCGAAAAAGAAATTCTTGGTTTTTCATATAATCATACAATTGCCTGTTAATACTTTGTCGGTTTTTGAGGACACGAGCGTTTTTAATATCTCTGGGATCGATTTAAGTGCATGTATTATGGGTGTTTATGTGTGTATTTCTCCTTGTGTGACCGTAAATGGGTTTTTGGACGTTTATCGACGGTGAAAATTTTTAGGGAATTGCTTGTATGAGTTTTTCTGAAATTGGTATTATTAATCCCTCCATCGCTCAGACACTACAAACTGGGATGCGGTTCATTTTTGAGAAAACCAGACAATTTAAATTGGATTCTTGATCTACCAGAGGTCTGGCTTTTTCATTGCAGATGCGTAGCTAGCGTAGCTGCCGATGGGACCTTGGACTGAGAGGATTGGGAAATACCATAATAGGTTTTTCTTCTCTGTTGATATCTTGTCGTTTCTATTAATATTTTTTTATTTGCTAAATATTTTATGTTTTTTTATGCAGCATACTGTCATTATTTAGTGGTTCAGATTTTGTCCCTTTTTGGTATGGTCTAGAGGAGTAGTCACTTTCATAAGTTGAATATTGAAGCTTGGTCTCCTAATTTGCGTTCTAAATCTATTCCTGTGGGAAAATCTTTTTATCATGAGTGAGAGAGAATAAGTCTCCTCATTACAACAATTTGTATCTATATATATCCAATGTAAACATCAAAAAGTACGTGAAGATAAGTGTATTTATCTATGTGAATTCCTTGTGTCTGTTGGGGTGTGTTGGACGTTTAGATGATCACAATCTAGCTACTTCCCAGAAAATGAAGTTCATATTACCTTGTTCCAAATAGCAGCATTGTCTTGCCCCTGTGTCTTTGAATGAAGAAAATCCTATTATCTTTGGCTATATTAATTTCTAAGTTCTAAGAAATGGAGATTTATTTTCCCAGTACACTTATTGGATGCTTTACTGAACTTATTCGTGGAGAAAGTGGAAAGCAGTTAAATTTCTATCAGAAGGGAAAACAATACGAGGATTTAGGACTTTTCCTTTATCTCTTAGGATCTTTGGATGACAAAAGCAACTGGTCTTCGGAACTTGTAATGGCAGTAGCAGAATAATGGTTGCCAACTGAGACCTATTTACAAGAAAGATAAATAAAAAATGGAAGATTAAATTGGTTAATATTGTCAAAGAGGTGAACACTTTCTTTTCTTTTTTTCCCTTGAGATCTGATTAGTAATTGTCTTTAGGTGGACGAGAGAGAGGTGCTGAAGCACTTTGATTGGCCTAGCTCTCAAGAAAATGCAGGCTTTGCTCGAAAAGTATGCACAATTCCAATTTACTGAAAATTGAACCGTAATCTTTATTTGGTTGGTTTTTCTTTCAAATGTACCTTCTCTGATTTTTGTTAATTGGTATAAACTCTACAGATTAGAGCACGGTGTGTACAATCTCTCGCGACTGAGAGAATCCGCGACGAAGATATAAAGATTTTCATATTCCTACAGATTGGATGCTTGACACTGGTTATGTTAGCTAGGTAATTCCATTTCTCTGATATGTCCTTTTTCTTAAATTGGTTAATATTATTGTTTTTATTTTCATTTTCTTCAAAAAAATCTAAGAGTTCTATTTGTTTTCTGTCGATATTAACTAGAAAATTTATGAACTGCAGCAGGCAGCTCTGGAAATACTGAAAAACCACACCAAAGGAGAAGCCGAAAAAATCTTCTTGTAGAGAATCTTTTATTTATTCCTCAGTTTCCTGGAGGTAATTCGAATAGGCTATTTAAAAGTGTATCTTCTTTCCCATTCTTTAATCGGATGGGCCTTCTGGGAATCATCAAGATGGGGTTCACGTGGAAAGTAAGGAACAGAGACATGGGATGGGGTTTACAGTAGCTCATTGGGATTGTAATGTTTTATTTTTATTTTTTGTAACCTGAGACATGGGGTTCACGTTGAATGATGTATATAATTTTTTCCTCTAGTGAATGATTTTTCTAATTGATTTAATGGAGGATCAGTTCTCCATCAATGATGTACAGAAGTTTGGCAAGAGCATTAATATTATTAAAGGGACGTACGTGTCACCAACTGAGTTCTTATTTTACTTCCCCAACATCAGTTGGGTTTGAATATAGAGCATACTCTGTAGGCCGAATTTGTTCTCCGTTGATCCAACAAATTTTATAAACTAATTAGCGATCATCTTACCAATATTTGTACATTCAGTGAGGAATTAGCTTGCGAGTGGCTTATTCGTCCACAAAATAAAGATGAAAAATAAGTCTTTGAATTTATTGATGGGTTAATTCATGTCTCAATTACCTCCAGGAATTAAATTTTCATGTTGCTGAAGTTCCTGAACCACAACAGGAAATGAAATTCTTTGAATTTTTAAGCTGAATACGTACATATTTAAACTGAATATTGGGTGGGGACACTGCTATATAATATTCTTTAAGCTGAATATTGGGTGGGGACACTACTATATAATATTCTTAAATTTTCATGTATGTTGCTTATTTAATGTGGGTGCTTGCAAGACTAAATTTTGGTTGTCTTTGATTTGTATTTAGATTATAAGGGGACAATATGGCTGAAATGGAAGGGATCAATCCCAATATCACTAGACGAGGGTCTAGTAGTACTTCTAACCCAGAAGGTGAGTTGGTTGTCCTTTATCTGAGTGATTTAAATGGTATCAGGACTTGTTTAATCCTTTTCTTTGATTCGTACATGCAGGTGACATGGTACAAGCTGACAACGAAAAGATAGTTGATGTTTGGAGCCTAGAGTGGAAGGACGTCGACCATGCGTACGATTGGTACAATCGGTACGCAACAATCAAAGGCTTCAGCATTCGTATACATACCGGCTTCAAGCATAAAGAACATGGGTATTGGACAAGCAGAGTTTTTGTTTGTAATAAAGAAGGGATGAAAAAAGAAAAGGATCAGCTTGTGCCGTGAAGAGAGTGCGACGAAATACGAGATGTGGGTGTCTCGCAAGCTGTACTGTTCAGCGGCAGTCTAGTGGGAAGTATTGCATCTTCGAATGGTGTTCGCAACATAATCATGAGTTGGCGACACCTTCGAAAGTTCACATGCTCCGTTCTCAAAGACACATGAGCGAGTTGCAATGTGGAGGCAATAGCTTCAGATAGAGCAGGCATTCGCCCTAAATTGGCCCACGACTTGATGGCGGCAAGCTGGGGGTAGACAACATGTGGGCTTCACTCATCAGGATTACAAAAATTATCTGAACAGTATAAGAACTAAGAAAATGGAGGTTGGTGTAGCTGGTGTTCTTGTTAATTGGTTTGGTGAAAACGAAAAGAAAGATTCAGAGTTCTTCTTTCGAGTCATGATGGATGAAGATGAGCACATTACTAACATCTTCTGGTCGGACCATTCCATGCAAAACGACTATGCCATATTCGGGGACTTCGTGTCATTTGACACCACATACAGGACGAACAACGAGCACAGGTAATGGGGACATTTAATTTAATTGTTATTTATTTATATATATTATAGTTAGTAGTATTATTAACATTAAGGCCATTGGGAGCATTCCTAGGGGTGAATCATCACAGACAATCGGTCGTGTTCGGGGCATGCTTATTGTTTGATGAGACGGCGCAAACATTCAGTTGGTTATTTCAAACATTCGTTGAGTGTATGCATGGGAAGGCTCCCGAATCTCTGTTCACGGATCAAGATGCAGGTATGCTAGCTGCAATCCCATCTGCCCTACCAGACACACACCATTTTTTGTGTGCATGACATATATCTCAGAATGCATTGAAAGAATTTGGGACCACTGTTTGGCAACAAGGGCTTCAAAAGAGACTGGTTGAGGCTTCTGTTCGACCACGAGGTAGATGACTTTGAACAGTGTTGGAGTAAAATGATTGAGGAGCATGAACTCCAAGGCATTGAATGGTTGCAGAAGATATATGAAAAACGCGAGAAGTGGGCGCCAAAGTACGTACGCAATGTTTTTTGTGCTGGGAAGAAGACGACCCAGTTAAGTGAAAGTTTCAACGCGACATTGCGTAGGTACTTGAACACAGTTATGAATATGGATCGGTTCCTACAAAATTTTCAACGAGCAGTCGATGAGTTGCGATACAACGAGTCACGGGCAAATTTTCAGATGCTCGATACAATATACACTAAACCATTTGGGATTTTTTATGTGATCATGCGGCAGAAGTCTACACTCCCACTATGTTGACTATTTTTCTGGAGCAAGCACATAAAGTTGGCTATCTTAAGTTTGATTGTCGGAGGGAAAGTAATGGGACCGAAGAGGTTGAGGTACACATATGCAGTCGGGACGCCACTCATGATTGTTCAACAGCGAAGCGTTATGTGATCAAGACGGAGAATGATTTCACCAGTGTAGTTGCAAACAGTTCAACTTTCTAGGTGTCATTTGCAGTCACATTATATGGGTGCTGAAACAGAAGGGAGAGTTGTGTATTCCTGATGGGTATATTTTGGCCAGGTGGAGAAAAGATGTTAGACAGTCAGCTGCGCCTATCCCCAAGTCACATGCTACGGTTGATCCGACGTTAGTAAAGGTGATAAAACGCAGGAGATATATAAACCAATATGCTTCAACTATTCAGCGTTATGGGGATAGAAAAAAATCTTGGCCAATCTTTGAGAGTCACCATGGCATTGGAACATCTTCTTGCTCAGTTGTCAGATGATGATGATGAAGATCCTGCTGCCCCTGTTAGTGCAGGTGCTGGAGTGACGTTGATATAGGGATTGTTGCAAAAGGTTTCAAAATGCGGGAGCCAAAGCATAAAGGGAATAAGCGATTAAAGAGCGGACTTGAACGAAGGAGTTCACGTGATCGTGGTCGTGGTCGTGGCAGTGGGGTTGGTCGTGCTTCGTCACAACCAGTGTCTCGTCGTTTGCAACTACTTGATGAATTGGAGGTATGTTCTCTACTTTGTGCTTAGAGTTGAAATTTAAATTTACTATTACCGTAACATTTATATTTTTGTATTCCTCCTTCGTAGGTGTCTAACGAGGATGAGGAGGAGGAGGAGGAGGAAGAATCGCTAAGTGGACGATTTAGGAGCCTTGACGAGTTGTAGATGTTTGATGATGTTTCAGTCTTTGGGTTGTAAATGTTTATGATCTATGTATTTTGTTTTTCACTTGTACTGTTCAGTCTTTTGGGTTGTAATATTTATTTTTTTTTTTTTGTCTTTAGTAGGGCATAATTTTGTAACGAATTTACGAATATATTTATGATTATGTTCATCACAATCTGCAAGTCCATTCCAATAGATATTCACTGAAAGTCTTCAAAAAAAATATAAAAAAATAAAGAGAAGCTCTACATTGAGTACATAACAAAGGTGATCATCGAACTGTCCACGAGCAATTTCTTACATCACACTAAATACTAAACCAAGAAATCAACATTACAAATAAATAAGAGAACAACATAGTCTGCCTTAACCATTAAGAGCAGCTAATACCATTGAAACAATATACAAAGATCCAGTGACTACAATGAACTCTCAGCTAATATGGTTCCGTGTTCCAAGTTGTTCCCAGAGCAAACTACTTGATCCTCGAACCCTTCTCTGAATTTTGCCACTCCAGTATTAGCAATAGCATGCTGAAATCCATTTCCAGAGATGTTGAATGCTTCAAATCGATCAGCTTTGCAGTCTCCTGCAAGATTCATATTATCAATCTGTGACTTGTTTGGTTTTGCAAACATTATGGTGACATCCCACTGATTTTGACTCTTATCTTCCCAGGATCCAGCATGGGGATTGAAAGTATAGACAATATATATTTGAAGTTGGCACTATATCATTCTAGCAGCTCTAAGAAGTTGGCAAACTCAAAGTTGCCTCCTTACAACCTAAAACTTCGGTTTTGAATATTAAATGAACTTTGGTTTTGAAATATTAATCATTTAATGTTAGCAAACATATCAACCTAATGAAACTTCTATATAAACTATAAAGACGTCAACAACAAAAATTTCAAACTGTTAAATATGTATGGAAAGAACTGTACCTAATAAGAACGATATAAAGTCTCTTTTCCTTTTTATCATCCGACCATATTTCCAGGTTTGAAATGTTACGCTGAAACTTTTTTCTGGGTGTTTCACAGTTAACCAACTCCCCCAAACTGTCTCCCTTCTCTCCTTCGGACAAATCTTTGGACATGTCTTCCGTTGCATCCTTGCGTCCTTGTTCCCGTTCCCATCTTCGGTTTGCCAAACGTTGAAGTTCCTCCCATTCCAACTATATCAATTATATAATTTTGGCATATTATTCTTCCCAATATTTCCCTTCTAATAGAAATTTAACTACTTTCTCACTTTCTCCACGAATAAGTTCAGTAAAGCATCCAATAAGTGTACTGGGAAAA
>CM025850.1:37917925-37938141 GCA_003952965.2 Morella rubra
TCTATGCTCCAAGTTAAGACCAAATTACATGTCTTCTTAGCAATCAACACAGCAGAGGATGTTTGTGACTTCAAGGTCAAAGAAAGTCGGTCGCACGACTCTTGTGCCATTTATGCTGGAAACACTTCCACAATAGTTGCCGAGGTAAGATACTCACATGACCCTTTTAAACTCTCACTCACTTGACTAAAAGAAAAAATAGATCTACACAGACAAAAACGCTCCACCCAAATTTTGGATTTAGAAAAATAAATTTAAGAAGTTTTGGACTGAGTCTTTTTCATTATAGTTTTGTACCCAAAGCTTTGGACTGAATTTTTTTCATTTTTGCATGTTGTAATATGTATATATATATATTATATATAATCTGGTAACTTTTGGAGAAATGCAGATGCATAAGAAGTCCGGTAAAAGCGGCAAGTTTATGGTGAGAGTATCCCAATAAGGATTACGCATTTGTTTGTAGCGATTATCTTGATTCTTGACGGGATGAACACCTCATCCTCATCTAAAGGGCTGTTGGAGACAATCACGGCGGTTGGCAATATAGCGGGTGCTGTCGGGCAATCCTAGATCGATGCTACTAATTCGAGGCATCCTCCCTGTCTTTATCTAAGTAGTTAAGATGTCTTTTGTCAAGCTTAGCATTCATGCAATTGTGTTTGGCTCTAATGGATAAGAAGTAGCAGTAGATCATATAATTATGTCTGAAGTGATTTAGCTTAATAACTATTTATCTTTCTTGGGAATGTATTGAGAATGCTTTCAAGATTTTTCGGATTATTTTATTAAAGTTCACAGCCAAGGATGTTGCACAGTTCTCTTCTCTATATCATAATGAAATTTTCACACGAGAGAAAATATGAAGTAGCATGATCTTTGGATGCAAAAAGAGAGGAGAACATGATCACTTGATGCTCTGCAACAATGGGGAAGATGGGATTATGGAGTCAAGCTGGAGATGATGAATTCTTCTTCTTCCAAGTTACAATTATTCATCAGTTTTATTTTTCCCAAGAATACTTGAAATTTCATTAAATCCTATGACACTCGAGGTGGAAACCTTGGGTTATTAGTTGTCAAACACTACTGGAAAACAGGATGAGGGAATATTGCCTTCCATCATATCCCGGGGTGCCCATTGGGATACATTGTGAGCAAGCATATCGACTCTACCGTTAACATAGTGGAATCATCAGGGCAGGTTGTATGTTCATCAGTTGAAGTATGTCAGAGACCACTGGCTCAATTTGCCAATCCGTGCACTCCTTTGGATCTTTGAGCCTTGCATACAACTTCATTATCTCCTTCCAATATAATAATATCTTCCTTACCAAGAAATTGTGCCTCCTGAACAGCAAACAAAGCTGCTCTGGCTTCACCCTAGAAATTGGGGAGTCTGGAGGGAAGCTCTTTGTCCAGACAGAGTAACTCTCCTGCTGACTCTCTGCAAAATGCAGCAGAGAGTGTATAGGTTTTACGGATGGCCACATCAAAGTTGATTTTCCACACATTCTCTGCCGGTAGCATCCGTTGGATGCGCGTTGGCCAGGAAATTGTCTGCCAAGCATCCTGGTGCAGCGGGGCTCACAATATAGATTTTTGACACAGTGGATTAGCACAATAACGTCCAGAGGTGGTCTTCTACAGTGCGCAATTTGGTTCCGAGTAAATCTGATAGCATCCATTAAAAATCAAGCAAAAATTTCCCCTTGGTCCTTTTCTAGTCCCAGGGTTGCTTGAGCATCTAGAATTAATTTCACCATTCACCAATAGTTCGACCTTCCATGCATGGATTTTGAGGAGCTAAGGGGATTCTCGCCAAACTATTCTAGGGATAGGGAATTCAAAGAAAATATGCTCCAGGCCCAGGGATTCCACCTCCCGGTTACAAAGGAAGCACTGCATGTTATCCGGGTCAAGGCCCAAGATACAATTGTGGGAAGCCGATTGACCGTTGGATATTGTGCTTTTAATGGGAAGACAACTGGAGAATGGGAAAAATATTGCTTTAAATGCCATTTGGTATTGCAGAAATCAAGCTGTTCATCAAAGTATCGGACCATTTCCTTCAATTCTGGAACAGACAATGAAGAGGAGATACAAGGAACATTGGCAGGCCTGGGCTAGTGGGCTGAAACAGAAATCAATACCAAGATCAGATGGATGCCACCTCCCAAAGGGACTTGCAGTTGAATTATGAAGCAGCATGTTGGCACAAGCATTCTTATCTGGCAGTGGTACGCAGAGACCATGAGGCTGATTATGTGCAACATTCCAATACCTTCGTAGCATAAATGAAGGCAGCAGTGTTAGCATGTCACATTGCTTGTGCCCGAAAGCAGAAAGAAATTGATTACTGAAGGAGATTCTCTCGTTACTTGCAGAGCAATTTCTGAACAAGAGTTCTTGCAGGAAAGTCTGATTCAAGAAGATGTAAAGGTAATCGGAGCAATCTTACGATACCAGCCTCAATGGGAATGTCAATCACTATAACAAATTTGACTTTTTTGGACAGCTTTTTTTGGGATGTCAAACAATCCGTCTAAAAAAGTACTCTTTAAAATCCGTTCAAAAAAGAATATAAATTTCTGTTTTTGGGATGGAAATTCAAACCGTTAAAAAAAAAAAAAACTTATTTGCGACAATTTTGAACTTTTTTGGGAGAGAGTTGCCCATTCCAAATAAAATATTGTTTTAGGGGACAAAATCGTCCCTCCTGAAACTATTGTTCGAACTATAGGGCATTCTTTTACAAAACTTTGAATGAACATTATCTGTTCTAATGCAAATTTGAATTCCAGGTTGAAATGAAAAATGGTCGTTCATATGAAAATGGAAAAATTGGAATGTAGAAACTCGCGTTCGGTCTTAAAAAAACTTCGTTCGAACCGAACATAATCGTTTTGGAAGATGGTTCGAGTGCCGAAAAACCCTCACGTGTTCAAACGATTTTGAAAGCAACTTTTCCACCGACTACCATAAATGCAAGTCCAATCACCATTAATTTTATCATTTTTTATTACCGTTTGAATATTAGTGTTATCAACGATTAGATGGTTATCCGTTCATTATTCGGTTAATGAACGATTTCGGATAATTTTTTTCCTAAGTGTTCAAATGATCGTTCAAATATTAAAACACCTGAGCCTCATTTCCTCACATTCCCACATACTCTCTCTCTCTCGAATTCTCTTAGTCCGTGGATTGCAGCCTCATTTTGCGTATTGAATTTGGCTTTGAATAAGTTAATAAACTTATAAAATATTATACATGTTGATGAATGTGTGTGTTTGTCGTTAGTTTATGATTTTTCTTTACTGATTTTAACATGGAAAAGTATATATTTAGGAAGTTTCAACATGGCCGAGTTGATCATTTTCGAGCTACAATGTTCGAACGATACACTTTATCGTTCGAACGAAAATGTCTAAATGATTTCAAACATTTTCCCGTTCCATAAAAGGTTATTCCGTTTGATGCTTAGTTTTGTATCCGTTCGATAGTTTATATTTTGTTCCATATGTTATTTTCCATTACATGTTCGTTTGATGGTTAGATATTACTATTTGTTCTATATCCGTTCGATGCTTAATTTCTTTACATGTTTGAACTTTTATATTCTGTTCGATGTTTATGATTTCTGTTCTATATTCGTTTGATGATTCTAGATATATTAAGTTCGAATGTTTATATTCGTTCCATGTTTTCAACCGTCCAAATGTTTTTTTGTTTTTCCTTTTTCAGATTAACTTAAAATGGCAAAATGTTCGAGAGCCTCTTCCTTTTCTTCTGCACATTAATGAGCACTAACTATAGCCTAGAGGCAAGCGTTTATGTTTACGTGCGCAATTGTGGCGAAGAGGCCTGTTAGCATATTCAAAATTTCGAAGTTTCATTTTGAGGGTCGCACTGTTGACCAGATATTCACCCACTATGGTTGGGATACGTGTGCTCTCTTGGACTAGCTGACCATACACATATTTAGTCCAAGAGTTTTTACTCGACGCTGCAGGTTGTTAACACTGACGAGGACGAGCGAGAGGTCTACAGCTGTGGAAGGCCAATCAAGATCTCCATCGACAATCTGTCCACCTACTTGTGCATTCCGAGGTAAGTGGATACCCATCCTACTATGGAGCCTGCTACAGCTTTGTCAGTCGAGAAGACCTTTTGTAATACCTCGTCTCGAAAAGGTATTAAGTGAGTAATTTGAATTTTAAATGAAGAGATAAGGCTTAATCCTATGTTTGATTTTTGGATAGAGGTTGAATAGTATATTCGAATTTAAAAGTGTTGAAATGTGGATGTGATCTATATTTGAGTTTAAAGGTTTGAATAGAGATTTGATCCTAGGTTTGAATTTAAAGGTTAAGATATTGTGTTTGAATTTGAAAGATGTGGATAAGGATCTTATATTTGAATTTAAAAGTGATGGATAGAGATATGTTTGAATTTTAAAATTTGAAGAGATTAAGGTTAATAAATGGTCGTAGAGAATGTATATTGGAGACCAAAATTTGGATTGAAGGTGGTGCTACTAGGTTCCGAGAGATTGTTTGACAATTATTGTAGAAGCTTTAAAGATTGGTTAAGCATTTGAGGTAAGTGGTTCTTTAATGAGATTTTTAAACGTGTGTCGAATTTTATATGGCTTTTGATATATTATTTGGGGAACTAAACAAATTTTGGGTAAAAGGAGATTGTCGAGATTTCGTAAAACTCAATTGAAATGTTTATAACTTGTTTTGGTGAGCATACTTTGAAAATTATCCTTGCGCTGGTGATATATTTTTGTGGTCTGTGTGGCCAATTCGATACTCCTCATGGTATTTGGAGATCTTTGTGGTCTAGAGGTCTGTGTGACCCTTGAAGGTCTATGTGACCATAAGGATTGAGGCTTAATCGACGAGCAAAGAGGGCATATTGTTCTGAAACATGTTGACTCAGCTAATTCT
Source organism: Morella rubra (assembly GCA_003952965.2). Lineage (NCBI taxonomy): Eukaryota > Viridiplantae > Streptophyta > Magnoliopsida > Fagales > Myricaceae > Morella > Morella rubra. The sequence goes on from CM025850.1 coordinate 37,922,884, forward strand.
GGATACCGGGGTAGAGGCCAGACATCATGAGCCAACATCGATGAAGCTCGGCCCCATCAACGGTGTGATTTGTCGGTGTTCGATGGCACATGGATCGATGTTACAACGTCCTGAAGCTGCGCCCTAGTGTTCGGGTGGTCTGACCTGGGCTGTGCAAGCGATGAAGTGTTGCATTGTACACGCAGTGGAGATGGTCATCGCTCCCATCATCAGCACTTTGGCTACTATGGAGAACATACTTGAGAAGATTGAGTTGATGAAACTGGAGTTGAAGAAGGCATATGATGAGGGTCAGGAAGACATTATACAGATGATAGATGATGTCAAGTTTGACATGATGCAAGAGATGAAGAAGATGGCTCAATAGTTTTTTTTTTTATAGTATTTTGTCATATATTTAGGTTTTTTTTCAACATTCAAACAATTATGTTTGTACATATTATATTATTTGTGCATGATGATTTAATTTATTTTTTAGCTAATGGAATCTTGTTTTATTTGATAAGTAAATTATGATTAAAAAGAAAATCACACGTAATAATAAATTAATAAAAAAATACACTAAAATTTAAGTAATAATAAATTTATTTTCCATTCTAACGATTTATAATGATCCACATAACTTCAAGAACAACTTTGACTAACAGGTCATTCTCAACTGCCTATATTTACAATAATAAATAATTTTTTATTTTTTAAAATAATTAAAAATTTTGCATTATAAAGATCAATCTAAATTTGAGGTGTTAATACCTCAAATGTATTTACATCAATATAACAATCTTTTGACCACACATCATACTTACATAGCAATTTTGATGCCACGATTATTCATGCCCAGAATTGTTGTGTAGGTCTTATAGGCACCTGCGAACGCTCTGGCGGTCCACTGTAGTTTGAGCCAGGCTGCGGAGGGTCTTGATCCCAGTGCAGCATTCGGCGGGCACATTGGCACAGTCCCGCCATTGGCTACGTAAGAAACGCATGGGGTCAGGTATCTCACAACCTGGTCGGATGATACGCTTGCTTTTACCGTGCAGAGAAGCACAAGGCAAGCAAGCTTAAAAACGGCAGAGCTAGCCATGAAGAGTACTGAATTAATTGGAGCAAAGCAAAGAACAACTCACTTGCTTTAAGGTTTTGGCTACTGATTCGTGAACGAGTCCAAGGGCTCCCGGTTGGGTTGGTCTTTATACAATGCGCACCGTGGTATAATATGCCTTTTATGGGTAGGCTTGCTTGGCAGTTGGGCTTAAAGTGTTCTGGTGGGAATACGGTTGGGTGCGTTAAATGTTAGTAATATATGTTGGTTTCCTCTCGGGAAAGGGAAAGAAGAATCAAAAGAAGAAATTACTGCTTCCATGTGCGAACCCGACGAAAATCTACACGCATCCAGCTACAAGTGTCAGAAAGGGTGAATGATTCACTGATGCAATGACTTATCTACGAGGACAGATAGACGAAAGCTTTTCAGAACCCAATTACTTAGGCTGAAACTTTGGAACAGTCTGTTTCTTCAATAGAGAACTGTAACTCTGAAGCTGCGACAGGCTGGAAGTTCTGACATGGAGAGACCACAACCGGGTAAATGACTGAAAAAGCAGAAAGGTGTACACCCACGTCCGCAAGCTGACAAGAACTACCGGCAAAAGGGACAGTCGAGGAAATAAAGATGATAAAAAACAGCCCTGAGACACAGGAGACAGGAGACAGGAGATCAGAACAGCACCAGCACCAGCACCGATGAAGAGATCGTAACAAAGATAATAAAAAAGACAGGACAAGAGGAATGGAGGAAGAGGGTGGAAGAGAAAGAGGGAGAAAGAAGGGCAAGAAAGACGAGGAAAGGAAAAAACTCTGATAGAGGAGAGAGAGAAAAACTCTCGAGGGGAAATAGGCGTTCCCACATCTATATTCATCACTTAAACAGTTCTCCTATTTCACTGTACCCTGTAATAGCTTGACTTACGAAAGGCCACTTGCGAGTCCGGCAGAAGATTATATGGGTGGCGTAATCGACCCCAAATTTTGTGTTCCTGGATCTGGTCCTGTTAATCAAGAGATTTTCAAAACTACCGATGGAGACTATATAGTCCAAGACGTACATAGCGGGATAATTATTTTCAAAGCTGAAGGAAAGTTGTTCAAATTTCATGACGGGTTTCGCTTGAATGATGCTAATGGACATCCCGTTGTCACTTTAAGAAAGAAGGTTTGCTTGTTATATTTTTGTATTTTCCCTTTCTTAATTATTTGGATATTTCTGAGAAAGTGTTGTTCATTCGCGTAGATCGCCACTGCGCATGCTCGATGGCAAGTTTTTAAGGGCCATAGTATCGATCCTAAGGATCTGCTCTTTACCGCTGTGAAAACTTCGATGGTCCAACTTAAGACCAAATTACATGTCTTCTTAGCAAACAACACAGCAGAGGAGTCTTTTGACTATAAGGTTGAAGAAAGTTGGTCGCATGACAGGTGTAACATTTATGCTAGGAACCCTTCCATAATAGTTGCCGAGGTAAGATTCTCACATAACCCTTTTAAACTAGCATCCCCTTGACTAAAAGAGCCCTATATATATATGTTTTCGGTTCTTTGTTTGTAACATATACCAAATGTAATTGGTAAACAAAAATTGGGGGCAAGTTATTGTTGGGTGGAAAAAGATTGATCACTCTATAGCTTTAGATTTACAGGGTCTGAGATTTAGATTTATGTCTTTAATTTGAAATTTGAAATTTGGGTTTTGAAACTAGTTTTTAGACAAACTCTGTCGGGAAACTTTCAGTTTTAAAAGTGGTTCAAACTTTCTCCCGGAGAGGAGATCCGCTCCCCACCTCCTGATCTCCGCACCCATCTCAGAGAGAGTTGGGCGGAGGCAGATCTATCCCTTCCGGGGTCTCCGATCCACGAAGGAGGGGAGTAGAGGCATCCGGGCAAAGTCCAGGAGAATCCTCAGCTTGTTCTTCGGTTTTGGGAATGAGAAGTTGTTGATTCTAGTGGATCCATTGCGCGAGTGTGAACCTGTGCAGATCCCCCTCGCGCGGGCTAGGTTCCACCTCGTGCGGCGGAGGCGCGTCGATCCATCACCATGTCATCATTAGATGGTGGCTAGGCCCTAGAGCTTCTCCCCCTGAGGTTTTTTTTTCTTCTTTCCTATTTAGATGTTTAATTTTAATTTAATGTTATTTTAATTTTAACACGAGATATGATCTTAGTAAATTTTTTTATATAAATAGATAATTTAATGAAAAATAGATGTTTATTTTATTATACCAAATATTTATGACTCCCAAATAAGGCCGACTAATGAAAGAGTCAATTTAGACTTATTTTTTAAAATTTAATTTTTCTGCAATTAGATTTAATGACAGAGAAATGGATGGTGCATTTATGCACGTGTCTTAAGTTTAGACTGTCTGCTATAATTGCTTTGGATGCAAAGCTTTGTGCTTAATCTTTTTCCATTATTGGGATGTCTAATTGTCTATATATATTTATATATCTGTTATGTTTTGGTAAACGCAGATGCATAAGAGGACCGGCAAAAGCGGCAACTTTGTCGTGAAAGTAAATCCCGAAATGGATTATGCATTTGTAACAGCCATCATCTTGATTCTGGATGCGATGAACAAATCGCTTAACTTGCCAGTCGGGACAATCTCGGCGGTTGGCACTGCAGTGAGTCTTGCCTTGGAAGCCTAGATCTGCTATTAATTAGTCGGGGCGCCCTTGTGTTTATCGAAGTAGCTAACATGTGTTTTGGCTCTAATGGATAAGCAGTACAAGTAGAAGCTGATATTGACTCTAATGTATTCAGGTTTCATTTATAACAAATACGTATAATCATCACGAAGCCTCTTTGTAGTACTCAAGATAATAAATATTGCAGCTGTTAGAGAATATAGTTTAAATAATAAAATTTTCTTATTATTATCCGCTTAAACTTTTAAAATGAGCGGCAAAATTGTTAGCAGTATTCTATTAATATATATAAGATGTATCAAAGTAATTAGTTGTTGATAGCCTAAAGGATTAAGTAATTCTCTCTTCTGACTCTTCTTGTTTACAAAACGCAGAAAAACGATTAGACAATATTTGGATGAAGCTTTTTTCATGTTGTAATTTCATAAAAATAGTTTCAACATAAATGCATCTCCAAACATTTTTCTGCTGTCTTATAGGTTTCCAATCAATTTGGGAAAATGACAATATTTCGTGGATGACAATAACGTTCTAAACAATTAGGAGTAAATATATTTTACACTCTAATTACAGGAGTCTTCGTGTTTTGTAACTCTATTTATTATTTTTGTCATGCTATACAGCTACACCCACGTATCATTGATTTTTTAAAGTGTAAAATGATAATTCTGTCATCTTAATTTCGTTAGTAGTGACTAATTTACGAGAATAAAATCATAATTTTAGAGGTAAAAATAAAGAATTATGAAGTGTGCAAAATATTTGAAATCAATAATTTGTGGGTTTAAGTGGTAAAAATAATAGATAAAGGTGTAAAGTGACAAAATTTTCATAATTGGAAGATACAATGTGTATTTATTTCTTTTAAACAATTATGAAACATGGCTTCAACTAAGTCCCATTAATGGTCGTTTGCTTAGCTAATTAATGCTAAGAACAAGTTGAATGATAATATGTTCACTTGTTAAAACAAAAAGAAGCAGATGGAGATTAACAAAAAAATAAAAAATAAAATAAAGAGGCAGATGGGGTCGAGGTCATGAAGCTAGAGAAATAGGACGTGAAGGCAAACGCATCATTAAATTTTTCTTCTACAATTTGAAATGCCAGATTATCTCAAACTCTGCAATAGGAGGAGGATGACATATTGAACGAAGTGAACACCTCATTATTTAACTATTAATAGGCTAAAGTGACTGTCGTGAACATATCTAATTAAGTCGATGAAGTCAAAACACAATCAAAATATAGGGAAGAAGTTCATAAAATAACTACAAAAAAAAACTCTCGCTCTTAATAAAATAACTAATTGTACTAATTAGACAGTTCATAAAACTAACAGAAAAACTATCGAACTAGAAGCTGATCATGCCATTAATTTTTCAATTCTACAAGCTGGCCAGCATGGATAGGGGAGAAGTTTAATACCACATTTGACTGATTCAACTGATCGTTCTAATTTCAGATGCATAAGAAGTGAACCACCCGAAGCATCTTGATCTTTGGAAAGGATTTTTTTTTAAGCAAACGGAACTCTGTATTTCATTAAAGGGATAAAATATAGCAGAAGTTCTAATGGGTGAACCAGACCCTCAAAAGAGGCGGCGACCCTGCGAGCATAGCCTTTTGACGTTACATGGCACTCAGGCCTAGATCAGACCAGATAGGAAAAGAAATACAATGCAGAAACTGAAAATGAAATAAAAAGCTGAGAACAAGTAGCAAAGCAGGCCGGAGGAGAGGGAAAAGTGGCGGTGCGTGAACCCCACGCTTCAGCCAGGAAACACCGGACAGGAGCAGAACACAACGCCAGGAGGGGCTGAAGCTTGCTGTGGGAGGCGTGTCCTCCAAAAACTACCAAAAAGGGCCCAAATAGGAGGAGGAAGCAACATGCGAGTGAGATCCACGCGTGAAGGCTCACGCGTCATTGGATCGACCTCTGTCCGGGGTTGAAAGATATGCCTAAGGATGAGAGAGACGCTCCGGAAGACTAGAGTCGCCGGAGACTAAAACGCCGACATCGCACTACAAAAGCCGTCGGAGGAGAGAAGAGAAAAAACACAGAGCCTGGCCACTGGAAGCGTGGGCAGGGGAGAAAAGAGGGACTGGAAGAGCTCCGACTCCTCTTGTCGCTGAGAACAGAGGCTAGGGAGGGGGGGAGTAGACGAGCGACAGGGGAGGGTTTCTAGAGAGAAGGCGCAGGCTCTCTCTCTAGAAACTATGTATTTAAGAAGTGGCCGAACTTGATCTTTGGAAAGGATGATTTCATGGTGTCGGTACTGTATCCTCACGTCGATCACCTGTTCATTGACGTTGCACTTATTATGATTCTTTACGAACTCACAGAAGTAGGATATACGAATCATTATACGTACGTTATAACATATCTATGCATCATATTGCTAGTTTGCTACTAATTCATATATATTCTCTCTTGAAAAAAATTTCATTCTCCGCATTTGATACAAGATCATGATATATATAGAGAGAGGGAGAAGAGAACTGTACGAAATATCCTTGGTTGTCCACTTTAATAAAATAATCCGAAAGATCTTGAAATCATTCTGAATACATTCCAAAGAAATATATATATATATATATATATATAGAGGCTTTACTTAATCTCTTAATTTAGTCCTTTTGTTGGGAACCCTCGTCAACCTGGCGATTTAACTGTTTGCATTTGCCATCATCAACACATAAGCTAGTAGCATGGATCTAGGATTACATGATAGCACGCACTATACTTCTAACGTCCGTCATCCCTTCAAGATTCAAGATAATCCCTGCTACAATTGCGTAAATATCCATTGTAGGATGCACAGCTCTCACCATAAATTAAATGATAAACTTGCCACGTTTACTGGAATAGATTTTGATAGTGATCAATCTCCTCTATGCAGAAAGAGGGAGAGGAAATCGGGGACGAGAGGAATTGGGGGTTAGGATTAGATTATGTGGAGGGTGGGGTAGGCAGAAAAAAAGAAAAAGAAAAAGGGGAGCTGACTTGTTAGGAGTGGTGACATGTTGAGCTAGCTGGGAAGGTGACGTGGCAATGAGAGCTTATATGTCATAGTTCTGTTATTTGTGTTAACGGAATGGGGGTGGAGGGACCAATGGTAAAACGGAAGTAAGATCATGAGGACTAAATTTATGATTTTGGTAACTTAGAGACTAATTCGATTTTTACGTATAGTACAGTGATTGATTTTGTATTTATCCCTTAACTATATATGTTTCTTTGGTGGAATGTAATGAGATTGCTTCCATGATTTTTCAGATTATTTTACTAAAGTGCACAGCCAAGGATATTGCGCAAGATCTCTTCTCTATATCATGATCTTGTGTCAAATGCGGAGTATGAAATTTTTACAACAGAGAAAATATGAAGTTGCATGATCTTTGGAGGCAAAAAGAGAGGAGAACAAGAACCTTTAAATTTGCAGGGAAAAGAAAGTTGAGTGGCATTTTGATAATAATCGGAGAATATATATGAAGAGAGAGAAAGAAAGATGAGTCTATAATTTTAAGTGTCTTTTAGACTCATGTTGGATATCGTTCAGGAATTTGTGATGCCTGAAAATATCACCATTTTTTAATGGCCTTGTATAAGTGCGGAGAAAGATCTTTCCCTACGGAAGTATGGCTATTCATACTCATCATTATCTAATCAAAATGTAAGAGAGATTGAATTCACACGATCAGTTGATGCTCTGCCAGAAGATCAGGGGAAGATGGGATTATGGAGTGAAGCTGGAGATGATGAATTCTTCTTCCTTCCAAGTTCCAATTATTCATCATTTTTTTCCCCCAAGCAAACTTGAAATTTCATTAAAACCTGTGACACTACTCAAGGTGGAAACCTTGGGTTGTCACTTGCCAAACATTGTGCAGGAATACAGTATGAGGGAAAATTGCCTTCCAACATATCCCGGGCAGCCCATTGGGCTACATTGTGAGCAATCATATGGGCTCAATGGTTAACATATTGGAAACACCAGGCGGGTTGTTTGCTCTTCAATTGGCGTATGTCAGAGACCACTGGCTCCAGTGGCGTATCTAGGATATCCTAAGCCAGGGAGTTCCGGGGCTGGTGGACCGGTCTGGCCTGGTGGCACCTCAGAGGCGGCTGCGAGGTGAGATTAGTGGGAATAAAAAAAAAACAAGAGAATGAGAGAGATGGTGGCCCGTGGGCACTGGGCAGTGGGCTTACTTGCCATCCGTAAAACCTATACACTGGCTGCTGCATTTTGCAGAGTGTCAGCAGGAAAGTTACTCTGTTTGGACAAAGGGCTTCCATCCAGGCTCTCCTATTTCTGGCCTCTGGGTGAAGCCAGATCGAGCAGCTTTGTTTGCTGTTCCGGAGGCACAATTTATTGGTAAGGAAGATATTATATCGTAAGGAGATAATGAAGTTGTATGCAAGGCTTTCAAAGATCCAAGGGAGTGCACGGATTGGCAAATAGAGCCAGTCAGAGGCGGAGGCAGGGGGGGCGAGTGGGGGCTGCTCGAAGCAGGCCTGGGCTGCTTCAGTGGCCAGGCCTGTTCATTTTTTTTTCAGGGTGAAACGGCGCCGTTTCACCCTTTGATTTTGAAAAAAAAAATAATGAAGCAGGCCTGGCCAGTGGGCTCGCCCCCGCTGGCCCTGAAGCAGGCTGGGCCAGTGGGGGCAGGCCTGCTTCTTTATATAATAAAAAAAAAAAAAAAATTAAAAGAATTTTTGGAGCGAGTGGGGGCGGCCGCCCCCACTCGCCCCCCCTGCCTCCGCCTCTGACTGGCTCTATTTGCCAATCCGTGCACTCCCTTGGATCTTTGAAAGCCTTGCATACAACTTCATTATCTCCTTACGATATAATATCTTCCTTACCAATAAATTGTGCCTCCGGAACAGCAAACAAAGCTGCTCGATCTGGCTTCACCCAGAGGCCAGAAATAGGAGAGCCTGGATGGAAGCCCTTTGTCCAAACAGAGTAACTTTCCTGCTGACACTCTGCAAAATGCAGCAGCCAGTGTATAGGTTTTACGGATGGTTACATCAAAGTTGATTTTCCACACATTCTCTGCTGGTAGCATCCGTTGGATGCGCGTTGGCTAGGAAATTGTCTGCCAAGCATCCTGGTTCAGCGGGGCTCACAATACAGATTTTTGACTCAGTGGATTAGCACAATCACGTCCAGAGGTGGTCTACAGTGCGCAATTTGGTTCCGAGTAATCTGATAGCATCCATTAAAAATAGAGCAAAAATTTGCCCGTGGTGCTTTTCTAGTCCGAGGGTTGCTCGAGCATCTAGAATTACTTTCACCATTCACCAATAGTTCGACCTTCCAGTGCATAGATTTTGAGGAGCTAAGGGGATTCTATCCAAACTATTCTAGCGATAGGAAATTCAAAGAAAATATGTTCCAGGCCCAGGACTCCTCCTCCCGGTTACACAGGGAGCACTGCATGTTATCCGGGTCAAGGGCCAAGATACTATTGTGGGAAGCCTATTGACCATTGGATATTGTGCGTTTAATGGGCAGACAGCTGGAGAATGGGTTAAAATATTGCTCTATATGCCATTTGGTATTGCAGAAATCAAGCAGTTCATCAAAGTATCGAGCCATATCCTTGAATTCTGGAACAGACAATGAAGAGGAGATACAAGGAACATTGGGAATTTGGGAGGCCTGGGCTAGTGGACTGAAACAGAAATCAATATCAAGATCAGATGGATGCCACCTCCCCAAGGGACTTGGAAGTTGAATTATGATGGCATAGGCATTCTTATCTGGCAGTAGTAGGCAGAGACCATGAGGAAAATTTGATGCATGCTTGGACTGATTATGTGCAACATTCCAATCCCTTCGTAGCAGAAATGAAGGCAGCAGTGCTAGCATGTCACATGGCTTGTACCCTGAATCCGAAAAAAATTGATTTATTGAAGGAGATTCTCTCCTTATTTGCAGAGCAATTTCTGAACAGAAGTTCTTCCAGGAAAGTCTGATTCAAGAAGATGCAAAGGTAATTGGAGCAATATTACGAGACCAGCTCGAAGTGAATGTCAATGGGCTCCAAGGAAGCAGAGCAAGATGGCCTATTTGTTAGCCAAATGGACAGCCTGATAGCAGATATTTGCTCGTATCCCTATGAATGTTAACCCAGGTTATATGCAACGTTGTTTGACAATATGATCTTAAAAATTTAAATCTATAGGTTTGGACCTAATTCTGTAATAGTTATCATCCATACTCATGATTCATTTCGAATGTGGGACAACCTATTTACTTTCTAAGTAGAGATCTATGCCTCTCCATCGTTTATCATTTTTAACAACACATTGAATTATATATATATTTTTTCTTTTGAGCATAACGATTGATTGGACCAATTATTAATATTGCTACCAGAAAACTAGTCCCTTCCAATTAGAAGTTTGGATCTAGCTTCGCCCTCTTAATTGACCAGGTCTCTGAACATTTGTTTGATACTCTTACGTACACGTACGCCAAAACATAACACCTTTGGAATTTCGTGCAGCCCGGCAAAGAAAGTCCCCCAATTGACGGAATATTGCAAATAAGAACAAGAGCGCCTTCGTTACCGTGGCAACTTCGCACACCCATGGTCCATGGCACAAACTATATATTTGTCTAATTTTCTCCTTATTGGCAGACATTTGTCAACTTAATTGTCTCCATCGGAATATCGTGGCGGCAATGTCGCCTAGAGCTAGAGCGCCTTCTTAACAGCTGTTGGGGCTTTTTAAATATTTTCTTGACGATTTATTCGTGGAGAAGATCAGCTGTAGAAACCGCCTTAAAGAGTCTCAGTTCGATTTCGTTCTAGTTTAATTTTTCTATCAATTTTGTCAACTACCAGCAACTTCGCCCGCACACGGCACAACCGAGTGATGTTCCACTTGCTACGTACTCCCCTTGCGGTGATTAGTGATTAATCCCCAGTACAGTGTTCCTCACCCCGTGGAGCTTACAGTTGTTAGAGAAGTTCTGTCCTTTGGTGGTGGTGGCACTTTTGCCGTCACAGATGCTAATTAATGGAAAAATCATTTTTAAATTTAAACCTGCAGTCATCTTACTCTGTAATCCTTCCGCGTCGAGTCATAGTGGATGCTGCTGGGGAATCCCACAGTTACTTTAAACCGTAAGGTAATTCGCCGAAACCTCCAATTGCCGATTTATTTGTTCCGAGTGAGCAAGCTAACTGGGTGCCCATGTCCCTGCCAACTTGCCATAATCCTCGAGTGATCTCTTCAGAAGTAGGATATACGAATCATACGTTATAGCATATCTATGCATGATTAGGTACTGGCATAGTGGTGTATATCTACCACTCTTAGGGAGCGGTAGAATGTCGACTGATCTTGAAAAGATGTGAGGCCATAATTTGAAGTTAGTACAATTAATATAAGACGTGGTATAAATTAGCATGTGATGGGAGATGTAGACACTACAAAAAAATTGACTTTTAGTCACGAGGTTTGTCAGCGAAAGAGCGTACAAAATTTATTTCGTGACGAAATTCAGGTTTCGATCACGAAAACTTTTTGGAGACAGAACAATTTTGTCACTAAAGGCAACGATCGATCGTGGTCCAGCCAAACATGGTCGATCAGTAATGGTATCGATCGGACAGTGAAATCGAAGGGATCGATGGGTGGATCCATGATCGGTCAGACCTTGTTTTGAAATGATCGATCGGGAAACAAGCTAGATCGATCACTCATTTGAGGATGATTGAACGGTAAGTAATGACGATCGATCAATTCCATATTGATGATCGATCAATACATTTAACCGATCGAACGCTATGAAGAAGACGATCGATCGTTTCAGTACCACCGATCGGACGTGTTTGTCTAACCGATCGATTACTTGAGTTGGACGATCGAACGTTGTATTAAGAATCGATCAGTCGGTTATGTTAGCGATTGAGCGGTTATTTTCAAAGTGATCGATTGGTGTCACATGACGATCGATCGTTTGTGTTGGATGATCAACCTACTATTCTTTACCGATCAGTCGCTTATGATACCGATGGATCACTTTTTGCTTGCTAGTCGATCGCTTGCACGGGGCGATCGATTGGTAATGTTATTGATCGATCGGTATTTGCAATTGATCGTGTTCACAACAACTGTTCGATAGTTGAAATTGCCGATCGAATGGTTTTAACATGTCTGCTCTAGCTCCTTTGATATTTTTGCCGGTAATCGCTGTTGCTTCTTTCGCATGTGCTCTGACTCCTTTTGAGAGCATTTTTGAGATTGTAGGAGAGGTAACCGAAAAAAATGGTCTTTGGAGGTTTTCATAACATCTCTCGTGCCGATTGATTTGCGATTACACCGATTGATCATTTGTTTTTTAGCATGTGGCAATCTACCATTTGTTGACTAACCATTAATTGGATATTTCGCCGATCGAATGAATGTTTAAATAAGTGACAGTTGCACTCCCGATCGATCAAATATTAAAGCAATCAATTACCTGTTTTTTTTAACACGTACCACATTTTCATTCATTGACGTACCGATTAATCATTTGTTCTTTCCGATCAATTGACGGTTCAAAATCCTGACGGTTACGCTACCCGATTGATCAGTTATTAATTAAGATTGATCGACTTGTGCAAACATGTGTCTGTATGTCATTTGTTGCGTGATAAATGATGATATGACACTTACCTGCTGCACTCGGCGTGTGCCATGTGTCCTTTCGTTCCCGATTGATTAGTATTATTTACCGATCGATCGTGCGTTCCTAACTGCATCGGACTGATCGGTCATCATTACTCACGATCGATCGCTAAGGGTGACGACATAGTTTCGTCACCAAAGCGCTATGCAGTTCGTGACGTAGCATTTCATCAAAGAAAGTGCGATCTATTGGCAATATAATCGATGGATCGGTTGGTGACGAATATTTTTGTCACAAAAAAATTTATTTTCAATGACGAAAATAACCATTTTGTCACCAATAAGAGCTTTAGTGACGAAAAATATTTTTCATCACAAATAATCCATTTTTAGTGACGAAAATAGCACTTTGTCACTAATAATAGACTTTTAGTGATGAAATTTAGTTCGTCACTAAAGCTCAAAATTCTAGTAGTGAGAAGCATTACCTTCAGAAAATACATTCACTCTTTGAAATCAGAAATTTACATGGTTCTAAGAGGAGGTTTGTGATTTCAAGATTGAAGCAGGTCGGAATGTAAAGTCCTTTGTTGTGCGGATTGTTTGGAGGGTTAGGCTCAGGAATTTTTTGGAATGGTCAATTTGCCAGAACAATCATTATTGGGATATGGAAGAATTTTTGGCCTTCTTTTGTTTACTCTATTTGAAGGTTTTAAGGAGAGGGGATGACGATAAGATGCTTTGGTTGGGTTCCAAAAATGGAGTCTTCTGGATTAAGTCGATGTATGGTCTTTCAGTGATTCTGCTGATCAGTTATGGAGGAGCTCTTTTCCCTTGAGAGTCTCTTTCTCTTTGTGCGAGAAGCTGCTCATGGGAAAGTTTTGACTATTAACAACTTAAGGAGGATAATGAATGATGTTATCTATGTAAATGCCTGGATCATGTTTTCTTCAGGGTTGCTAGAGGTTGTGGTCGTATGTACTTTGTATCCTAAATATGTCCTGGGTTATGCCTAAGAGGTGATATGTTGTTGAAGAGGAAGTTTGATGACCCAAAGGCTTTGGCAGTTTGGAAGATGATCCTTCTTGCATTTGGTGGTGTTTATGGAGGGAGAGAAATAGTAGATGCTTTGAAGATAGGCTTGTCTTGGAGTGTTTGAGGGGCAAGTTGTTGCAATCTCTTTTTTTGGGCAAATGCAATGTTGGGTTTTCCTTTTTCATCATTTCTATAGCTTCTATAGCTATGTTATGGTTTACGGTGTTTTTATGTTATAGTCTATTTGTAACTTCTTGACACATCTACCACTCTAAATGCATACAAGATAGTGTTTCTAAGAAGAGATATCAAAAAGTAATAAAAGAAAGGGAATTCAATTTAAAAACACCAGCGGTCATGACTTAAAGATAATTAGATTTTTGTATAGCAAGATCCTCTTGCGACATAATAAGATCATCCGTAGACCATATAGGTCCCTACAGAACTGGCCACAAAGGCATCACCCAACCAGGTCAAAAGACCCACAGACCCAACCCGGATCCACAGACCTAGGGGCACAGTGAATTCACGCCATGGACGACGATTTCTGTTGCCAGATCATGCACGTCGATCCCACTTTCCCGGAGGAGCGTCTGCATCAACACCTGCAGAAAGGGAGCACACAGAGGTGAACCCCGGCCAAAAATGGAAGAAGATAGGGCGGCATAATTTGTGTGATCGAAATGAAGTTAGAAACAGCCCACTACCAAAAAAAAAATTACCTTTAGCAGCCGTTTTTTAGTGGCGGTCGCCACCGCCGCTATAGATCCGTCGCAGTAGACTATAGCAGTGGTTTTGGCAACCACTGGTGAAAATTGGGGTCTATAGCGGCAGCCGCTTACCAGCGGTCACAAACGCCGCTAAAAGACGAGTGCAATTAGTAAAATTTTAGCAACTGCTATAGGTCTTTAGCAACATTTTAGGGAAACGCTGCTATAGCTCAATTTTGTCTCGCCTACAGCAGCGTTTTTTGACCACTGCCATGCTGCCCCGCCTTCCCTTCACTGAAACCGAGATAAAAAATGAAACAAGAAAAGACCACCATTATTGAGCCAAGAACAAACAGAAGACTAGATCTAGGAGGTGGGTAGAACTCTAGGTGAAGGAGCTGCACTGAGAGGAAGGGCTCTGAAGAGAAATTTTTTGGGAGTCTATAGAGAAGGGGGACCCTCTCTCTCTAGACTAATTGGCGAGTTTTTTTCTTTATGCTGTAAACTCTTCCACGGACTTCGCCAAGGTAAGATAGTCAACGCACTTCCAAGATGTTAATTAGGCTTATGCATGTTTTTTTTCTTCTTCTACGCAACGTCTGGTAATGTTCAATCATATATAGTTAACGCATTGTCATGTCATCATTTGTCAATTCTGCAAGGCATTTGACTGATTCAATTGATCCTTCTGGTAATTTCAGATGCATAAGAAGCAAACAACGTCTCAAAGCATCTTCGTTGGAAAGGATAATTTCATGGTGACGCCTAACGTCGATCATCTGTTCATAGTTGCACTTATTATGATTCTTTACGAACTCACAGAAGTAGGATATACGAATCATTATACGTACGTTATAACATATCTATGCATCATATTGCTAGTTTGCTACTAATTCATATATATTCTCTCTTGAAAAAAATTTCATTCTCCGCATTTGATACAAGATCATGATATATATAGAGAGAGGGAGAAGAGAACTGTACGAAATATCCTTGGTTGTCCACTTTAATAAAATAATCCGAAAGATCTTGAAATCATTCTGAATACATTCCAAAGAAATATATATATATATATATATATAGGCTTTATTAATCTCTTAATTTAGTCCTTTTGTTGGGAACCCTCGTCAACCTGGCGATTTAACTGTTTGCATTTGCCATCATCAACACATT
>CM025850.1:37939539-37952874 GCA_003952965.2 Morella rubra
TCCTTCTACAAGTTATCATAACGAGGTAATCTTTGGCTTCATTAAGATCGGAGAAAACATTCGACCCTAATGCTTATTTTCTTAACCGACAGAGGTTCAAGACTTCATCCGTTTATAATTAGAATAAATAAATAGAAATTGTGGTTGGGCTGGTATATCTTAAACTATTATATTGAATATTTCATCTTTATTTCGAGAAAAAAAATATTTCTTCTTTAAGATCTTCAAATTATCATTTTCTTCATGAATTTATAATGCAATAAATGCTTGCGTAGGGCAGAGTTAGGGAGGGGGTGCTGGCCACGGCCCTCCTAGCTCCTAAAAAATTTTTAATCATTTTTTTTTTTGGATTTTGGCACCCCACAAAATTTATTTATATGTAATTGACCCTTCTAAGATTCAATCATGGCTTCGTCCCTCTGCGTGTCTAAATATGTCACTATTTTTTTTCATAATTAAGTACAGAATCATCCAACAACGTTTTTCTGATAATGTCTTTTGATTGGTAAAAAAAAAATTGTTATATTGAAAGTAAAAACCCTATTCTTTCTCATATCTATTTATAAATGTTTTAACCCTTGAGTATGTTTTAAGATTAATCTTAACTTATAATAAGTTAACCTTTCATTCTAAATCAATAGAAACTCATATTTCTTTTAATAGGATGACATGGAGCATTTGAGACACCTTAGAGAATATAAATATTCTACTGGTATAATAATGATATTTTGAGACTTGACAGGTCTCTTGCACTAGAACTCGAACAATTCTCAGGATGATCCATCCGAAAGAGTTTGGTGGGTGTTGTATCACCTCAGATCTCTCACAAGGGACAAGAGAAGTGTACCCCCAGCAGAAATAAAATCTGTAATTCCTATTTCATTAACTTTCCATGCCTCAAAGTATGTTCGTTAGAGTATAAATTGTACGAGAGAAGAAGAAGAGAACAAGTTGTACAGAGTAAATTGAGATCATGAAGCCATTAAAGAGATGGAGTTTTACCAACTACCCCGAGTCTTACTCGAAGGCTCTAAGACCACCAATCCTCTATAGCGGTTGCCGTTGGACATTGATCGTGCTCATTACCTACCGAAATTTAAATCCACCTCAGGGAGGCAGATAAACAAGCGACCCGTTTGCCAACAAAACGTATTGATTGGTCTCGTGAGGTTTTGTACCATCAATCCCTATCTTCAACGACCACCGTTTATTCAGCTGTCGTTTCTGTACAGTTTTCTGAGTATGTGGACACGTGGCGTTCCGAACAAAACCATTTGATCTCTAGCTCTCTGTCTTTCCTTCGGTTGGGATTCTGCGACCGTGTGGACCACCTAGCCTATGGCTACTGATTGGACTTATATGACTTTATTTTGTCACCTGTGGCTGTATTCTCCTTTCGAACTCGAGGTGAATGGACTACAAGGCCTTGCGTAAGATGGGTTGGGCCAGAATCTAAAGGAAATTCAAGGCGATGATGCATGGAATGATATGCAGTGTTTGCAGTTACTGCATCAACATCTGTTCAACCAAGGCATGGGTTGAGACGGTTTGCAAGAACTGAGGCCGGACTTGTACAGGAAATCTTGGGCTTGAACGGACCTCGTCCACTTCTGTCTGAGACTGGGCTGGACTGAAGGCCACTTGTTTAGTGCGTCAAAGAGCACACTTGTAGATCCCAATTCCCAATGCTCCCTGACATAGAGCGCTGCAGCGAGTTTAGCTCTCAGTCTCAGATAAACCATGATAACGTGATGTTTGATTGGAGAGCAGTTCGCTATTCTTGATTGGTCTGTTTTAAACAGTTTCCAACCGACGTCAACTTTTTTCTTTGCAATTCTGAGAAACAAAAGGAAACCGAAAATAATTGGCTCGACTTCCGTACGGCGATTATGTCTCCGGTTCATGTTGTTATGTATAAATTAAATTGTGTGCACTAAACAACCAGCCTCCGTTGTAGTCTAGTTGGTCAGGATACTCGGCTCTCACCCGAGAGACCCGGGTTCAAGTCCCGGCAACGGAATTAATCTTTTTGGCCGGAAACTAAATGTTTGAATGGGTTAAAAATTTTGATTGAATATATATATATATTTTAATATAAAATTGAATTCTGTGAAAAAATCGTGGATTTTTGACCGGAAACTAAATGTTTGAATGGGTTAAAAATTTTGATTGAATATTTTTTTAAAAAAATTGGGCTGTGAAAAAATCGTGGAAAGACATTATTTGATAAAAAAAACCAATTAGAAAAAGAAGTGCTATAGTTGGTGAAAGAAGTTTGGATATGTATTATTTTATTGGAATTTATTTTATAAAAAAAATTAGAATTTAATACAAACTCAGGCAAGATGGATGAAATAAATTGATAATATGATAAACTAGACTAGCGTGAGTTAGAGTCTCATTAGCACTGACCGAACACGATATTAGCGGCCTCTCACCTCAACAACTAAGAAAGAGTCGGACACTCTTTAAAAAAAAAATACTCAAATCAAACTATTATTTATTCATTAATTAGTATTTAATTTATATATTTACAAATTAAAGAAAAATACAATATTAGACTCTTAAAAGTGTGTACAATAAAACTAAAATATCCTTAATAATAAGTTTAATTTCTAATTTAAAATTAAACATAAACTTCCACTTCAATAATCTCACTTAACAGCATCTATAGCCAACAAACTGCTTACTTCAAATTGAATGAGTACTCTGTACTACATAATTAAAAAATCCTTAATTATAATACTTCTAATTAAAAATTAAACATAGACTTCAACTATTGAGGTGTTTGGTTCTCAATTTTGATATTTGAAAATTACTAAAAATGTAAGAAGAAGATAATTTAAGTAAATTTTTAAAATTTATTTTGATTAAAAAAATTTAATAAAAGAAAATATTATTTTAAAAATATTTTATTAGGTGAAATATACGTGCTACCAAAATTTTAGGAGGCAAAAAAACAACCGAGTCGCCGAGAAACTGCTGACTTCAAATTGAATTACCCTCTCCCTGACCTACTATAAAACATCAAGCTTAAAATCGCTTAGCCCTTTGCTCTACTTCCCTATCTGCGAAATAACGATCTCTCGTTTTCACAAGGTTTGCTTCTCATGCCCTTGTTTCCCGTGTGCGAGTCTCAATTCCTTCTCTCCCCATCCCTTTGATATTGATAATATTCTTGTGCAGTTTTGGGCTTTAAGTTTTAGGTTCGAGCTTGCTTCAATGGCTTTTGTTACTTTCAGCTTTACCAAACCCTCCAACTGTTTCTCCGATTCGACAACATGCCTGTTCTTTTTCTTTTTCTTTTTTTTTTTATTTCCCTCTCCTATCTGGTTGCACCTTAGGCTTTGGTTCTCCATAATTTGAAAGAATAGGTGATGGTGAGGTGTTTAGTCCTTATTATTAGTTTAATGGAATGGTTCATGTTCTGCTATGCTACACGATCCTTAGTTTCCTCTTAATATTATTCATTGATTTGGTTACTTGGATCAAACCACTGGTTATTCGCCATTATCCCGGTTTTTTTTTATTTATAATTTGACAAACTTCGGTCTCTGTTTGTTTGGACAGTAAATGTTATCGGGAGATGTCATGGAGGGGAAAACGAATTTTGGTTTAAAGCAGATGTTGTTTGCTGAAGCTAATAGAAGTCAGAGTAAAAATTCCCCTTAGGTTTTAAAGCGCAGATAGTCATTAAAAAAGAATTGAGCGTCAATTGGCCTTTTTAGCCCTTATTCCCAAAAATTCGTGATCCATGAATTTGCTGGCTGATAATCCAAATGCTTTTAAATGTTGGGGGTATTATCTCTTGATGGAAAAGCTACCATTACACTGATTTACCCTGTTTTCCCTATGGAGTTCTTGTTTCCTCCATGGAAAAAAGCTTCTCTACTCGGATTCAAAAGAACACTAGCTATCCTAGGACTAGCTTCTACGTGGTTTCAACATCTCATTCTTCAATTGAATCGTGTTTTACTATTCTGGTATTTATCAGGTGCCTTATGATATGTTATTTGTTTCTAAATAAATAAAACAGTATAGGTGACACGTTTCTTTTTAATCGTGTCTATTGGTACTCCATTACATAAGATTGTAACTTCCCTAGCCAATATTCCGACCTGAAGTGTCAAGCCATTGATGCTTCTTTTCACTCTAGGAATCTCAAAGTTGATATGCTGCATATTTGAGCTTGGCACCCTGAGTGCATAATTGTCCTGTGGTATTTCAAGCATTGTATTGTTCTTCTTCTCATGTTTGCTGCTGCTGCTGCTGCTTCTCATTGGCAACATCAAATTCCTGATCATAGTGCTTTTTTTCTTTTGAACTATTTGATGGTGGGACTCTCTGGAAGTAATCTTGGTAAATATATTGGTTAATGGCTTGAAGCGATATCCTGAAATGTGTTAGAAATTGTTGGCGCCTGAGTTCTGGTTGCCACTTTGCAATTGGTGGCAAGGAGGTTAAGGAACATCTGCACCTGAATGGAATGCACAGATAAGAATTTTTGAAGCTTTCTTATTCACTGTAAGTGGCAGGATAAGACTCATGCGTGGAGTGCCAATATTTATTGTGGTTAGCCCTGAGATAAGTATTAGTTGGCAATTTCACCCAGTAGGTGTCATTTGTTGGACTTATGCCTTCCATTTGTATGTGCTTTGTTGAACGCTGATATCATCATGCATTATGCTTCTGAAATGTGTTTAATATGTGTTGGATGAAATTCTGCAGCAGATACAGGATTCTTTACTTTTTTTTCTAATTATATTATTCTCCATACTTCTGCAGCCATGGACGTAGAAGATGTCACGATGGAAAGCTCTATTTCATTTCTTATTCTCAGTTCCATAGAATCTAATCAGAGAGGAGAGGTTCTTTCCCCAGAAGAAGATGCTTGGGTTGACTCCTGCCTGATCAAAGATACTGAAATTTCAGATGGTAGTTGGGATTCTCTAAAAGATGCCTTACTAGAAATTGTCAGTTCCCAACCCAAACTATTCAATTCCTCTGCTGCAGTAGGTGAGGGTTTTCCTGAAGGAACTGATGTTGAAATACTTCCTTCCTGGGAGCAGGCGGAGACTGTGCAGTTCCAACGGAGAACTGATGATGTCATTCCTCTCGTTTCCCAAGAAGAGGAAAGAGATGGTGATTCTCTTCCAGTCACGTTGAAGAAGAACAGTTGGGCATTAAGTTTTGAGGGAAATCCATTTCTGCCAACTTACACAGAAAGCCTGAAAGAGAGTGCGAGTATAGCATCAAAGCTTGATTTGGGCTCTCCAGCTTGTGAGATGGAGCTCTCAACTGAGGACATCTTCAGGGTCTGGGATTTGAACATACCAGCTGAGGATGATGAACTTGGCAAACAACTTGACAAGGCCCTTGTGGAAAGTTCCTTGGAATCAACTCCATCAGCTTTTAATGATTCAGGAGTGTGGAAAGATTTGGAAGAGAATTCTCTTGAAAATATAGTTGCTTGCTTGGCAGACCTGTCTCTAACTCAATACTCTAGTTAAACAATTGTGCAGTTTTTCCTTGTCTTTTTTTTTTTCCCTTTTTTTTTCGTTTTTCTTTTTTCTTTCCTTCTGTGCTGCTGACATATGGTTCCAAGTTGTATCATTGAAGAAGTGACGAGGCATTGAAAATTGAAGCAGCCTTTAATATAAAATGAGCTTTGCGAGTAAAAAAGGGGTGGCTGAAAGTTACACAGCCCTGTCCTTGAATCTGCCTAACCTTAAGGTGCCCTACTGGACAGTAACATTTTTGAAGATTCTTTTGATGTCTCCACTGTTGTGGTACCAGTTTGTGGTTCATTGAAGATCAAACACCCAGGAAACTTCTCACGTATCTTTTTTCGATGATTTCTTAATGCAGAACCTTTTATTTGTATTTTCTTTTCAATGTCTCCATATGAAAATTCAACGAGGGCTTTCCCTGTTATTTTCATTGGAGCCTATTCAAATGCAGCAGTTGTTTGCAGACTTGAAAGTGTGTAAATACTGGGACTGAAAACCTAAAGCTTCACAAATTGGGGGTCTTTAATTGGAACTGTACAGTTCACTTCTATGAATTCTTCATTCAAGCAAAAATCTGAATTGGGGTCCTCAAATGTACAAAACAACTGGAGGAACACTAACCACGTATCGTTGGCGTTTTCCATCCACCATGCGTATGCACATTGCCAAGGGCCTCTGTAGTGGACCCAACCAATTATAGGGGTACTCTCTGGTCTCCGTGGCGTGAAAAATCACGAGGTAGTCCCGTGAAGCGGCTGAGCCGGCAAGCTATCGACCGTTGAGAGGGAAAAACACAATCTCACGAATCCTGTTATTAAAACATGGCCATTAGTCAGTAAGAAGCAAAAACTCAAGGCAAGTGCAATGGCAGCCTCATACTTAATTCCAGAGGAATCTCCTTAACGACTCTAATTCGCTTCAGTCCCTGTTGAACGTGATACATTTGTCTATACATCCAACACAAGGGAAAATATCACATCAATATTTGTTTTTCAGTGTATTTTCATGCTTTTTACGAGGTGGGAAAAACACCATCCATTTCAACCACGTTTGCAGCATGACAAGTCAGCAAGTTATCATCCACTTGGCATATCATGATAGGTTGGCTCACAACAGCCTCAAATGGGACATCTTTGATGGTACACGTACAATTATATATACGCTAAACGAGTGCATGTGTGGTAAAGAGGCTCAAAGAGGAGATAAGATTTAAAGTACTGCTGGTTGAGCAGCATCTGCAGCAGGCAAAACAATGGCGTCGGCATCTCTCCTCAAGTCATCTCCTGTCCTTGACAAGTCCGAGTGGGTGAAGGGCCAGACCCTCCGCCAGCCCTCTGTCTCCGTTGTCAGATGCCACCCCACAGCCCCATCAGCCCTCACTATTCGAGCAGGTTCCTACGCTGATGAGCTTGTCAAGACCGCGGTATGTCCACGAGATTTTCTTCACTTCGCTGTTACTTGAATTTAACTTCTTAGATTCATGAATAGTTAGTACCTCTCTCTCTCTGTGCTCGACAATTGCTTTAAAAAGTTCATTAAGAACCCGTAACTAGTTTCGACAGCTCTCAAACATGTCCAAACACTTAGAATGGAGTCCAGTTTGTTGTGTAAGAGGAAAGTTGAATTCCCAATTCTTTCCAAACTCAAATAGTCCACTTTGGTTCCCCGAGAATATCTAATAATCTATACGGGTTAAACCACTAAGAAGTTGTTTTTCCTCGGTATAGAAAACAGTTGCATCGCCAGGGCGTGGAATTTTGGCCATGGACGAGTCCAATGCTACATGTGGGAAACGTCTTGCTTCCATTGGGCTGGAGAACACCGAGGCCAACCGCCAAGCATACCGTACCCTCCTTGTGACCGTTCCTGGCCTGGGCCAGTGCATCTCTGGTGCTATCCTCTTTGAGGAAACCCTCTACCAATCCTCCACTGATGGGAGAAAGATCGTGGATATCCTCGTTGAGCAAAACATTGTTCCTGGTATCAAAGTCGACAAGGTAAGCCAATGAGAACTAGTCCTAACATTTTGAGGCAGTTTGGTTGTTCAAATTTTTTTTCGTGTTTGCCATTATAATGCAAGTATGTAGAACATTTTTGTCTCCGAAGGCATAATATCAATATGTGGTTTAAATGATGATAACAACAGGGTTTGGTGCCCCTGGTCGGTTCCAACAATGAGTCGTGGTGCCAAGGTCTTGATGGCCTTGCTTCTCGCACAGCTGCTTACTACCAGCAAGGGGCTCGTTTCGCCAAATGGTATAGATCTGAGCCCCTGTTTTTGAAATATGCTCTCATACGTAAATGACAATGAAATGTGACATATATCACTTTGTTCGATTAGGCGCACTGTTGTGAGCATTCCCAATGGCCCATCTGCCCTGGCAGTGAAGGAAGCAGCCTGGGGTCTTGCCCGTTATGCTGCCATCTCTCAAGTAAGAATACTAATTGCAGAGATACGCAGATGTAGATAGCATTTAAGAAAATCCTTTTGGTTGCTTTTGCCTCTTATAGCAATAGAAATGCTATCATATGCCAATGAATTCTGTTGATCTCGTAGGACAATGGGTTGGTCCCAATTGTGGAGCCAGAAATCCTGCTTGATGGCGAGCACGGCATCGACAGGACTTTTGAAGTTGCCCAGAAGGTGTGGGCTGAGGTTTTCTTCTACCTTGCCGAGAACAATGTCCTGTTCGAGGGTATACTCCTCAAGCCTAGCATGGTTACTCCTGGAGCTGAATGCAAGGAGAGGGCCACTCCTCAGCAAGTTGCCGAATACACCCTCAAGCTCCTCCACAGAAGAATCCCCCCGGCCGTCCCTGGAATCATGGCAAGTGTCACAACATATAATGAAGTTCCGTTCGTAGTTCTTATCTATATGGCCATTCAAAGTACTAATTGTGATGTTTGTTCATGATGAGCAGTTTTTGTCTGGTGGCCAATCTGAGGTTGAAGCAACCTTGAACTTGAACGCGATGAACCAATCACGCACCCATGGCACGTGTCTTTCTCCTATGCCAGAGCCCTCCAGAACACCTGCCTTAAGACATGGGGAGGCAGGCCCGAGAACGTGAAGGCAGCTCAGGAAGCATTGCTTACCCGCGCCAAGGCCAACTCTCTTGCACAGCTTGGAAAGTACACTGGTGAGGGAGAGTCAGAAGAGGCCAAGAAAGGCATGTTCGTCAAGGGCTACGTCTACTAAGCTGTTTGTGCCGAAGCTATAGATGAAGTAGAAGTCCACGATGGAGGAAAGAATGCCTAGTTTCTCTGGATTAATGTGTAATGCTTTATAGCTTGGAGACTATTTTTGCTCATGATTACATGTATTTTGAGCCACTTAATAAACTTCTTGATGCCTAGATCCACAGCCAGTACTAGCTTAGAATTCTAAGATTTTGGCAACATGCACCTCCATTACCATTAGTACATTAGCTCAGTATCTCTTACCCAGTGGAGCTGAAGTTTTACAACATACTCAAGAAAGGTTGGATTACTATAGCTGGTGCCCTTAGATCTTGTTCTAGAACGCCAAGAAAGGCATGTGCTCACTTCTCCTACTACATGTTAGACTGTTTGTCTGACATGCTTATGAAGTCAAGCCGCTGCACCTGGCATGTGTCGTGCCTAAGCTCTGATGATATAATGTGTAATGCTTTATAGCTTGGAGACTATTTTTGCTCATGATTACATGTATTTTGAGCCACTTAATAAACTTCTTGATGCCTAGATCCACAGCCAGTACTAGCTTAGAATTCTAAGATTTTGGCAACATGCACCTCCATTACCATTAGTACATTAGCTCAGTATCTCAAGTATCAGTGGAGCTGAAGTTTTACAACATACCAAGAAAGGTTGGATTACTATAGCAGTGCCCTTAATCTTGTTCTAGTAACGAACTAGGGTTCTTTGGATACTGCTCTGACTTCTCCTACTGTAGATGTTGAGACTGGTGTCTGACATATTCATTCTGCCGCTGCACCTGGCATGTGTCGTAACAAGTTACAAATGTATATCAACGCGATTCAAGACAAGGTGGGAAAGCGCCGAAATGTTATCGGTAGGAGATATAACAAAGGCCGCCATAACAGACCAACAAATGTAAGAGGTCTTTCCCTAGAGAGTAAATTCCAAAGGGGTTTCGGTTGTTTTCATTTCCCTAGATCTCAAGGCGTATGCCATATGCTCATCTGAGTTCCACGTAGGAGCAATCACCATAACTTTGCTGAAACTGAATTGCAGGGAATTCCAAGAGATCGCACAAACAATTCCGTTGATTTATCATTATTCTTTAAAGATCAATACTGTTATTGGTTTTTCAGTAAAATCTTCAGCTAATCTACTTTGCACAAGGAATGTAACAGACAAAACCTAACCCAGAGAAAATAAGTAACTATGTAAAGAAGGTTGCTGTACGCCATTAGTCAAGTCAAACGGGCAAGAGGCGCAAGAAGCATTTCCAAGAAACACCTGCAGCCACAAGGTAGAAGCAACTGAAGGATTCATCAATATCGCAATGCACATTAGAAATATGGTCACTAAGAATCTTGAGTCACCACTTCATTGCATTGGTAAAAGAATTGCAGTATCAAATTTTTCAAACAAACGCTAAAAATAAGGGCTCCTGTGAGAATGAGCTAATGATGCTACGAGGCTCAGATAAGAGAATTATTATACTTTATTTTGACGATTCACCATTATAAACTGAAAGGACTGATGACTACTGACCATGGAGATTATAATCTCCTTATCAGACAAATAGAGGTAGTAGTTCACTTTCTCAATTTTCAAACATACATCAGATTGCAGACAAGGCAGCACACTACCTTAATTTAGTTTCTTCTTTTCATCCGACTGGTCCATCAAACTCATTCCTTTAGACAAAGCATTGAAGGTTAAAACAGACCCACTTCCCACTTCGACTTCCATGCATACAAGAAGTAACTTACCTTTCTCCCTAAGGAAAAGAGAGATTCATAAGATCCGGAAAATGAATGTCAGTTAGTCAACTATCGACCGTAATTACGATACCATCAGTACATAAATTGGAAAGCAGCATGAAGGGCGGTTTTGTCCCTATATAGCGAGAAACTTCACAATTCCTTCAACAGCTTCTATAATGTTGCGGTTTTGTGTGGTAATTTAATATTGGCATATTGAGACACAAAACAGCAGTGATTCCATCGGCATTAGAATTTAAGGAACAGTACGTACTGCATATACATTTCCTTCATTTCGTTTTTCTATCTTTTTCTCTTTTGTTTGGAGAGGGGAGGGGGGAAGGGCAGGGGGGAGGTGTAGTAAATTTCAAACTGAATATAAACCGAAGTATCCTCCTAATCCATAAAACATAATGCCAATGCCACAGCACAAGAAAGAGCAACAATGAACCACATCAGTATTCGGTATGATAATGTACCGTGCTCAATTTTCAGGCTCTCCTTTTGATCCCACAGGAACAACACGTACAGATTCATGATTAGTGCTGCTCACAAGATCCATGCCCTGTTCCTAGAATATGAAAGCACCCACAATATATATTAGTATGAAATAACTAGAGCATCAAGAAACCAACAATTAAAGTCAAAAGCGACAGAATGGTGTCCCTGTGAAAGAACTACTGAAGAACATGAGCATTGAAAGAATAAATACCTGGTTTGTTGAAGCTTGCCCATGCACCCGTTGGGGCCTGGTATTAAGATCAATCATTTGGTTTTCCATCTTGCCATCACCGCCAATGTTGTTGTCTTGCACTGGAACAGGAGACACCCTATTATTCTGCTGATTCTCTCCAACTATGAGCTTAGGGGGCCAACTCTGCTTTCTTCTTGCTTCATTTGGATCATGGGGTTGCAACCCTGGTTCCTCCAAACGGCCAGGTTTATCCCCTGGAAACTAGAAGGAATACCAGGAAACGATTCAGGTGGCCTAATAAAACACATACCCTAACCAGTACTTTTTTTTTTTTAATCCCTAACCAGTAACTTGCTTGTACAGAGACACAAACCTCAACTCTCTGCCTCAGTAGGAGATATCTCCCATGGGTTCTTTTACCACCAACATGCACGATCATATCGCATTGAAGACAAAGAGAAGTACCATCTATCTCACAGTAGAAAAAAGCTATGCACATGTTTCATGGGAAAAATAAAAATAGAAGTCAAAGCCTCATACAAAATGTTTGAAGTGCAAATTATTGCAAGCTTAAAAAGGTTAAACATGAAAAACATAGCATACCAGGTGCATTTTCACATATATCACAGCGTGGGACGTCAGATGGAGCATCAAGCCCGACCCGTACATGTCTATTAGCAAGCTTGTTACACAAATGAACCTACATCCCCAGAATACAGAGAACTATGTAATTCTACTACCATTGTTTGATCTGAAGGCAAGTGAAAGCATAAAATTTCGTGTTTTACAAAAGCATGAGCACACTATTATCAACATAACTCCTATCGCCTAAATGGCAATATGAAGTAAAAGAATGTGAACTTATGAATTTGACCAATAGAAGAACAGACGTCAAGAAGGTGCCCTCATCTCCCATTGCAGGCTTTTTGATTTAATAAATGCAGTTCAAAGAATCCATTCAAGTTCAATAAAAAAGGCCTTATGCAAGTCCCATCAACCAAATCTGAACGCCCCAAAATGGACAGTAACTAGATCATGTCAAGTACTAATTGTTCAAATTAACTTTGCAGTAATGAGATCAGGTAACGTACTCGTGGACATGCCACAACAACTTACAAAAAGTAAATGCATATTAGAAGAATATAAGTTCATACAAGATCCATGAAATTAGAAAAAAGGAGTGAGTGCTTGAAAAAGTGTATGGCAAAGCTTCTTGGAGTTCCTTGAGAGACTTGATTTGCGGCTAAGCTAACTATAGCGCGCAAAGTTGTATCTCTGTGGTCAATAAGACCCAGAAAGTTTATCAATACCAGGGGTGCAGATCAGATCAAGATATATACATTACTGTGCGTCGAATAACATCAATAAGTTTCAGTTTCAGAAGATAGAATGTCTAATGTGTTTATGTTCAATTTTCAATACAAGTCAAGCACAGATTAAGATTCACCATCCATGTCTCCGGGGCAAGGTAACAATTGGAACTAAATTACCTATATCAGGATCCCTGCAAAGCCTGCTAATAGGACAATTACCTGACACTTGAAACCGGTAAGGCCAAACCAAAAACTTCTTATTTTTCATGTGACACCTGTATAAGCCATCTAACCGGTTATCCTTGATGGAAGTTTTCAAGCAATGACGTGTCAATCACTGACCATAGGCCATCGGGTCTGAAGCTCATCTTTAACAAAGACAGTCATCAAACCAACGTGTGGGGGAAAGAAAAGATAAAATCAATTGAATTGAAGCCAAAGGAAGGCCGAGGACAACCTTCTATTCGAGATGGACAATAAGGGCATTGAGATTGATCGAACTGCACCTATGTGAGCGAATGAGCGAGCGAGAAAGATAGAAATCTCAAAGAGTCCAGGTGAATTACCATATGGACGAGGGGACGACGCAAGAGATCCATAGATCTTGCTTGGCAAGCCATTTACAGCTTCTCTACACATCTAGATAAAAATTTAGCGTTGACCTACCTCCAAACCCCCCCTCCCCCCATCCAAAACTTCATTTTTTATGACCTACTCAAGAAAAAGATAACAATAAGCAAAGATTCTAATCACAACGCCCTTCACTCGACTTGCATGTGTGCCGAAAAGTCCGAATCAAACTGATACTCGAAGTCAAAGTTTTAAGGACTACTATGACAAAAAACTTACCTTTTCATCGCAGGCACCGCAAAGAGCGGCCTCGT
>CM025850.1:37964902-38024481 GCA_003952965.2 Morella rubra
AAAGATCAATACTGTTATTGGTTTTTCAGTAAAATCTTCAGCTAATCTACTTTGCACAAGGAATGTAACAGACAAAACCTAACCCAGAGAAAATAAGTAACTATGTAAAGAAGGTTGCTGTACGCCATTAGTCAAGTCAAACGGGCAAGAGGCGCAAGAAGCATTTCCAAGAAACACCTGCAGCCACAAGGTAGAAGCAACTGAAGGATTCATCAATATCGCAATGCACATTAGAAATATGGTCACTAAGAATCTTGAGTCACCACTTCATTGCATTGGTAAAAGAATTGCAGTATCAAATTTTTCAAACAAACGCTAAAAATAAGGGCTCCTGTGAGAATGAGCTAATGATGCTACGAGGCTCAGATAAGAGAATTATTATACTTTATTTTGACGATTCACCATTATAAACTGAAAGGACTGATGACTACTGACCATGGAGATTATAATCTCCTTATCAGACAAATAGAGGTAGTAGTTCACTTTCTCAATTTTCAAACATACATCAGATTGCAGACAAGGCAGCACACTACCTTAATTTAGTTTCTTCTTTTCATCCGACTGGTCCATCAAACTCATTCCTTTAGACAAAGCATTGAAGGTTAAAACAGACCCACTTCCCACTTCGACTTCCATGCATACAAGAAGTAACTTACCTTTCTCCCTAAGGAAAAGAGAGATTCATAAGATCCGGAAAATGAATGTCAGTTAGTCAACTATCGACCGTAATTACGATACCATCAGTACATAAATTGGAAAGCAGCATGAAGGGCGGTTTTGTCCCTATATAGCGAGAAACTTCACAATTCCTTCAACAGCTTCTATAATGTTGCGGTTTTGTGTGGTAATTTAATATTGGCATATTGAGACACAAAACAGCAGTGATTCCATCGGCATTAGAATTTAAGGAACAGTACGTACTGCATATACATTTCCTTCATTTCGTTTTTCTATCTTTTTCTCTTTTGTTTGGAGAGGGGAGGGGGGAAGGGCAGGGGGGAGGTGTAGTAAATTTCAAACTGAATATAAACCGAAGTATCCTCCTAATCCATAAAACATAATGCCAATGCCACAGCACAAGAAAGAGCAACAATGAACCACATCAGTATTCGGTATGATAATGTACCGTGCTCAATTTTCAGGCTCTCCTTTTGATCCCACAGGAACAACACGTACAGATTCATGATTAGTGCTGCTCACAAGATCCATGCCCTGTTCCTAGAATATGAAAGCACCCACAATATATATTAGTATGAAATAACTAGAGCATCAAGAAACCAACAATTAAAGTCAAAAGCGACAGAATGGTGTCCCTGTGAAAGAACTACTGAAGAACATGAGCATTGAAAGAATAAATACCTGGTTTGTTGAAGCTTGCCCATGCACCCGTTGGGGCCTGGTATTAAGATCAATCATTTGGTTTTCCATCTTGCCATCACCGCCAATGTTGTTGTCTTGCACTGGAACAGGAGACACCCTATTATTCTGCTGATTCTCTCCAACTATGAGCTTAGGGGGCCAACTCTGCTTTCTTCTTGCTTCATTTGGATCATGGGGTTGCAACCCTGGTTCCTCCAAACGGCCAGGTTTATCCCCTGGAAACTAGAAGGAATACCAGGAAACGATTCAGGTGGCCTAATAAAACACATACCCTAACCAGTACTTTTTTTTTTTTAATCCCTAACCAGTAACTTGCTTGTACAGAGACACAAACCTCAACTCTCTGCCTCAGTAGGAGATATCTCCCATGGGTTCTTTTACCACCAACATGCACGATCATATCGCATTGAAGACAAAGAGAAGTACCATCTATCTCACAGTAGAAAAAAGCTATGCACATGTTTCATGGGAAAAATAAAAATAGAAGTCAAAGCCTCATACAAAATGTTTGAAGTGCAAATTATTGCAAGCTTAAAAAGGTTAAACATGAAAAACATAGCATACCAGGTGCATTTTCACATATATCACAGCGTGGGACGTCAGATGGAGCATCAAGCCCGACCCGTACATGTCTATTAGCAAGCTTGTTACACAAATGAACCTACATCCCCAGAATACAGAGAACTATGTAATTCTACTACCATTGTTTGATCTGAAGGCAAGTGAAAGCATAAAATTTCGTGTTTTACAAAAGCATGAGCACACTATTATCAACATAACTCCTATCGCCTAAATGGCAATATGAAGTAAAAGAATGTGAACTTATGAATTTGACCAATAGAAGAACAGACGTCAAGAAGGTGCCCTCATCTCCCATTGCAGGCTTTTTGATTTAATAAATGCAGTTCAAAGAATCCATTCAAGTTCAATAAAAAAGGCCTTATGCAAGTCCCATCAACCAAATCTGAACGCCCCAAAATGGACAGTAACTAGATCATGTCAAGTACTAATTGTTCAAATTAACTTTGCAGTAATGAGATCAGGTAACGTACTCGTGGACATGCCACAACAACTTACAAAAAGTAAATGCATATTAGAAGAATATAAGTTCATACAAGATCCATGAAATTAGAAAAAAGGAGTGAGTGCTTGAAAAAGTGTATGGCAAAGCTTCTTGGAGTTCCTTGAGAGACTTGATTTGCGGCTAAGCTAACTATAGCGCGCAAAGTTGTATCTCTGTGGTCAATAAGACCCAGAAAGTTTATCAATACCAGGGGTGCAGATCAGATCAAGATATATACATTACTGTGCGTCGAATAACATCAATAAGTTTCAGTTTCAGAAGATAGAATGTCTAATGTGTTTATGTTCAATTTTCAATACAAGTCAAGCACAGATTAAGATTCACCATCCATGTCTCCGGGGCAAGGTAACAATTGGAACTAAATTACCTATATCAGGATCCCTGCAAAGCCTGCTAATAGGACAATTACCTGACACTTGAAACCGGTAAGGCCAAACCAAAAACTTCTTATTTTTCATGTGACACCTGTATAAGCCATCTAACCGGTTATCCTTGATGGAAGTTTTCAAGCAATGACGTGTCAATCACTGACCATAGGCCATCGGGTCTGAAGCTCATCTTTAACAAAGACAGTCATCAAACCAACGTGTGGGGGAAAGAAAAGATAAAATCAATTGAATTGAAGCCAAAGGAAGGCCGAGGACAACCTTCTATTCGAGATGGACAATAAGGGCATTGAGATTGATCGAACTGCACCTATGTGAGCGAATGAGCGAGCGAGAAAGATAGAAATCTCAAAGAGTCCAGGTGAATTACCATATGGACGAGGGGACGACGCAAGAGATCCATAGATCTTGCTTGGCAAGCCATTTACAGCTTCTCTACACATCTAGATAAAAATTTAGCGTTGACCTACCTCCAAACCCCCCCTCCCCCCATCCAAAACTTCATTTTTTATGACCTACTCAAGAAAAAGATAACAATAAGCAAAGATTCTAATCACAACGCCCTTCACTCGACTTGCATGTGTGCCGAAAAGTCCGAATCAAACTGATACTCGAAGTCAAAGTTTTAAGGACTACTATGACAAAAAACTTACCTTTTCATCGCAGGCACCGCAAAGAGCGGCCTCGTCGGCTGCGCAGAAAAGTATGGCAGGGGCGCTCTCGCACACGTCGCAAAGCGTTCGCATTTTCAGTGGCTGACACTCTGTTCCTTGTCATTTCTCCTTCCTCTGCTTCAATGCCATCTTTTTTTTTTCAAAAAAAAAAAAAAACTCTTTCTTTTGTATTTCGCAGGTAAAAGCTGGTCAAATTCAAGAACAGAGTCAATGAGACGGAGCGAAAGAGAGAAAGGAACAAGAAGCTGATAAGAGGGAGATTGTTGTTATATAAGAAGAGGAAAACATGTAGCTGGACCTGGGATGCCCTGCTTTAAATGGAGAGGACTGGGGAGACAGGAATACCGGAGACAGGTTCTAGATGCATATGATGTCAGAGCATGTGTTGTGAGTACTCGCTGCAAAAGATCGACACGTGGCTAAAGCACTGTGGAGGTGTAGTTGCTACAGTCTCTATCGCCATTGACGAGGAAGTGAAACTGCACCTCAGCATATATATATATATAATTTTTTTTTTTTTTTTTGGGTAAGTAAAGTACCTACTACTTTGTTAAGCTATACGGAATGTTCTAGCATGAGCTTTGGAGTTGGAAAGACACCACTGGAAATTGTCCATTAGCCCTCTCAGGCATTGGGTTGGTGCGGTGTATATCATCTCATCCAACTAGACAATAATACAACTGCGTGGCTATTTGTATATGTCATCTTTTGTGCGAAATCCATTAATAATCATCTCTCTCGCTAAGAATAATATATAGTCTCTTAGCTAAGTATAATATATAGTCTCTTCTAATTGAGCTTATAAATAAAGTTTTTCTCATAATATAATTCTTGAATTGTTGACTATACAAGTGTGCCTTATGAGTTGAGTCTTTTATTATATTGTAGATTTATGGATTAAATTACTTTAATTTTATATATCTTCACTTTTTACTCTCTAGTATAAATAATTTTCTCTTATATTTAATTTTAACACAATATATAAAAGATTCCTCAAGACTTTGGAACATCTTGCCCCAAACAACTGCATATTTAATATTTGGCTTAATGAATGCTACAGTTACTGTAGTATTAGATTTTAACAAATCAACCTCTGGTCTGAAAAATGAATCACGATTAATTAAAAATTGTATCTCATTATTTAATTTATTAAAAGTTAATACTACATACATATGTAATTAAATCTTAAAATTTTGATCTCTTGTAATATATGATTATTGTTTAATTTATAACCATTTAGTATACATTAAAGCTTATCGAAGTGGTGTCTCATGAGACTTTTTATTTATTTTGCATTACGAATAAATAAACTAACTACTTTAGTAAAAAGAAAGTTTCTTTTTTAAGCCTATTGCAGCGAGAATATAATTTTACTGCAAGCTAAAGTCTGTGATTTGTTCCGCTGTCCAAGAATAAACTACAAATCCCACGCGCGCTTGAAGGCTGTGATTAGCACGTTCGATCGATGTCCATGACCCTGCAGCCCGTGTTGGGCAGGTTCCAGTCAGGTGACGAGGCAATTTAGTCGGCTTATTTTTTTTATCTACTCGGTTTTATAGGAATGTTTGTGATTTGAAATTTCAAATCTTCAAAATTTTCGCTTTAATAAAGTTATTCTTTAACAAAAATTTATCATTAAATTATTATTTTTCATTTAAAATAAATATAAATATTTTTTCAAATTATCTTTTTCTTCATTTTTTCATCAACTTCCATATTCCACGTTATTCAAATCTTTCATTCCTTTCAAATATATATTTTTATTCTTACATCTTTTAAAATAATAAATTTTAAAAACTTTCTATTTTTATGGTCCTCACTATTCTCACACCTAAAAAATAAATTTCAAATTTTTTTAATCATTAAAAAATCTTAAAAAAACACAAAAAAGATAGCATATAAATTCAACAGTTAAGAATTAGGTTCCTTGAGCTTTTTTATTTGAAAAATCATGTAAACCCATCGTTTTGATTAAATTTTCAACTTTTCATAAATTGAGGAGTTATTTTTATACGATATGAAATTGAAAGAATAAAAGAATTTAAAAGGGCCCAGGAGGTTGCTGAAGGTGTAAAGCTGTACGCCTCTAATAGATCCATTCGGCATTAATAACCAAAAGCCAAAAGCCAAAAGCCAAAAGCCGAAAGAAGGAGGTGGCGTGTCTGTGGGAAAGAAGACGTCAAGGATTTCGGTGTAACAGGTGTTTCGTGGTATACCCACTTATCTAAAAGCCACTAGATTCTGAACCACCACGGTCACCACCTCAATATCTGCCATGGGCCCACCCGTTTTTTTTTACAGCCGCTACTTTTTCGTCACGCCTTTGATGAGCAATAAGCTTCTTAACAACCACGTTGCAGATAACACGTGTTAGTATTCAAGGATCTTACTTTTGCAATTATGTAATTTACAATCGGATAGATACATACGTCATAAATCATTTAATATTATTTATATATGTCCATATAAAATTTCAAATAATTCCAATTTTATAATAGGTTCACTTACTGTGTTTGATGAAGCCATTTTTAATCGATTTATCACAAGAATTCATTGGCCTAAAAGCCTGAGAGATCTAGACTTGAAGTTCAGTATTTGAGACGGGTTGAAAGGTTCAGAATCTTCTTTCTTCCTCCTGCAAGTAAAAATGATACGTTATAACTCAGAATCCTCTTCATAAGAGGATTTATTCGATGTCATTATCAGTCATTGTCATATATTTTCTCTTTTTTTCAGGTTTTTGTCTTTAGTGAGAGAGTCATTAGAGAGAAATAACTGCGTACTTTCCTTTACTTATCTTTTCTCTCTTTATCTTCCTCCTTCCTTCTTCACAGGCTAAGTCTCTACTTGAACTTTGGCCTTATTATTTCTCTGGACTATCCGTTATTCTCTCTTCGACGTTACCTGTCTCATCTCGCATTTAATGAAAGCCGAAATCATCAAAGATGGTCTACTCCAAATGACCCGAACAGACACCTTTTATCTATCTTCTTTACCGTCAGTTCACTTGACAGTAACAGAGAATAATTACGATTCCTAACGATAATTTATTTACCCAATAAAGTATGTACGTGCATTTTCTTTATAAGTTTCTAATCGTTGGGTCACACCCATTCTATTGTGCGGGCTTACTTTTTGGACCTTGAGTTATGAGCCTCTATTGTAAGAGAAATTTCTCCTCCATCAGTGTCTATTTTTATTTAAATCGTATCATGTAATTCGGATAAAAAAATTACAGAACATCTGAATCCGAATATTTTCTCGAGCCCTCTACACCTTAGCTTGCTCGCATGGAGAGTCTGAATGTGGGCTACTCTAAACGAGGTATCTACATTAAAAGGACGAGCTCGTGGTGTCGTTGTGAGGTTTAAAAGAACTTGGGCCAAAAGCTTTGCTGTTTGTTAGATGGGCTTGTTTGGGCCTTTTGTGCTGGATAATATGGGGCCAGAGTATTCATCGTATGGAAAGCCCATTACCCACTTGTTTTTTTGTTTTTTAAGCATTACCCACTATTGTTAAATCAAATTGAAAATCAATAAAGTACACCACCCAACACGTCTTTAATCTAATAATGGAGAACTTGTCGAGAGTTAGTTCATCGAACTAAAGTTGATAATTACATCTTTCTAACCCCCCGTGTTGGTGGCGTAATTTCGGCTATCAGAATTGATTAATCACTCTTAACAAAAGCCTCATAGCTGGAAGGTGAATTCCTCAACCCTCTCTCCAACTCTACTCCAAATCCTGTGATGGGATACTCAATTACAAAGTTACCCCTATCATTAGGATGGTGTGCATTGGTGATCATCATACCGTGGAAAACTATTTTCAGTTGGGTTTTAATCAATTGATTAGTGCATAAGTACTGGGTGAATATTCCACTAATCTCAGTCTTATTTTGTCAATATGCATCTTCCACTAAAATCTAACCGTCAAGATTTTGACACATGACACAATTATTGTTTGTTTCGACTATAATATATAATTAAAAAGGAGTAAATGGATGAATTTTGACGATTTAAAAACAAAATGTGATTAATTGGTTTAAAATATAGTTTGGGGACGAAATGCAGAGTTTTCCCAATAAAAAAATCAAGTCAATTGGAAAAGGGTTAACCTTTACTTTGAACATCAAATTGATGTAATTAAGACTGTTAATACAACGCCACTCATTTTGCCAATAGACCTTTTTCCTAGTGCGTCTGTCGTGTTTCCAAAGCAAGAATATTTTGAGGACAACGGATAATGTAAATCTTCTTGGGTCATTCCTCGCATTCATCATTAAAATCAGAAAAAAGCTTAATGGTTTGGGCCTTGGCAAAGCCCCTACTACCCCGGACTTCCAACTCTCAGTCTCTCAAAGTGGTCCCGAGCTAGAAGACAATTCTTCACAACTCCCCTCGCACCCCAGCGACCAAAAGAACGACAATAATGAAACAACGTACTTTCCGCCGATTTAACTGCCGATGGAATTTCAAAACATATGATCCGCAGATGTCAGTCATCCAATGGATATGAATTTCCAGTGTAAAGAGTGGGGTGCTGGGGAAACATGGGGAGTGACATTGCTCGGAGCTCTGAAATAAATGTTCCTGATTAGCAAGGCGCTGCCTAACTGTTGCATTTCTATTAAGCAGCAGATCATAGAGGTTGCGACGATCTCTGGGTCTGGCTCTCTCAGCAAGGAACACGCGGGCAGTTGGTCGTACATTCCATATTTCACCCAGGCAGGAGAAGAGGATCCCGATCGCCTGCCAATTCGGGAGAGAGATGAGAGAGAGGTGTGGGTCCCGGTCGGGACCCACACCTGCCCGGGCAAAGGAGTGCTGTTCGGACAGGTATATCCACGGTCCGATTGCACAGGATCGTACTGCAGTGACCGAATTGCAGGCGATCGTGGTCCGAAGAGTACGCTGCTCATAAAGAAAAAGAGAAAAAGGGTACTATCCATATTCTTCCTTGTGATATTTTCCGCTTTTTAGTAGTGTCTCCTTGATGATTACGAGGTGGCCCCCGTCGGTTATGTGTTTCTTCTCCTGCAAGTTCTTTCGTCCGTCTAACTTTTCTTTTTCTCCCTACATGAAGAGCATTCTCAACCCCTAAATATAACTCTAAATTCAATTAAAACTATTTTGTATTTCACATGCCTGCTGTCATCGCGAGGAATCTATTGGACCCACTTAATAATAGGTACGCGTGCAACATAAACCAAACAAAGGTGTTGTCTTTGACAATGTCTGTGAATCTCTTACAGTTGTTGATCATGTCTGCCAATATATTTTATTTTTCTTTGTCAGCTCCGGAGATGCCGCACATCGTGCCACCATCAATGGATTCTCCGATTGACCATCAGAGCATTAAGTACTCAATAAATAACTCGCAGATTAGATGTTCAATTATTGCGATCAGAATCCTCAACAAAAGGTACTTGTACAGAAAAAAAGAAAAACAAACAAACAAACAGAGAGCAAAACGGTAGGGAAAAGGAGAAAACAGTGGAACACCGAGAGAAACATGCGAAGGATGTATAACAATATGATAATACATATGGTTTTAAAGTTCATGACACCTCTTCGAGCCAATTGGTCTGTTAGTTATATGTTGCAGATTTGCCATTTGGCAAAATGCTTGAAACTATGTTTGGTTTGGATTTTTTCTGTAATGATTAAGAAAAAATTTTGAGATATGATTTTTTTAGAAGTTTACGAGAATGGTGGAGCTTACATAAATGATGGTTAGAAAGAAAAGGTTTTTGAAATTTATTCTCTTTAAAAATATGACAGTAGAAAAGTATGCTTGGATATAAAATTGTTGTGATAGGAGTTTTTGTAAGCTTTTGTGTTATTTTTCACATAAATTGAATTGAGGCTCATGATTATATAAGAATTTTTATTGAAGATTGAATTTAAAAAAAAAAAATATATTTGGGTTAGAAAACATTTTAAAAATCATTATCCAAAGGTAGTTTACTTTTAAGCGCACGACAAATTTTCATTAGCCTTTTGTTTTTGGCTATGATGGTTAAGCGCTTTCTGCCTCTGTCTCACTATGTGGGTAGTTTTCTAGCCGACAGGTCGCGTGAACCCCATGTCATTGCTTTTACCTCAATTCTAGATCCGCCGTGAAAAGGTGCTCCACTGTGAAAAGGTACTCCGTGATGCACGCTAATCGCCATCACACTTTCTCAACTTCGATTTTTTTTAAAAAAAATAATTACCCAAAAAACAAATCGACCTTTTTCTTTTCACATTTTTTTTTGGTCTGTTTGTGAAACGACTACGCACATTGATTGGCGGTGGAACGAACAAAAGAGTTCACATTCTTGCATCTTTACAACGAACTACGTACTTCACGTTGAGCCTTTTTCTCCAAGTAACTTTTTTCGTGAACAGTCCCAAAGTTTGGCTGGTTATGTTTCGTGTTGATTGTATGATATCTAGCCAGTAGTACATTTAGAGTCTGTTCGGTTAAAAAAAATTTTCAAGATATTTTTGAATTCTTACAATACAAAAAGTTATATAACCAAATATTATTTTTAACACCGTATAAAAATAATTATAACACGCATACCAATAAAATTAATATCACTTAAAAATTTTCAAAACACAAAAAATTTTCAAAAGACACCACAACAGAACAACCTCCTAGAGTTTGAAGAATTATGAAAATTGATAAAACACCGTAGTTGTTCAGAGAATTCTACGGATATAATATTACCCCTTTTTTCCGGATAAATTAGGAGAGTATAAAAACATGTTCAATAATGTTTATGTGTAACATCTAAGGGGTTTACCTTTGTCCAACTTAACTAATAATCTCAAGACAAATAAACAACACTAATGGGACAAGTTGACTCTTCCCCACCTAAAAACAAAAAGAACAAAATCCTCCTCGTATCGGCCTCCAGTCGACAATTGTAATAAACTGCGATGTTGCTATTTGGGATACATTCTCCGTGCGTCCAAAGCTATATGTTAGAACTTAAATAACTTAAGTGACATATTCTTCGTCTTTATGTGGGGGTAGAAAGAAACACCTCCATTAGCCGTCTTAAAAGCTAATAAATTAATACATGCCTCACCCTTTTCTCATTAATTATGCCTATTTTTGAAATTCAAACTTTACTATGACATAGATTTAAAAAGATCCGTTATTTCTCATAACTCACCACCAACAAAAATAAAATAAAATTGCATATAGCTAAATTTTAGACAATAAAATTTTAATCAATCTCAATTTTAATCTATATTGAATTTAAGCCTTTAAGGTCACAACAAATCTTGAAAAGACTGACTGAACTAATTTCTGCTTTAAGTTGCGAGTTTTTTAAGTAAATAATAGTTTGAACTTTAAGTGTGCGTCTAAACCCTATTCTTGAGGCCTTATATTATTTAAACTACACGGATGGATTAATAACTCACCCTGTTCATCAACATATTTATTGTGATATTTTAAGAAGCTTTTTTAGAGCGTTGATTGATGCGGGTCACCGTCCCTATTTATCGTCCCTTATATTAAGATAACTTTATAAATACTTTTTAGATGTTTTGGCGTACATCTTCGACTTCAACACGTCTTACTGTTGGAGGCTTGACTTGGCCTACTTTTTTTAATGTCCCTTTCCTGATGATTATAGCCTTGAAAGAGTCTCCACGATAGTTTAAGCGAAATGGAATTTAAAGTTAAATAAACACATTATGAAATAACGATCAAGTCGTTTTCGGCGGTTAAAAGGCCGCGTCAGCCAATAAAATATCACACCGACATTTAAAAATAGAAACTTAAAAATATTGTCGAATATGTTTTCAGGAGCATATCGGCAAATACAGATATTTTTCATCTGTTTTTATTGCCGTTCCTAAAGAAAAGCCACGATTTTCAACTGCCAAACGCACCGTTTGAATTTTCAACTGTTTAAATTACTCAACCCTTATCCACAATTATCGAACTTTAGCAACCAACTAATCAACGTTCAAATAATTTTCTTGTAACTTTATTCCCTCTTTCTATTTAGAGAATCAAGCATCCATGGATACAAAATAAACGGCGGAGATTTGTCAGAACAAATAAATGCACTCATTGATGGTGGATCAAGAGTGAAATTTCAGGGTACCTGAAAAAAAAAAAAATACTTAATGTTATTCTCAAATTCTTTTTAAAAAAAATCTAACAGTTTAAGATTTTTAGATACGTAAAAATTATTTTTAAAATAAATTCTGAACCGTAAAATTTTTTTTAAAAAAATTTAAAAAAAATTCAAAAAAAAACAACAAACATTTCTCCTGAAAAAAACATCGAACCCAGATGGAGCGAAAGGTAACGGCCTCACTTACCCAAAAAGAACAAAGAAGGAAAAAAAAAAAAAAAGTTAACCACCTCTATTTTACTTTTATCACGTGACTTGGCTGAGTTCCCCCACAGCTTTCGGAACAAAAGCAAGGGTAAAACAATACATTCATGCTCAAATTCCTGCCGAGAGA
This sequence comes from Morella rubra, assembly GCA_003952965.2. Lineage (NCBI taxonomy): Eukaryota > Viridiplantae > Streptophyta > Magnoliopsida > Fagales > Myricaceae > Morella > Morella rubra. Next base: position 37,976,907 of record CM025850.1, read on the forward strand.
CACCTCAACGACGTTGACGCCACATCAGATTTCCCAGAAAACAACAGATAGAGAGAGAGTGTGTGTGTGAGAGAGAGGGAGGGAGAGAGAGAGCGAGCGAGAAATGTTCGGTGTTTGCAACTTGAAAACAACAGTCTCTCACACATTGTTTCCGTTCTTGTTATTTTGAGATCGTGGAGGCTGAATTTCTGCCGATTTTCACTGTTCCATTGGACTCCGTTCGTTTTCTTTTGCTTCCTTTTCCCACAATTTCTTTCTCTTTACTCATTTTCATCGCTTTATTCCACGCGTAAAGCTTCGTCTTCTCTGTTTCTCTCTCAAATTTGTGCTTCAAAGCTACGACTTTGAATTTGCTTCTTTCGTCTCCGTAGTATTCCGGTTCTTAGCAAGTTTGCCAAAGGCAGTGAAATCACTGCAAGGAAATAGATAAACCTTACAGTAAAACAAAATTCAAGATCTGCAGTTTCCTACTTTATTTTGGACTAATTCAAAGTTCGAGGCGTATTTCCTAGATTCAGAAGGTAATTCGTGGGATTTGAAGGGGCATGGGATATATTTTATTTAATGAATGTACCGTTGGATCTATTTTTAAGCATCAACGTTTAAATGCACGAAATTCGGTAGCCTATTTAAAATCGCCAGAAATGACTGTTCTTAAAGCGGTTTTGGATTTTGTGCTACAGAGGACGGAAGTTAAGGAAGAGCGTCGCAGAGGGTTAGGACTTCAGTTTTCCAGAAAAACGCGGGCGAGGAGGCTGAAAAGCGACATGGGGGACTCGGAAGAGAGTCAGTATCTGGGAGCTGCATTGGCGAAGGAATTGGAGCTGCACAGTTCTCTTAACGGTTTCGTAAAAAGACAATAAGCCAGAGGTAAACTTCACCGTGGGAAACTTGTTGTGCTTGTAAATGATTATTCTAAGAGCAACTGACAGAGAGAGAGAGAGAGCGCGACGGGTTGGTAAGTTGGGGGACCGTTTTCTGTGCAAAGTTCCAAAACTTGGCTGGCCACTGAAAATTTGTGTGATATTCCGTTACTTCGTCTTCAAGAGTAGTGGGTGTCCACTGCTGCAATTTTTTCTGTTCTTACTTGTCATTGATCCTTGTTCAAGGAAAGGAGAAAGCAAAACTCTTGTTTTTGTTTCTTTCCTCTTTTAAAGTAAGCTTAGAACCGATGAATTAGGAAAACTAGTTTAATTACAAGAAACCTATGCGTAACCTTCTCTTTTGCTTTTGTATGTTGGTGGGTGCTTAGCTGATACTCATGATTAGCTTATCGTTGCCGATATAAAACCTGATTTGTTGTTTTCCCCCCCTCTTTTTTGGGTGGTTGGAGAAGCATGGTTTAGCTTGTTGGTACTGATATAACCCTTGATAAGTCCTTTCTCTTGTGGTTCCTTATTTTCTTTGAAGTTGGTTGGTTGACAGCCATTATTAGCTTCTTGTTGCAGATAATGAAGGGCCTAATGTCTTTCAACAAGTCCAACATCCTTGCTATTAACATCTAAACCGTCTTTGAAGTTCTGGAAAGCCAAAGCGACTTTGAGTACTCAACCACTGGCCCTTGTCTTTCCTCTTTTGAGAATTTACAAATTATGGGTTTATGTTGATTGAATTGGTTGTTAGGTTTGAAGAAGTGTTGGTGGAAACTGTAAATTGAGAAAAAATGGGAGCAATAGGTGGGGAAGAGCTAATGAAGTGGGAGAAGATGGAAGGAGTGAGTGGTCGCGAGGAGAAGATTCTTGTTCTGGTGAGGTTGAGGCCTTTGAGTGAAAAGGAGTTTGCATCAAATGAAGTAGCAGACTGGGAATGCATCAATGACACCACAATCTTATACCGGAACACCCTGCGTGAGGGATCCACATTTCCAAATGCCTATACATTTGGTGAGGAAATTCTCCTTGAGATCTTTACTCTCTTCACTGCAAGGCCTTGTCCATGCTTGCATCTAGCATACGATGTTATATGTAAGTTTTACGGATGAGGACAGGTTCTCGTTTTCTAGGTCAAATTCAGCAAAGCTTAGTATACACCCAAACAACTCACTATTCCTCATGATTAAAACTGCTGGGGTTGAATTGAAGTTGTAGATGCCTTGGAATGCCACTGCAGTCATAGTTACTTCTTCTCCTCTTCTTTCCCCTCTATATCTGGGTAGATCTTCTCTCATAAATTGGCCTAGAGACTTTTCTTTTGCTTGAAGTTATAATGTTCGGCTGACTTAAACCAAAACTAGTTTCATGATTTTCTCAAGTTATGTGACCTGATCATGTCACTTCCTCACTCAACTTATCTCCCCAAAACAGATTTCTTGTCATATAAATCTGTGAAGCAGATGGTCGGGATTCAATAACCACCCATCTTAATTGTACTCTGCTACTTATACTATTATTTAGGTATCTTGATTGCCAAGCCGAATTATGGACCTGCATCAAACTTCTAACCATGCGTTTGTCTTTGTTTCATGCTCAAGTTATGTGACCTGATTGTCACTTCCTCACTCAACTTATCTCCCCAAAACAGAAGCAGCTTCAATAACACCCATTCACTTATACTATTATTTAGGTATCTGCTTTGGAACAAACTTCTAACCATGCGTTTGTCTTTGGCTGGGAGTTTGAAGCAGCTTTCATTCAACTGCTGCTTTAACCAGAGTGTTCAGAGTGTTGGTATACGATATCTCATCTTTTTTTCTTTGGGTTGAATTTGGGGTGATAGACAGAGTATTTCGAGGTGACTACACTACAAGGCAGGTGTATGATGAAGGAGCCAAAGCTATTGCTCTTTCTGTTGTTAGTGGTATCAACTGTAAGTATAGTTTGATGCCCTCAGTTTCTGTTTTCTATGTGCGCTTATTACTTCACAAGTGGACTGATTCTACCCTTTTTAATTTTCAGCAAGTATTTTTGCATATGGGCAAACAAGCAGTGGGAAAACATACACTATGGTTGGAATTACTGAGTATACAGTGTCAGATATATTTGACTATGTACAAAGGGTAATGAAAAATTTCAAATGCAACATGGTTGTTCCATTAGCAGTTTTTCTGCTCATAATGATCATGGTTGGAGATTTTGTTGACACAGTCTTGTAATATTTCAGCATGAAGAACGAGCATTTGTTTTGAAGTTTTCAGCCATTGAGATTTACAATGAAGCTATTAGAGACCTTCTCAGCACGGATAATACTCCTCTTAGGCTGCTAGATGATCCTGAGGTGAATATCAGTTTTCTTGTAAATTAGTCCAATGAGCATATGAACTGATCTTTTGGGATCTCATTGTCATCAGCGAGGGACTATTGTGGAGAAAGTAACAGAAGAAACTTTGAGGGACTGGAGCCATTTGAAGGAGCTCCTTTCTATGTGTGAAGGTAAGGCATTTTACAAAATCTTTCTGTTTGGTGATATTGTGTATCTCGTAAATAATTGAGTATATTGTTGTAGCCCAAAGACAGATAGGGGAGACATTGCTGAATGAGAGAAGTTCCAGGTCTCATCAAATTATCAGATTGGTATGCCCTCCTCCTCCTCCTCCTCCTCCTGCTTCTCTTATTAGAACTTTCATTAACCACATGCATTGTTCTAGAATTGTTTGATTGAAACCTCTCTGGGTATTGACTCTCTTGCAGACGGTCGAAAGTTCTGCTCGCGAGTTCTTAGGCAAAGACAATTCGACCGCCCTTGCAGCAAGTGTGGTATACATAAATATATTTCTGTTCAATATGTGGCTCAATGGATAGAAAACCTTGCCTTGAATGTTATTAGAAGAGCCCAGTTTCCGATATTTACCATTCAAAAGTAACTAGATTGATGACAACCTGAAGTTTATGCCTCTGTTTGCAGAATTTTATAGATTTGGCAGGGAGCGAACGTGCATCTCAGGCATTATCAACTGGGGCAAGATTGAAAGAAGGTTGCCATATAAACCGTAGTTTACTTACTCTGGGAACTGTGATTCGCAAGCTGAGGTTGTTTACTGCTTCCTTTCTTAACGATACTCCCCTGCAAATTCATTCATCAGCCTGAGAAGTTTCTATCTACTATTTCTCAAGTTTGTGGGGGTGACTAGTTGTCAAGCTCATGGTATTTTATTGCATGTACAGCTTCGCTTTTGCTGGATAAATATCTATACTTGGACTGACCATAACACAAATTGGAATGTGGTTGCTTCTAGCATGTTTTTTAGGATTGTGCTTTCAGTAAGAATTACCATGAGCTTCTTTTCCAATGCAAAAGCTCAATAATTCCAGAAGAGACATTCATGTTACATTACTCTAAATAAGTTGCTTGTCACTTTTCAGAGGCTATATTGTGCATTGTAATGGAGATAGGGGAGAAATTATATTTTGCACCCGTGAAATTGTCCTCTCATTTGCATTGTCCATTGCAAACTAACATATTTGACATTGCACTTTCAAACTACCAAAAAGTTATGACGTGCAATCTTGGATAAGATCTAATTGTTAAATTGATAAAATATAGGCCATGCCACACAATCCTACTGGTCGAATCTTTACAGAGGATGCACATTGCATGTTTTTAGTAATTTGATGTGCAATGTATCCATGATGACGGCTTGGAGAGAACATGGCAAATGGCTTCAAAATTCAGAGGTCAAAAGCGTAATTTCTATGGAGAAAGTAGAGTACTGTATAGAAAGGACAGACGAAAGCAAACTTATGTGCTACAAGTAACAACAAAACTTGTGTGTCATTAGTTCATCTTGCACACGGCCGCACAGACCTTGTTCACTTCTCATGGGTTCCTCTCTCTCTCTCTGTGTTTGCGCATTTGAGCTAATGTGCTCAATTTCCTGCCTTTCTCAAGTTATATTGCGATTGAATAGAAGTTTTTAGATTAATTATAGCTTACTAATCTGGCAATATGATGGGATGCAGTAAGGGAAGACATGGGCACATCAATTACAGAGATTCTAAGCTGACCCGCATACTGCAGCCTTGCTTGGGTGGCAATGCTAGAACTGCCATCATTTGCACTTTGAGTCCTGCACGAAGCCATGTTGAGCAGACCAGAAACACTCTTTTATTTGCTTGTTGTGCAAAAGAAGTGACCACAAAGGCACAGGTCAATGTTGTCCTGTCCGATAAGGCCTTGGTTAAGCATTTGCAAAAAGAGCTGGCTAGATTGGAGAGTGAGTTGAGAAGTCCTGTCCCTGCTTCCTCAACTTGTGATTATGCAGCACTTTTGAGAAAGAAAGATCTTCAGATTGAAAAGGTTATGGCTCTCTTAAATTTCCTATAAATGCTGTCTGACGCTTGGTGCTTTTACGCATTTTACTGTGGTTGTAAGCCAAAAAGTTTTTCTACTATTTTGGGCTTGACCCAGGGAGGGGATTTTTGGCGATTCTTAGATGCCCTGACGTGTAGGAAACAAGAATTAAGCGGCAATCTTTGAGTGATATGAGTAAGAAATTTCACACTGAATTTAGTTCCTGTTTTCCTAAGAAAATGTTTGCTTACAAAGAAAAATAAGAAAAGAAGTTAAACAAGAAATAAGGGGCAAACTTTGAGTGATACGGCAGGTGTGGGATGTTGTCCATTGGTTTGAGTGATACTGCTTTCAGGTGTCATTTCTCCCTTGAATATCATGATGTTTGCCCATAGAAAAAGAAAGGGAGAAAAACATTCAAAAATGTCACGAGACATTTTTAGAAAATCAGGTTACGGCAAACGGGATGTTGTCCATGGATCTAAGAGGCACCTGCTTTTGGGAGTCGCTGTGTATATCTGTACTTAAAAGGGGATTAACTTCATGTATAGCTTTGTTGGGGGAGGAAGTTTAAGGATCCTAGAGCTAAGTTAATTTGGATGATGGTTCCTTATTGCATTTGGTGGAGTCTTTGGAAGGAGAGGAATAGGCGCTGTTTTGAGGATTCTTCTTTCTCTATGGTGAGATTGCGGGGTGGTCTGATGTTGGATCTTTTTTTCTGGTCTCATGCGATGTTGGGTGGCCCTTTTCTAGATTTTCAGGATTTCTTAAGTTTTTTTATTTGTATGATGTAATTTCTGTCAATACAATCTTTGTTCTACTCTTTTTCCTTTTTAATAATATTGCTTACTTATCAAAAAAAAAAAAAAAGGATTCTCTTTTGAATACAAATTTTCAACGATAACAAGTTTTGACATAAATGCAAGACGTACAGAACCTTACACCTCAAAACTTTCTGCCTCTCATAAGACTATGAACTGTGTTTCTAGGTCACAATCACATATCTAAGGCGTGGGTGTTTTTTTAGGTCATGCGTTCATGTTCACATGCCTTCAATAATTCCAAGAAACACTGGAGTTAGTTTTGGAAATCATGTTGGATAGAGAATGTCACATTCTTCCTTTTTTCTGTCTAAAATTTCATGTAATGTTGGACAGAGAAAAGTACTTTAAGGAGCCCTTGACCAATCACAAATGTCTCCCTTTGCTCTTTGTGATTTCATGTAATATGTTTGTTTCCAGAACTACGTGCATCTGACTCAAATTATAGCAATGCCGATGCTGTATTTTCCACATTTTGAAGTTCCCATTTAACATAATCCAGGAGGCTAACCATATACACTGATGTGACACTGAAGTGTTTTAAACTAAGATATGCCTAGAAGCTTATGTATAGCCAGATTAAAGCATATACACTAGGACATAGTGCCGAAAGATACATATAAATCATTAGCAGCAAGCAGTTTGTTACATATTGACAAATTGTTTACGTGATCACTATCATGCAGATGGAGAAGGAGATTAAAGAGGTGACTAAGCAACGGGATCTTGCTGAATCTCGGATTCAGGATTTGCTCCGCATGATTGGGAATGAAGAAAATTCAAGACAAGTAAATGATTCCTTAACTATATTCTAAAGTTCCATCTAAAGTTTCATTGCCTTCAGAATGCTGTCCCAACTGCTAAGTCTTGTTTTTCTCTCATTCAGGCCAGTTTTAGTGATCATAAAATGCAAGCGGGGGATATGTGGGACGACGATTGTTCAGTATCAGAGTCAAGTGTGGCTGATCATAATTATCAAAATGAAGGGGTCAAAAGGTTCAACAATCCTCATTACTATGATGGAGACAGCCGGAGCAATCCTGAAGAGCATGCTCTTTCTGATGATACATCTTCACCACTGTCAATTGGAAAGAAGTTTGTGAGATCTCATTTTACTCAGAGTCAAAAGGAGATTGCAGTAGGAACCGCTGAAGATCCCGATGACTACTGCAAGGAAGTTCGGTGCATCGAGATGGAAGAGTCGAGCAAGAACAAGAATTCTGCATCACGCGCCTTAAGAACCGATGCAAATGAAGGACAACTGGCATTGAATGTGTCCGGGGATGGAGATCTGACTAGCCAGCCAATGATGTTGACTCCTGTCAGGGGAGATAGAGATGTAAGTAAACTCCACAATGGTCTTGCATATGCTGCGTTGGAGCAGAAACTCCACGATGTCTAAATGACTATTTATTCTCTTGTCAGTTCTTACCCTAATGAACTATCTCCGCAGGCCATGGCAGCTGGTACTATGAGTTCTGGAAGTCTTAAGTTAACTAGGAGCTGGAGTTGTAGGGCGAACCTCATGACTGAAAATGCAGAACAAATGGAGAGCACCCCACCAAATGGTTTTGAGAGAGATTTCCCTGGAAGACCAGAAGGTCTTCAAAGGAAGTTCCCTTTGTTAACTTATGGTGCCAACACCACCAGCTTGTCGAGAAATGATTCTGAGTCTTCTATTGGGAGTGCTTCTATGGATGAACTAAGAGCACACAGCACGGAAGCTTCTGGAGAGGTGGAAATCACTAGCATCCACAGTTTTGTTGCAGGGCTAAAGGACATGGCCAAACTTGATCGTGAGAAGCAACTTGTTGATGGTCAGGTGAGAACTTATTTTGACTTCTGCCCTGCTGACATTCTTTTATCAGAAAGTGCTTTCATTTACCAGTGGTCATCATATTTTTCGAGGGCCCTTTGGTAGTTACTTCGGGCAATGTGTTCTCAAGTTCAGGAGGATGTGAAATTGAAGATTGCACGTCTATGTTATACTTTTGTTATGTTGCGAGAAGTTTATTGTACTCTTGTCAAGCAAAAATGCTTGTGCAATTTTGACACAGATTATTAGAGTAGTAAATTGCAGGTTTTTGTCTCTTTGGGCAGGGATCTTAAAGTTTGTCTCTTTGTGCATCCTAGGTTCAGGAAACAGGACTGATGGTTGATAAATTTGGAAAGGATGTGAAAGATGTTGGTGTTGATCCAATGCTTCCAGGACTGGAAACTCCTCCAGAATGGCCTCTGGAATTTGAGAGGCAGCAGAGAATGATACTTGAACTCTGGCAAACTTGCAATGTGTCTTTGGTCCACAGAACCTACTTCTTCCTCCTCTTCAAAGGTGATCCGATGGATTCCATTTACATGGGGGTTGAACTGAGGAGACTATCTTTCCTCAAGGAAACATTTTCTCATGGAAATCAGACTGTGGAAAATGGGCGGACCCTCACACTGGCTTCAAGGTTCTCTCTCTCTCTCTCTCTCTCTTCTCATGTTGTATCTAAGCATCTCATGGATTTCAAGAATTTGCATCCTATGCACATATCTGAACTGGAGAATATTCTATGGAAATGACTAAGAGGAAGAGCTTTTGCCTGCGATGTCTTTGAAGAAACTCCATAGATCTAAACCTGAGAGTTTGGGATGAGACAATGTTCTATTGTCACTCATCTCATTATGTCATCATGTTGTTGGAGTTCATAATTTTTCCTTGGAATATTTATCCCTCCAGTCATAGTGTGTGTAGAAATTGCACGTTTGATTGCAACATAGATATCTTTGTATGGGTGTTTTATCCATATGAGACTAACATGCTTATATGGAGAGGCAGCATGAAGTCTCTTCGGCGTGAGAGAGAGACGCTGAGCAAGCTGATGCAGAAAAGGTTTGCAGAAGAAGAGAGAAAGAGACTTTTCCAGAGGTGGGGTATTGCATTGACCTCGAAGCGCAGGAGGGCACAGCTGGTCGGCCAACTGTGGAGCAAAACAAATGATATGAATCACGTCATAGAGAGTGCTGCCATTGTTGCAAAGTTGATCAGGTTCGTGGAACAGGGGCGGGCCCTCAAAGAGATGTTTGGGCTTAGCTTCACACCTCCACGCTCTACAAGAAGATCCTATAGCTGGAAAAATAGCAGGGCGTCCTTTGTCTAAGACTTGTTTCTTGCCCATATATATACAGTTCTAGAAATGAGGTACTGAAATTAGAATGGCCATACAGCATTATTTTTTCCACGATCTAGATTGAACCAAATTGTCTATTATTGTAATGGAAGCCTAAAAACCTCAGATTATGGTGCTCAGATCAGAGAGCAGCTACCTTAGGTTTTGGTAATCTTGGTTTCGGGTTTTGGTGTATCTTTAATCATTACAATTGGTGAGTGACAATTTCCGATGTCTGTAAAGTGGAACTCTGGTTACCTGTCATCCCTTCTCCTTGACTACCCCTTTCTCTAGAGGTCTCCACTGGGTTGGTTGCGAAATTTCATGGCACTTATAGGTCTCGTGTGTGTGAATAACGTAACTTCTTTTACTTCGAATGCCGTACTTCCTAAGATAACTCTGGAATAGGGAGGACAAGCTTCTAGTTCTAGACAACAGGCAGAATCATCGTACCAATCACAGCACAAAAAACATCACATTCTGGGAGAAAAGACTCATCTTGATTTCGTTACTTCTGATTTAAACTAACTTCCTCAGTTGTGACTACTAAAATTGGAGCAAAATAATGACAATAAGAAAAACAATTAGTTTGATTTTTTTTTTCCCGACCGGACCGACATTATCTAGATTTGTTTGAATAATCCAGCAATAGAATTTTTAGAACGTTGACCATTTAATTTCTTTTCATAATGTTTACAATGGTCCCAGAAAATTTCTTAAATCCTAATAAAAGTGCAGATTGAGGCTGTGTGAATTTTACTGGAAAGCAGAGAAATTCTACTCCATTTGGGATGGCTCAGGCCTCCGTGAGGGTCTCTTTGGATCCTATCGCATCATATTCTACAGGCTTATAAAAACTTCGATGGGCCTGTTGGGCCTTAACACATCTAAGCCCACGACCTGACAGAAACGGCGTCGTTGTGGTACCATTGCCTCCGGCGACATTTTACTTGCCACACTTGAAGCCTGAAGGTAAGCGGAGAGGACGAAGAGTCTAGAGAGTGAGAGAGAAATTTCGGCAGAGATGAGCGTGACGTCAACTGCAGCGTACGTAGCTCGGAGAGCAGCGCAGAAGGAGAGGGTTCGGATCCTGTACCGGCGAGCCCTCAAGGACACTCTCAACTGGGCCGTCCATCGCCACCTCTTCTACCAAGATGTACTACTCTTTTTTCTCATCATTCTTCTCAGTCTTTGATTTCCAGTCCGATCTCGTAGAGTCGCGTAAACTCAAAATTAGGATCGCAGCTTCTTCGGACTTTTTTGCTTTTTTATTTGGCAATTTCTCTATTTCAGGCTTCAGAGCTCCGCGAGCGTTTTGACGTCAACAAACACGTGGTTTGTTCTCTTCACATTTCCTTCAAATTTCGGTTCTGTCTGTATAGATGGTTAAATTTTTCCTCCAAAATTGATACGTTTAGCCTCATAGTTGAGTAATGTCGTAATCCGTTTGCTCCTTTTCTTTCCTCTTTTACTAGAAAATTGTAGCTGAAAGGCAAACAAAGCCAAGCATAATTTATCAGGAACTCGACGAGTGTCGCATTTCTAACATTTGAAATTTTGGATGGGAGCTGGTAAAATATTTGGGAAGAGGATTTCTTTAAGCCTCTTGTGAGATTTAGGAGACACTGCGGTTCACTGAAATACGCATTCCTATATTTTTTAGTTAATGTGGAGGGGATCAACATAGTCGTGTTTTCATAGAGATTGAACTTACAAGCAAATCAATGCATGCGGACATTTTTTTTTTCTTTGCATGTTTATATACCCTACGCATAGAAGATGGCTGAGTTATGAAATTTAGTAGGAATCCCCTGTTGAAGGAAAAACAAATAATTGAAAGGAAATAACTGGACATGCTTGGACCTAAAGGAATTGCTTCTGGATGTAGTCCGTTTGATAATTTTTTACCATGCTGGATCTCTGTCCTAATAAACTTATATGTTTCTGTTACCTGCCAGTGTTTATGGAATGAACTTATATTCCATACCAGGACAGACCAGAATAGGGGTATGCTATATACTTTCTAATTATGAGAAGGGGTTATTCGAGCGTATCTAAATAGAGACTATGTTTACAAATGTATCCATATATCAGTACATTCGATTTAGCATTAGGGATAGTTATAAGTGTAATCAGACCTGCTTTTTACATCTCTCTAGTTATTTGGGACAAGGAGGGGGACAAAGATCCATTTTTATTGTGTAAGTCATGTGAGCTGGTCAATAACTCTTGCTTACAATGTGCTTCTAATTCAATGTAGTTTTATTTCCCCTTGCCAATTCTCCTGATCCTGCTGTTATCTGTATATGACTATAGAGTACGTTAGACAAGCATGAAGTTTGCCTGTATACTAAGATATGGTACGTCAAGCAGTGGTCTGCTGTGTCTGAGAATTTTTCTGTACTCAAACATTTACGATTTGACAGCATATCTGTGTGACTGAAGACTACTCTGTCAACATTTGAGTTATTTTATTTTGGCGGTCTATTTGCAGGAAGACCTTGACACAATTGATAGACTGATAGCTGATGGTGAAGCATCCCACAATAAGTGGCGGCACCCTGATCCTTATATTGGTAAGCAGTGCAGTGTGGTGGAAGTTCCAGAGTCTGAGTTTGTTTATGCTGCAGTTTGTTGTGCCTGATTAGTAATCTTTCAGGTTTACATTCATGAACTTGTACTCCGCCATATTGTTCAAAATCTGGAGTCCTTTTGGTGGCATATTGACCATAGCTTTCAAGTGTCTGGCAACGGACAAAGAGAGAGCCTGTCAGTGATATACATTGGCCTTGACATGCAATGGAGTTTTATGACCCTTGGGAAAATTTATATGGTAGATTAGGCAAATTAACATGATTGACATTTGGAGGACGGGTTATGTAAAATTTGGTTCTCTTTGATTATATTCAGATGATTTGTTGGGTTTGAAGATATGTCTCTAAATGTGCATATCTTTATAGTTTTTAGTCTACCCATGGAGTTTGGAAGTCACTTATACTATCATTTTCTTTTCCTTCTTTTTGTTCAGTTCCTTGGGCACCTGGCGGTTCCAAATTCACTCGAAACCCAACTCCACCATCTGGGGTAAGTTCTTATGATAATTCATTATTCAGTTTACCAATTGTGTTGTCCTCCCTCGTTCTACTAGTTATTAATTTCCATGGAAATCATATTGAATCACTTTTTCCCTCGTCACACTGTGGGTTATAGATATTGCATTCTTATCAATAAGTATCCACTTGTGCATCCAAGAAATTGTTGAATTTGATTGACTATTAATGTCTCTTTATGTACTTGGATTGCATTGTGAATAGGAGAGTTGAGAATTTACATAAATGGATAGGTACTCTTAGTAGTTGGCAAACCCTTTTCCCCGGGTAATATACTATTTCTCCTACCATTGACTGTGTAGCTGCAGGCATATGAAATGATTTTCTTTTACTTGGAGGAATCCTCACATTATGAGTGTTTCTTTCTCTACCTCATGCATGATTTTCCAACACTGGAACATGTAATGCAAGGACAGAATTCACGGAAAACAGAAGAGGGAAACTTAATATTTTTGAGAGAAGGGGTGTAATATTACCATTTCACTTCACTATCTGAGAGGAATAATGGGAGTCCATCAATAAGTTGCCCCTGGACTTCACCACGCTTGTATGTTAAGTGAAATCATTCGCATTTGTTTCTTATCAAGGTCTAATACTTTGTCATTTATGCAGATTGAAATAGCATACAACTATGGCCGAGAAGATAATGACTAAAACCTGCTTCCTTCGTCTGGCAATAAATAAAGGTTAGTTATATGATTTTTTTTTTTTAGTTTTCTGGCAAGGTTAATTATATGTTTAGTTCCTTGACAAGTGTTACTGATCTTTTTTATTGGCTTAGGTTTGAGCTTGTAGCTTAATCAGCTTTTTTTGAAACCCCAGAATGTGCAGTGAAATTATTTTGTTTTGCAGTACAAGTCCCCGAATCACTGCTATTGAGTCGAATAAACTTGAGAAAGCTAGCCAGGATATTTTAGGTCAACTAAGATTTGTTTCTTTGAGATTTCATTAAGGATTTTGCTTTGTAAGCACGCCACCCACATGGTAGTTAAATGGAAGTATTTGGGCTCTCTTTAGCTGTCTCTCTCTGTATAAAGATATTTGTTTCGATAGTTAATTGATTTTGTTTCTGATGCAGATTGAGCTGATCAACGACTCTCATGATGATGATCAAGGCTGCTGTCTTTGATGTGTTTCTTATCTGATGCCAGATGGTGGCATTGAACTTTTAGACGCTTTTGAGGTGTTCACTTGCTCATTGATGTGCATTTTGTTTTCCATTGTAATTGCTCATTGAGAGAACCGAAGTGTTAGTTTAACATGCTACAAGTTGGCGAGTTCAGCATAACCTTTTTAATGAATGGCTGTATGCTGTCCATCGGCCCTCCGCTCATTGAATTCATTTCAAGAATAGAAGATCCAGCACTGGATTGAGAACACATGCGTTATTTTCGCCCCCAGGAGAGAGAAACTTATACAAAATAACATGAAAATTCGTATGATCTGAATTTGTCGAGTCACACACCACAGAGAGAGAGCCATATGCAAACGATAGGGCTCGAGACAAATCAACGTTTATTGGTACCTCTCAATTGTTTTCTCAAAAAGAAAACAACAAATGTTTATGGTGCATAGAACAAGTGAATAACAGTTGAACGGTTAGTTCAAACTTAAAACAGTTTCTCAGAGTTCAGCCTCTCTGTCTCTCTGGCCCTGAAACAATAGGCAAATGGCATTTGGTAATGACACCTGGACATTACCTTCTCTAATCATCATTTTGCCTAATATCTCTCTCATAGCACTGCTTCAGTCTTCACCTTCAACACCATTCTCAGTGGGACACAGGAGCGGATCAAGTCATTCTCATTTGGAAACTTGGCTCGCCAAGTCTATATCCCTTACCGAAATATTCAAGTGCATTTTCATTTTATTCTGAAGCAGGCTTTCCATTGAAGCTAACTTTAATTAATATTTTCTCTAGCGTTGGTCTATGTTGTGCTATTTAGTCTTTCCTTTGGCGAAGATGAATGACCAAGTAGGGAAGGTCAAGGCGAGGCGGTCATCCAGAGAAATAATGCACCTGTCCATGCAATCGCGTTTAGTGTAAACGAATCTCTGATCACTACTGTCCTTCTCGGATGGACCATTTACTCTGGATTTGGAAATTGTTAATCAAAGCTCTGTTAGGCTCCATTTGTCCCACATTGGTAGTACGAGATGCTGATGGGTTTATAAATAACACAGGCTTAGTTTTGTGGGATTTATAACCATGCTTCCCTTGCCTTGAAAATAAACGTACTCCCAACCACCAAAATCATTTATGAGGGGATCTAGTAAGAATTGTCTAGTACAACCCCATCAATACAAAATTGGCAGAAAGTCAGATGAACTACTGGAGTTTAAAGCGTAAGAAATATAACCTTGACATATAAACCTGGCGGCTGGCAAGCAAAACCATCAGGAGCAGATTTGTGTTATGATTCTCATGATTGTTTATATACAGCACTACTAAAACAAAACAAACAAAGTTCTTTCCGTAGGTCTATCCTGTGAGCTTTTCCATCATCTGCAGCCTTATCCATGCTTTACCTATATACTTGTCTCTTCAATTCTCCTCAAGTTTTCAAAAACGAAAATATCATATGACGAGGAATGAAGCAGAAAGGGAGATGACAGTCTGTAAAGCTATAAAAAATGTTATATGATGAACAATGAAGCAGCAAGGGAAATGACATTCTATAGAGCTATTTTCACCGTTGTCAAAATGTGAAGAGTCTTCATGCTATTGTGGGCAATTTGCACTGGTTTTAGACTCGCAACAGAACCTAGAGGAGACATCAAATACCATTTCCTAAATTTCTTAATTGGAGTTATCATACTGTCTTTGGTTCCATATATTTTCTCATTGAATTTGCAATAGTTTTGGAGCTCACAGGCTGCAACAAGCATGTTAAATGTTGTGTTTGACAAATTATAATAATGTATGGCATCTTGGATTATGGTAATGCTGTACTACTTGAACTCTTTACTTCTGATTCAAGCACTTTATCATCACTTTGGACCTGCCATCCTGGGTTCCTGCAGTAAGAAAGATCCAGATTTTGCATAATGCCTTTCTGCTTTTATAATATACCAATCCCCTAACCCTATAACTACTTACCACATCACTGCTACAAGACAAGAGCAAGTCTTTATGTAAAAATAGCCCTATATGCCTAGTAGAAAGTATATATCAGCTCTCTCCTCTTCTATTTCAGTTGGACAGAAGAAAAATAGATACACAGTCTAATACTCATACACACTCATGCTACGATTGTCCTTTAAGCGCTCAATCCTACAGAACACGACCATTTATGATCATTTAGAGTCAACTATACCAATCCTGTTCTATCACTGGCACGGTAAGGACTGTATAAGCATTGAATCATGAGCTAAAATTCTTTTCCCACTCTCTGAAATTGTTTAACACAAAACTTATCCCAACCAATATAGCACACTTATGAAAAAGATGAAGAGTTAGGTAGGTATTTCTAGAAATAAGAATAAGAAATGCAATTTGATAGTTTTTGTTTTGTGAAGGCCTACATACAGAAGAGAATCAAGGAAGACTGATGCCTCCTAAAAAAAAATAAGGGTGGAACAGAGGAAAACCAAATTTAGCTAGAGGAGGTTTTTATCCCTATGTCTGACCACATTGCTCCTTGGCAGCACGACCAATATCATCATCGTGACGTGAATAAAAATTAGTAAACTTTCATCCTTGTACGCTACCCTGTTTCAAATCCAAACTGCGGTCCAAGCTTCTGGTCTCCTGCAGTTCTCTACCGTGTTGGTTTTTCAGAACCCGACATACTTTATCTGCCTTCCGTTGGATGCCAAGGAAGCCTTTTGGAAATAAAGAAACCTAGTTTTTGGAATGCATGTGCTGAAACGTAACTGCAACAAATATATGTAAAAGGCTCCGCACCATGAAATCAAACTTGAAAGAACAATTTCATCTCTTTCCATGGACTTTCTTGGCAACCAAAGCAGAGGATTAAGGAATTAATTCAGAGTGAAACATTGTGTCACGAATTTAACTTCATTACAGACACGCTAGGTAACACACCCAACAAAGCACCAAACAATAAACAAGAAAATTACTAATCTCAATTTTATTTTGAAAAACAAGTAATAATTATGAGTCAGAAAAACAATCACAATATAGCCCATGAAATCTACAAAATCTTGTGAACGTTAAACCTTAAACCTTGAACACCAAAACCCACAACTACAACAGAAAGGGGGAGAGAGAGCCAGAAAGAGGGCGAATGGGTCAGATGAGCTTGAAAGGGAGAGGCCAAGGAGTGGACCTGGGGACCTCGACCTTGTCTTTGATTCGCTCTATCTTCTTCTCCTTCTTGGGCCTCGAATTCCCGTACGACCCCTTGAATCTCTTCCCCTTCTTCGTCTTCTTGTCCCCACGGCCGCAGAGGATCGGTGCCGCCCCCACTGATGATGATGTCGATGATAACACAGGTCGCTGTGTCATCATCACTCGCCTCGCTGCTGCGCCGCACCACTGCATCATGGCCATTGTCCCTTGCTCTGTAAGCTCCACGGCACAAGTCGCCACACTGTCCGGATGGGACAAAATGGAAAGGGTTGATTATGGGCCGGTCTTACTTTTTTTTAGTAAAGTAGCATTCATGGGCCGGCCTTACATTGTTCGGAAGATGGAAAATTTATGGACCCTGTCTGAGCCCAGGTATTTTTACCGGAGACGTAATGCTGATGGGCCGGGCTGATTTTTTTCCATATGTGGGACGTAGCGCTGATAGTCCGGCCTCACTTTGTTGTGAGACGTACGCTGATGACCCGTAGCTCTGTTGGATGGGCCACCCAGAAAACAGACATTATAGCCTGGGCTCAATCCTACGGCCCATCATGATCTTGTTACACGGTAAAGGTAACACATATCTGGACTCAATCCTACATACTCTGTTTTCTGGGCAGCCCAAACCTTATTTTTGGCAGCCCAATCCTTCATTCATTATGATGAACCCAGGTGCCGTGCTAATCCGGACAATCCCGTTTACTGTCATGTTCGACAGTCCAACGGCTGAAATCGACAAAAGAAGGCTGTGTCTTTTCCCGAGCTGAGTTTTATAGTGGCCGAAACCAAGAAAGAAATTCATAAAAC
Source organism: Morella rubra (assembly GCA_003952965.2). NCBI lineage: Eukaryota > Viridiplantae > Streptophyta > Magnoliopsida > Fagales > Myricaceae > Morella > Morella rubra. The sequence continues at coordinate 37,994,338 of CM025850.1, forward strand.
GGGTGACGGATAAATGAGGTTTTCGTTGCTGTGGCTCCAAATCAAACACATAAGTGGAACGTTTACGAACTCTTTTAAATTTTATCGTACTATCTTTCACGACCAGCAGATATTTCTCGTTGGCTTATCATACTTTTCGAGTCTGAGACACAGCTTCTAAATCAAAGGTTATGGAGCTATCCGGAGCCACAGCCTTCTCATGGAAAAACTCCATCTTTCCCTCGCTTGACATCCCTCAAGTCTTCTGTGTGAGTGTCCCCATTTGCCTTTTTTTATTTTCACGTCGGTGGTTCCTACTTTCGTACTTACTCTGTGCTTAAGCAAGGCCTTCTGCATCTCTTATTTGTGGTTGTTAAGGTTTTCGAGAGTAGGAGGTTCAGCGTTTGGAGCCGTTCTGATCCAGCCCACAAGGTATGCTTTCGGGTATTGGGGGTTTCATCTTCGAAAAAGCCGACAAAAATTTGTTTCTTTGAGATCCGAAGTGTTGTAGCCTGTCACACTGGACTTCCTGACTTGTCAATGTGGCGTAGTTATTGTGAACGTATTGTGGATTGGACTTGTGCTTCTTCACTGCCACTAGTTATTTTTTAACATATTTGCACTACCACTTTTCGTTTGGATTATGGGAAAACATTACTCCTTCTACGTATGCTTTGCAAGTTGGGTGATTCGAGCACTTTGGCAGGGCCTTTGTTTTTATGGGGGTGATCAGAGTAATTTGAACTCTTGGGATGGGCCTTGTTTTATGGGGTTCGTCAAAGTTTTTGATGGCAACAACTTATCTTGTTGCCTCTGGTTCTTTGGAGTTATCATTTACTCTTTACAGGTTGTTGTAGGCAAATCAGATGACTGTGTCAGTGACTGGAGCAACGGGTTTTATAGGTAGAAGATTGGTACAAAGGCTTCATGCAGGTAAAACATCTTTCTGAAGTGTTTGTAGTGCTTCAGCTATTTACCAATTTAGGTGCATTGACATTGGTTCATTGTGTTTTTTTATTACTCTTTTTTTTTTTATCCATAATTGCTCATAAGGTGAAAGTAATTTATGCTTGATGTCACGGACATTTTGTTTTTCCTCTAATATTATTCAGAGTCTCTGCACTATATGACGACATAAACTTGGGCTAGCTGTAATCTTTCCCTTCTCTTTTTAAAGCAGATAATCATCGAGTTCATATCTTGACACGCTCTAGATCCAAGGCCGAGCTAATTTTTCCGGGTAAGAAGGTAATAAATATTTGAAGTCAGTTTATTGATGCTTACAATCTTCAACCTTGGATATATATTACTCATTATGGATGGAAAATGGTTTGAAAACTTATCCAACAGAGAAGATCTTTTGATTGAGAGGAAATTTAACTTGTTCCGTAGAGAATATTTGCTTTCCAGAACATTTTCGCTTAATTCTTGAACTATATCCTGGCATTTTGTAGTCAAGGACTTTCCAGAAATAGTGATAGCAGAGGAGCCAGAATGGAAAGACAGCGTTCATAGTTCAAATGGCGTTGTGAACTTGGCTGGAATGCCCATAAGCACACGATGGTCTTCTGAGGTTACTATCATTTGCACATACAACATCCTATTTTGCATGAGATACTGCCCTTTACCCTTTGAGTGACATTTTAAGTGGTAGCTACGAGAAGAGAATCTGCATCCTACATTAAAAAGACCCATTTTCCGTTTTCCTACATTTTTTCCTTCTGGGTCTAAATCTGTATGATTTGCTACCATTTTATGTCTTGGTTATCCCCTTGAATTTGGGACATATATCACTTGTACTCGGTTTAAAAGGCTTTCTAGTTTGGGATCTCTGTATTCAATACACAATCCAAAATCCTCTTGTATGTTACTAAACATTGTCTACTATGACCATCCTTCTTTCCTGTGTGCTTTGCAATTTTATATGTATTTAACGTTGTTGAGAGTCAATGCTATGATGCAAAATAGTGTCATCATATCTCACTGGAGGTCAATTATAGAATATAGTATCATAATCCCTTGAAGTCAGTGACATGTACAAACATGTTTTTGTGCTCCAGATCAAGAAAGAGATTAAGCAAAGCAGGATTAGAGTCACCTCAAAGGTCAGTAGTCATTGTCCATGTAGATTCAACATAAATTTCCTTCTTTGTCCCTGTCTCTCTCTAGGTTAATGCATAAAACCATGAGCATTAATAATCCCTGTCCCTGGCTTTTTAGCTGACCATTTCATCTGATTGTGAAGGTTGTAGATTTAATCAACAATGCACCTGATGCAGTTCGGCCCACAGTTCTAGTTAGTGCAACTGCTGTTGGTTACTATGGTCTGCATCTAGCACCAACTTGTCTAGCTTCTTGTGATACACTATTAAGCTTTGATACATTACTTTGTTGCTCTGGTATTGTGGTCTCACATCCTATATCAAGGTTTAACCTGTGACCCCCTCTGTGATCAACAATTGCATACTTACATTTTCCTTTCTTCCCCCACCACCCATCCCCTCCTCTCTTCATACTCTCAGGCAGTAGTGAAACACAAATATTTGATGAACAAAGTCCACCAGGAAATGACTATTTGGCTGAGGTAAACAAATTTGTTTTAGTTTCCATTCTTTCTTTTATTTTGCACACTTTCCATTCCTATGTGTGCTTTACTTTCAGTTGTAATAGAGTAGTTTAGCACAATGAAGAGTATATGCCCAGGAAAATTTTGTGGGGCACTATGTTTTCCAGTGTGTAACTTGAATGATCAATATACCATCAATGAAAGTATCTTAATTGCAGTTTCCATATATCATATTTCTTATCACTCTTTTTGCTTAAGTTTAACTCTGTTATTCTTCTCAGGTTTGTAGAGAATGGGAAGCAACAGCCCTCAGAGTAAATAATGACATTAGAGTAGCTCTTATTCGCATTGGTGTTGTTCTTGGTAAAGATGGTGGTGCTTTAGGTATGACTAATCTTTTAAGCCCTTGCTTCCTATCCTTGTTGACGGTATTTCTCATTACAACTGCTGATCTCTAAGTCTTCCCATTTAAAACATCCACCTGAAGAGTACATGTCACCAATCTAGTCAGGCTGGCAGACTTGTCTGGCTTTTTTAGTAGAATCAGGAGATAGTGTCTCATTGAAAATTATTAGCATTCAAGTTTTCTTTTTTTCTAATCAAACTATATCCGGGAAATGCATTTGTAGTCGCTTGACTTATCTGATCAGAGTTAAGAGAATACATATTTAGATTTTTACAGTATCAACTGTTAAACTTGAAGAAGTGTGCTTCTGTTTAGATATAAATCCTTACATCTTTACTTGCCCTGAAAAACAATACTTATATCTTTGATCCTCTGCAGCTAAGATGATTCCTCTTTTCATGATGTTTGCGGGTGGTCCTTTGGGCTCTGGAAAACAATGGTATCATACTCAATCTGTCTTTACATGAAATATTAGTGTGTGAGACAACTGCTTACTAATAAGAATAAATGCATTTTGGAAGCAAAGTTTCTTTCTTTTTTCTATTAAAGCAAAAGTATTTGCATAATTCTCTCAGATTATAGCATATTCAATTAATTTTCACTTCAGAGCTATCGATCTACTGAATTGGCAAAAATATTTGTTTAGATTTTTTTTTTTTTGGGGGGTAAACTCATGTGAAGATTGATTATACTATGCTCACACATTTATTCTGTTCTCCTTCATAATTTGAAATTGATTGTTCTCATAGCTGTGTAGGTTTTCTTGGATTCATCTGGATGACATTGTGAACCTAATTTATGAAGCTCTGTCCAATCCGTCTTATAAAGGTAAGTATAAGTTAGATATCTGGAGATGTAATCTATCTGACAAGATCTTTTAGGCAACACCAAGGAAAACTAAGATGTAGGATGGAATGTGATACACTGGCTTGATTCCTTCTCCAGCCCATACTGTATTCTACTTGCCATTTTAAGTTTGCTAGCATGTGGCAGCACTGCATCGATAACATATTCTGGAATCACGTTTTAGATTCTTAGGTTACCGAATTATTGTTGGCCAAGATCAACTAATCTTATTATGATGACAATTTACTTTTATATTAATATGCAAAGTGATGCTGTATTTTCTCTGTCACTGACTTGAAATTTGGAGGTAATGGAGAATATGAAGCCAGACTTCTTGGCCATTAGCATCTGTGTCACTTTCAGTGCTGTTGCTTTATTAGCTTCCTGAATATGTTGTTAATCTAGCTGCAAGATATTTACCTGGTGACGATTGAGCTCCTCAGTCTGTTGTGTCTATCACCAAACTTTTCCATGTGTCAAGCTATGGTATCATAGGCATCAACTCTAGTTTTTGAGACTTCTCACTAATTGCACCTACTTCCTGAAACCTAAATGTCAGGAGTTATCAACGGGACTGCACCGAATCCTGTTAGATTAGCTGAGATGTGTGAACATTTGGGAAATGCCATGGGCCGGCCCTCATGGCTTCCTGTACCTGACATTGCGCTCAAAGCAGTCCTTGGAGAAGGTGCTTCAGTGGTAACAGTTTGCTTATCTACTCTCTTGGTGCTATTTTTCCGTTCTCCCTGGAATCGTGTTGTGCTGAAACACGTTAATTGAACATATTGCAGGTCTTGGAAGGGCAACGGGTGCTTCCCACTAGAGCAAAGGAATTAGGTTTCCCATTCAAGTACCCCTATGTGAAAGATGCACTTAAAGCCATTCTTTCATAACAAAGTTGGCGCATGTTGTGACATAAAGACAACCAGGGTATTCTTTATTCTTTGACTCGAAGGGGTATAATGTCTTCTGCAAACGTCAACAAATATGCAATCAGAATTTAGTGATGAGATCAAGTGAGAGGCTAAGTTCTACATGGAAACTGTGGGTTTTTTTTTGTTCTTGATTTCTTGTGAGCAAACAGTTCCGTCAAATTTGTGTTTGCCCATCATAATTATATGGGGATTCTTGAACGTTAAATGCTATTTGTGGTCTTTTGCAGTAGTCTTAGTATTGGATACAGCTAGATAAGCTTCTTCTGCTGATCTGATAAGAAATCTCCATTAGAAACTATTGGAGTACATCTAATTCCGAAAGCTTGCGCGTGCTTGTATTGGAGGGAAAATTTTGCCTCAGAATTTTGTAGCAGCAATTTGCATTTCTTATACGGATGAGCTCCTACAAGCGAGCAAAAGCCAAATAACGTTTCCAGAGACACTGTGATGGCCCAGAAAAAAAGAAAAAAATACCCAATGATGGATTTCCAATAATATAACTTGGCGCTAAGAAGGTTGCCATCAGGTGTAGGATTTAGGAATGGGTTCAGTGCGAGGAAAGTCCAATTTGATCGGTAGGCATGGAAGCTATGGTGCAAAATGGTGCTATTTAAAAGGAGGGATTGGAATTGTTGGCCTTCTCTATACTTGAAATCAGGCGTTGATAAATGCATTATCATTGACTACATTCACTCGGAATGGTGATACTTCAAGTCAGAACTACAAACATATAATCACGGATTACGTTCCCCACTTAGGGAAAGAAAAAGAAAAAGAAAAAAAGAAAAATTTACGCTCCCCAAGCATGATAAATTCTGACAATGGCCGTCATTTATATGCAAAAACGAAGCAACGACTTGGCATGCACAGCAGGCCTACCCTTAAAGAGCATAGAGGAAAACCATGAACTCTAGGTTTCGCTTCTGCCAGTTTTATTCTTCAGAGAAGCTGAAGGATTGGACACCCAGTTTGGACTCGCCAACCAGAACTCTCTCTAACGTGGGGCTTATTCCTACTCAGTAACGAGTTCTGGAGATAGATGCAAGCATTCTCGCAAGTTTATGGTAGAAATTAACTAAGTCTCTTTTCATTTCTTAATTTGACATGAGAACATGCAGTTTCATCTTTTGATAATAAAACATCCCAGAGTAATACGTAGCTTTTTTTGTATTTACTGATCCTTATAAGTACAGGTGAAGGAAAATAAAACAAGTTAAAAGCAGTTGATTTTGGAAAGTCCATCAACCCCTCAATGAGTACTTTTTTCCGGAAAAGGCCTGGAACTTCGGCTCTTCTTTCTTTGGGGATTGCTCTTGTTTGGTCTCTTTTCCAGCTTCCTGCAGCATTAAGGGACACTTATGATGAAATTCATAATTATTTGATTTTGTTAGTGCTTTCTCTTGTGGTGAGATACACAATTATTTCTAGCATAGGATGCAATACTAGTACCTTTTTCGTATCTTTAGGAGTACGATTTACATTTGATCCAAACACAAGCTTTCCCTGAGTCTGACGAGTTGTGCTTTGAGAACTAGATCCGACGGAAGGCTGTGCATTACCATTTCCAGCATGAGGTCGCTTGTCTTTGGACCCCGAGGAAGAAGCTGGTGGAGGTTGATGTGGCAAGGGTTTCCCATCTAAGCGTCTCCCCATTCCAGTGAAAGGGTTGAATTTAGGTTCCGTTTCAACTGGAGCCTCTTCAGCTGCAAGAACAAAAGATGCGTCTTAAAGACAGAATGGATGAACATTCACAAGATTTTCCAACTAAACCTCTCATTTTTGTACCGACAACATAAACGTAAAAGAGTATGGGACTCCCATTATAATATGTTGTGAAACATCAGAGATCCAAATATTAGAGATCAAGTGCAGAATGCACCAATTGATCATAAATGATTGGATATCAAGTTTCTTCCATCAAACATTTAAGCAGCATAATACACAGAAACTGATTAAGATAACTTTCTGTGCGTTCCTATAAATAGGTTGAATGGCTCCTTTTCAGTGACATATGATACAACCTCTGAGCACAATCCCTCTTCATTATGAGTAAAAGAAGCCACAACTACAAAAGAAAAAATCTAAGGCGAAAAAAAGATTAGAAAGTAAAAATGAAAAAACATAAACCTTGAGATAGTGCCTTACATAGAGGAACAGGTGCAGCAGGCTTTTCAGGTTCCTTGTAATCCAGGGGAGGTGCAAAGTCCACCTCACAGTCTGTCTCGATGATACTAATTGCACTAGCAGGCTTTGTTTCTATAATATCTATGTAATACTTCTTGTTGTTGTATGCCACCATAATACTATCCCCACTGGTTAAGCACGAAAAATTCCTTAATGTCGTCTCCAAGCTGCAAGACAAAAGGAAGCAAAACAATATATTAGAATATATATATATACCCCCATCTCTAGAATACTCAGCACAGACATATCAAGATGGCCAACATTTTTATATCTTAGATAAATGACAGTATAATGATTAGCTAGATGACCGGACAATATGGAGAGTGAAGTCAGCACTATACAGATAGGCCACAGCAGACCTTTCACACTATGAGGATCAACACATGGACTAGACAGAAGTTGATACATAAAGTAATATGGGTATTAGTCTTTAACATGTTTCTTTTTGTCCTCCTCTTTTCAAGAGCTCGTAATGTTCATTTCTTTCATCAATAGAGAATCAACAGGCACCTTCCTTTTCACAGCAATAACCGAATTACGACGACACCAAATACCATGGACAATTTAGAAATGGGAGTGTACATGACAAGTTATATTCATAACCAATAGGATTCAACCGCATGAATCCCTTCTTTGCGTAACAAGGACAGCATCACTCAAGAATACATCTACTGCTCACTAATTTAATAACATAAAAATAATTCACTCACATAGCTTTTGGATTAGAGATATCCAAAAAGTCCTTTGTATGGGGTTGCAATTTAACATATGTTCCCTTTGGAAGAGTCACGTTTTTCACCCGCACAATATCTCCCTCTTGTAAGAGCATGTTCTCCATCATCTACAGAGAAATAACACAACAGATAAAAGCATGACTAACACCACCTGAAGATATATCTAACAGTTGAAGTTACTTAGCACAAATTACTGTAACTAATTCCAACCAAATAGACAAAAAAAAACTCTTCAGTGTCTACCCAATAAGGCATATAAATCATTCCTTCTTCTGCAATGAACTCAAGAACCCCGCAATGAGAAACTCGTGCAGCAGCATCATTTTGAAGCTCAAACAACATTGGATAATCAATATGTAGAGATGCTGCAAGTATGTTACGCAATCACCTTTTAGTGAGGATAAGAGAAATAAAAACTAAATGAACAGCGAGTAAATCACTGCATAGTAAGATATCAAATTAGAATGACTAACCAAGACGATCAAGAGCTGAAGGAGGCATTATAACTGAAACAATAAAATTTCAAACAACATCAAGATATATAACACATAAAACTGAAATCCAATGACGGAAGGTGATATGAATATGAAAACTTACTTTTATCACCACTTTCAATTTGTGGCTGCAGAAAATATAAGATAAAAATTGGAGTTAAAACGATAGGAAAGTTGAGAAAAAGAAGAATATAAACTTCCAAAACTGCATGTGAGCACATATGGATGTGCTCCCCAGGGGGGAGAGAGTAACAGAGCAACATTCTCGGAGGAAAAAAAGAATACCAAAATTCTTTCTCCTCAGGACCAAAACACAAAAGCTAATTGCCTTCCTCAAGATGAGCTAAAGATGCCGGAATAGCAAAATTAGCTATGCTACTGTTTTTTATTGCACAACTGCAAATTGAATGGTCAAAGAGATCTCAAACCAAGAGAGTTGCCTAGATGAAAGGACAGAGCACATACATCTTGGCATAGTAAGGATGAAAAGTCTCCCTAGATAAGGAGTGGGAAGAAAAGGCCTGCTAAGTCAAGCAACCTCTTTCAGTTTTACAAGCTCTACAATGAATAAATTATCATATTGGATCTCCAACAAAGCTTAACCATTTATTAAGTCATAGGTAAAGCATATTGGTGGTCTGAACTGACAGGAGATGAAGACATTCTAACCTTCTCAATAAAAGATGCAGGGTAACATCGATATGTCTGCTCGAATGATGTCCCATGATAGCCATATCCATCGAAATACTGCAATTTTATAATCAGAATAATTCGTTATTGGTAAAAATTAGCCTCAGAAAGCTGCAATTTCACAAATAAATTATAATGGCAGTAACAAATTATAAATCATAAATTTGTGCCCCAAGCCTTTCCTTGCCAGGGGCTTGGGAATTCACATTTGACTATGATAGGAGTAAAAACCACAATTCTTAATTGCAAATAAATCAGACACGATATGCATGTCATCAAATGATGAAGAGGCCAAAGAACCTGACTCGGAAACATACCATTTTCAACCCTGTATAGATTGTCAGATCAGATAATCGAACCTTCCAAAGCACCCTATAGAGAGAAAACCCAATGTTCAAATATATCAAAACCTCCCAAATAATCTCAGTGCACAAATCACTAATAGCATACTTCATGATAAGCTTACAGCTTATCCAAGTTTTTGTTCAACAGCATAATAGCGGAAACATAAACAAAATCCAAATTATTAACTAAAGAAAATAGGGGATTTGTCCCACTCAGTCTCACAAAATTAGAAAATGTAAAAGAGATGAAAATTTAAACAGCTAAGAAAATCAATGGATAGGAAATCTAACTAAAATTCAACAAAGGCTCCAAGACCTTAAACGGATGACATTAAATTTGTGGCGAAATTGCCAAGGGGAAAAAAAAACTCTTAAGGACCCGTTTTATTATAACAGCAGAAAAAAAAAAACTTCCCAGCTTTCACTACTCAATCTCCACCATTCGGACCTCAACTGAAGCTAATAAAACTGTTAAACCTAGTACTTTTTTTTTGTATACTAACATTCATGTTTTAAATTTTACAAAAAGCAAGACGAGGAAGAAGGACAAAGGTTCAAAACCTAACCTTTCCTTTGTTTTCCTTAACTTCCTCGGCAAGCAAACACGCACAATTCGGAATGCACTATAGAAAATTAAAGGACAGGTTAGATCCAAAACTAAATTATTGATTCGAACGCAATAGAAAGAAAGCAGGAATGGCAATTTAGCGACTTAATGGGGGAATCGAACTTACCGCAGAGGAGAACAGAGAGGGAGAATCTTTGGTCTTTGATCTTAGAGAAGAGGAAAGCGTTTAGAATTGCGGGAGACTGGGGAACTTGGAGGAAAATAATTTTTGATTACGTAATATATAGAAGATGCGTAACCGGGCGTATCATACACGCCACGTCATTGTCTCCCACGCGTACTAGAACTCTATCAGGCTCAAGCCTTCAAGCCAGCTTATTTGGGCCTGTAGCTGTTACGTCATGGGCCTGCGGGCTAAAAGGGCAAAAATTAGTTCGGCTGCTTTCCTCATTCTATTTCCAAGTTAACAAATAAATTGTTGTAACAACCAACCCAAAAAATTGTGTTAAATAAGTCTTTCCAGTTTAAAAGAAGAGACAAAAGTTTAGTGGCATTTGTGTTCTAAAATTTTGAACATTCTAAGATTTTAGTTCAATAAAATAACTACAAAATAATCTCTTTGCTCTCGTCAAATCATTCATTTTCACTTAATAAATATAAAAAATTCATTTAAATCATCTCTTTCTTCATTTTTTTTTTTTTCAGTTCTCGTGCTCCAAAATTTTAAATACCACAAACTTTTGGCACACAGATATAATCATTTTTTTATTTTAAAATCTAAAAAATAGAGGTTGAATTATATTTTTGAATTTAAAGACGATGAGTTAGAGATTTGATCTTACCTTTAAATTTAAAGGTTTTGATTGGGATTTAATCTTAAGTTTGAATTTAAAGGTTAATATAGGTATAAAAATTTATTCTTATGTTCGAATTTAAAAGATAGAGATTAAAATTTAGATCTAATATTTAAATTTAAAAGTGATGAGTTAGATATATAATCTTATGTTTGAATTTAAAAGGAATGGACAGAGAACTAATCCAATATTTGAATTTAAAAGAGATGCGATAGACATCTAATCATATCTTGTTAGCATTTTAATATTTATGAACATTTTGTTGATGTTATAATAAATACTTTAAAAAATATTAAGGCCTATAAAAATCATTTAAACAGGTGAAAAAACCTTATTTTATAAGAAACGCTATGCTTGGATTTTGGGTCCAAGGCCTTAAAATTGCAATATGGGATAGCAAGCCTATCCCATTACCCATAGGTCATAGAAAACACAGATCCAACCTCCTCCGGGCTAAAGAACAAAGACAGATTGGCATTGAGTTGTCCCCGGCAATTGTCCTTACTCCTTTCCACGATGAATTATGTTGTCGAGCTCTGCACCCTCCATGTAAAAGTTTAAAAGACTTTGCATATTCTGCTCTAAACGAAAGCCTTAACATGCCATAACGCGAAGAACTTTATGCCTTCTTTAGCATTGCGGAGGACAACATCAAAGTCAGAACTACAGTTGCAATCAGCGTAATTGCGGGTTCGATTAGGAGCTTATTCACAACAGTTGATGATATCCATCCTTTGGGTGGCGTGAACACCGCGGGGGATTTTGGCTTTATTCCGCAGAGGGTTTCCTTGGCATATTCCAAGTCTTCAAGCACCAAAATCACCGGCATATCCAACCCAACTTGCAACTCCAAAACACCTTCATAATCTCCATCGCATCAGCATCATTGAATTGAATTGTTTTATTTTGGCAGCTTCTCATCTTCCTCCAACTTCTTTTGAAAACAATCAAGGATACAAATATCTGAGTTTTGCCTCATGATTAACGTGGGGTTGACGATTCATAATTTCAAACACTTGTGATGCAAACTACTCTGAATATTCTGTCACTTGAAAGGTTGGACTTTTACCTCTCTTAATTCCCAACACTAAAGTTAATAAGCTCGCGAATGCAGCAGCACTATATGCTATTCCTATCACAACAATTTGTGTGCCTCGGAGGTCAGAAACCCCGGTCCCTACGTTTTTTATCCCGTGGTGTTGGCATTGCATCAATTCTCGACCACAAAAACGTCAATACGCTATACAAGATGCTGTACGGAAAGCCACAAATTTTGGGTCAACACGCTCTACAAGTCCATCCAAGCATCCCCCACTCTTTCTTCTAACGTGTGAGAAAAAGCAATTTCGTATTTTCATTTGATAAGAGTATTCCGAACTTTTCCCCTATTAATCTCTTGGGTCTCACAGGCATGGGGAAATTTCGAAGTCACGCCGAACACTGAGATGGACTTTTCAGCCTTAGAAAGAAATTCATATTGGCTCCCAATAACCAAGTTGCTGATTTGAGTGATTTCTACAAGACTCGTGTAAACAGGTTAGGTCAAACTTCAAAGTGACGCAAAACGGTTCACAAGACTGAAAGACAAAACTATAAAAAGGCCAAGACCCCACAAACCCTTGATTGCAGAATCTCAGCGTCTGACCCCATTTCACTTTCTTTTCGGCAAGCGTAGTCTAAACACAGTAAAACCGCCCGAGAAAGAAGGGCCCTACATCGGATCACAAGTGAATAAAGAAAAAGGCAAATGAAACCTCAAACGTCAATAACAATCACCGAAACCCCCTTTTTTTTTTTTTTTAACGACATTTGTCCCGATTATTATCGCATTTGTTGCACTGTATGGACTTGCCGCTTTGAACATCCCCACAATAAGATTTCAATACAAGAGTAATGCGAAGCCAACAAAAATCCACTGAAAACACATAGACCTTTTTTTCCGATTTTTTTTGTTCTAAATGTGAAAGTGAAAATTTTAGTTAAAAAGATAGAGGGAATAAGATTTCCGAATTTACAAAAGGGTGGATCCGGTCCGATCCCCGTTGCGCCACAAATGCAAAGGACCACCTACTATTACTTTCTTCTAAATCCTTTGCTGCTCCATGAAATTAAAAAAAAACACATTAATTAGAAAAGATTCATTAAAAAATAAAACAGACAACGACGCCCAAGTTCAACAACCAAACCAACGATTCAAACATAGAAGGGATAGGGGATGCCAGGAGACTCGAATAATCTCAAGCAACACAATAAGACCACTGCTCCTCCTCAGCGGCAGCGGAATCAGCAGCAGCAGAAGCAGCATTGTAATCGTCCTCGTTGCAGTAGTAGAAGCCATTGTTATTGATTGCAGTCAAGCTGCAAGAAGAGGCTCCCACCACCAGATAAGGCATGTTGTGGAAAGAACGGGCTAGGCTGCTAGCCAGAGCAGCAGTCGCGGCCATGCTGTTGCCATCCTCACACTCCTCTGCACGGTGCTTGAGCGTCTCGAACATGAGCTCGGGCTCGTGCTGCATCACCCGGAGTACGTCCCCACACGACGGGCCCGGCACGGCGCGTGTCACCGCGAAGCTGTGCGGGCCATCACTCTGCGACACCCGGACAACGCTCGGCCCACCGAACAGGTTGTGGACCCCTCCGAGCGCCTCCTCATAAGCCCCGCCCAAGAACATCCCCAAGTAGTATCGCCCACCGCCTTCCAGCTCGTGAAGCGGCAAGCTCGACTCGCCGCCTATGAACTTGTCAATCTTACCATCGCTATCACAGGTTAAATCCGACAGAATCCCCTTCGCGGACGGCCTTTGATCGAGACGATGAATAGGGACTATAGGAAAAAGCTGATCAATGCCCCAGAAGTCAGGAACTGAGGTAAAAACAGAGAGATTCACATGGTAGGTACGCGCTGGATCAGCTGCTCCTATTGCCTTGGATAGGAAATCACACAAACCATCAACGGCAGCGAGTTGTTCCATCCCCAAGGACCCTTCCTTGAACTGATCGATGCACCGTTGCTTCAACTGATCAGCATAGAGCAAACAACTCTCATACTCGCCCTTGATTGCGGCAGCGTACAAGTTCCTGTAATCGGCACGAGCATCGTCCGGCAGCCCCTCAACTATATACGGCCACCCCAGCGAAGGCATCGATGGGGACTCATGTGCACTGGCTGAAACAGCTTCAAATATCAAAACAGAGTGATGGGAAACAATAGCTCGCCCGCTTTCGCTGCAAATAACTGGGTGCTTGATCGACCTGCGGTCGCAGACTAACCGAACTGCTTGAACTACAGCTGAGGCATACTCTTCGAGACTATACCCAACGGATAATTCGGACTCGCTGGATTTGGATCCGTCATAATCGATTCCCAGACCGCCTCCGATATCGATGACCTGCATGTGAGCGCCGAGGCGAACAAGTTCGCAGTAGATCTGAGCGGCTTCCCCCACGCCATCGGCTAATAAAGCGGTCGAAGGGATTTGAGAGCCAATATGGAAATGTAGCAATTGCAGGCAATCCAGCATGTCCACCTGTTGAAGCTTCCTCACGACGCGCAAAATCTGAGTTGTCGTCAAACCGAATTTCCCTTTCTCGCCCGAAGTCGACCCGAAATGGCCCGAATGCTTCGTCCTCAGCTTCGCTCTCACGCCAATTACAGGACGAACAGAGAGTCTCTTGCTCAGATCAATAACCAAATCAAGCTCCTCTTCTTGCTCAAGCACAATCACAGTGTTCAAAGCAAGCTTTCTAGCAAACAAAGCAAGCGAAATGTACTCCGAGTCCTTGAACCCATTGCAAATCAGAAGGGCATCCGGGTTACCTTTGCACAAGCAGCTCATGGCCAACAGGAGCTCGGGTTTCGAGCCTGCCTCCAAACCGAACCGGAAAGGGGTCCCGAATCTCACTATGTCTTCCACGACAAACCGGTCCTGATTGCATTTCACAGGATATACACCCTGGTAATGAGCCTCATACCCCTGGGACTGGACAGCGAAATCGAAAGCCGCCTGAAGCGACTCGAGCCGGTTCTTGAGAACGTCCGGCAGGCGAACAATCAGTGGTAGTTGCAACCCGAGCCCACCCGTTGACTTCGGATCCGAAACCTTCCTCACAATCTTCATCAAATCGATCTCCTGGTGCGCCAACGTCGCCGGACCGTGGGGACGCACCGAAATGTTCCCGGACGAGTTGACGGAGAAGTACGGCGCGCCCCACTTGTCGATCTTGTATAGCGACGCCGAGAGGGAAGGCGACCAATGGGATGCCTCCACGATATTGGTTGCTGGAGGTACGCCGGAAAAAGGTACCGGCGCTAGAAGAGTGCTATCCGCCGCCGGCGGGGTGAAAGCGTAGCCGGAAGGGAAATTAGCTGCAGCAGCGTCTACGCAACACGCCATGGCCGGCATCTCTTCCGCGTCGATCAAAGGTTAATTACAGAACAAAAAAAAAGGGGAATCGACGAAAGAACAAAATTCTGTTAGGGTATTTTTCCGAAAGAATTGTTTTCCAGTTGGTTTGTAAAGGTGGGGGCTTTAAAACCCGCCGAGGCCGAGGCCCCGGCTACCCCCTCAAGAGGAAGCAGTAAGAGATCTATTGAAAACGAGAGACCCCCTCTTCTTTAACCCTACAAGCCGAAATCCCCACGCCTAATCCTCAGAAGAAGAAGGAATTCACAACTGTAGCTGATCGGTTCCGTAATGACTGGGAGAAGAATCAACGGTTAAGCTCCGAAAATGGTCCCAATCATGCAGATCTGGGAAAGAATGGGCATAGAGAAAAGATAAAATTTTCACGGGAAAGTGAAGGAAAATCGGACGGAAACCTGACGGAAAGAGGGGGTAATTCGTTTTATGGCGTTTGTTTCGAAGAACACGTCTCACGAGTGCTGAATGGGCGAGAATTGCATGGCAGGAGAGGCAACTATTTATAGGAGGTTTTGGGGGATTGTTGGGCCGAATCCGATACAGGTATCTTTTTCAATTTATCGGGTCTATCTCTTTTTCATTCTTTTTTGTTTTTTGTTTTTTTCTTTTACTCTGGGACTATCTCATTACGTCTAATCAGCGTCGAGTTGCCGCGTGGCCTGTGGAATGTGGGCCCTGTTTGTTCGCAGCGTTACTCTCCCGAGGCTTCTGCCCTCTCTGCTTCCAAGTTCCAACTTGTGTCTCGTTATTATACGTTTGTGTTTTTTTTGCAAAACGTCTCGATATTATACGTAGAACATTAAAATAGCGTGAAATCTCCGAACGATATAAGCCACGAAACCAGCACGAAGTTTCTTGCTTTGTGGATTCCTTCGACGGCCTTGATTTGCCCACGCATCTATCAGTTGTTGATTGCACTTGCAGGACAGGCGTACATTTACACTGAACAATACGAGAAAAACTAAAATACAAATTCTAAAACGGTCACGTGAAGGTCGCGTGCGATGTGGTCCCACTCTGGTAGTTGGGGGGGGGGGGGGGGGGACCTTTTTAACTAGCGGATTGGCTGGACTTTCCCAAAGGTAAAAACTGCAGTTCCACTCCCACCCTCTTTCCCACAAATTTACATTAAAACCACTGCTCAGTTCATGCTCGGCTAAAAACTGCTGTCCCACCTTACCTTAAAATTGTGTAGACATGGAATATATGCTCCCTTATCGTGGGATAGAGTTTAAATAGTAAGAGAATGAAATCAGGTCACGGATTACGCGATCAAGTCCAATGAACTGTGGTGGTTCAAATCTACCTTGTAGAATAAAATAAAAAAAAGGTGAGGAATTTACCTCTTCATGTTCACCAACCCCCATTTCAATTAATGTATTTACTAAAAATAAGGCTTCTAGATTATCTTTATTTCAATGGTAACTTTAGTGATTCTTCTATCATTTTAAATTAAGGGTGAGTATCGGAATGGATGAAATCAGAATAATCAATTTTCGATTCCATTCCGATATTTATCGGAATGCAATTTTTTTTGTTTCGATTCCATTCCGGTATTTTACAGGAACAGAATCGGAACTGGAAATTTCAGTTCACCATGCGGACTTTTTTTTGGGCCATAACTAGCTAAAAATATTTTTTTGAATCGAAATTTTTAGAATATTTTTCTATTATTCATCATAAATTAGCAATAAATGTAAACATTCAACCAAAATCTAGATTATAAAATAAAAATTCAAACAAATTCGGTATTCATCATATGTTATACTTTATTTTGAGTCATATTTAAAAAAAAAAAATTAGAATCGAAAATTTCGGTATTTTTTAGGTATTCATCATAAATTAATAATAAATGTAAAATTTTCAATTCAAAATCTAGATTCTAAAATAAATATTCAATCAAATTACATATATTATACTTTATTTTTAGCACTATTTTTATTTTATTTTTTTAGAAAAATCAGAATCGGTAATTCTAGTAATTCCGTCAGAATTTCCGGTTCCGATTCCAAAAATTGTTAAAAATGACTTCCCGTTCCGATATATGCTGAAATTGGAACTGAATTTTCGAAATCGTAAGTGGAACAGAAAATTTCGATTCTTATCAAAATTATTACTCACCCTTAATTTAAATCATCAATCTCTATCTAATTCATATTATTTATTTATTTTTGATAGGATTGAGATCTTCTATAATAATATAAATAAAACACTTAAAATACTCTTTAATGCTATTTGTGTAAAGTTTTAAATAGTATGAGCCTAATATAAATGGTCACTTGTTGTGTGTCTCTTTATAAATTACATGTAAAATTTTGTGGGCTACTCTATTTAATGTATACTGATAATATTTGAAATAAATAAATTTGAATACCACTTTTGAGATAATTATGCCTTTTTGTAGTGGAGAGTGGAGACAGTACACGGTTGGTGGGTCGTGGTGTTTGGCGGCAATTCCAAATATTTGACTCTAATAAAATAATTATAAAATACTTATTCACTTAAATATTTGTTCTTCATTTTTTTACTCGAATAAATTTGTAAACTCTAAAATTTTAGCAGCCAAACCCAAGAAAACTATAATCTTATCCTCCATCAACTAAGCAGGTTTGAAACTGACCGTGTATTTTGATTTCAAAATGTTAAATAACTTGATATATTGAATCTGTTAGTAAATTCTAATAGTGCCTAGGATTAAATTTGTCACATGTTAAGGTTAAAAAAAGAACCATACCACGGCTGTGTGGTGCACCTATTGAAACAAAGAACAAAACGATAACACAAATGGCAAGACACCATCCTATTTCTGAAATTAATTTAGCTCCCTTTACCACCCACACAGCCTCTGCCTTTCAACCTTGGAAAATATAGGTAGGAAATTAGTTGGGCAAAATAGAAGAGCAAAAAAATGCATGTTTTGGGCCGCAAAAATTGGTAGAAATTAGAATCACGAGAAATTAGAAATCGAGGGGCGATCATGAAGCCCGAATGAATCAGCAGTGACCTATGCCTTCCTTAGCTAACCTTATCCCCGAGAGAATCTGCAAGCCTTGACGCCTCAATATTTTGAAAAAGTTGACGCCTCTGACGGGTCCCCTTAGTCTTCTCAACGCGCATCACACGCGGAGCCGTAAGAGAATACATATACGCAAAATCAGAGAGAAGATGTCTTAGGAGGCGTTTGTTTGTCAAAGTTTTGGAGAATATTTTTGAAATTTTGAGAAATTTTTATTTTATTAAAATTTATTGAAGTTTGTGAAAAGTGAAGTGTGTATGTGTAAAAGTTAAAAATTTTAGAATGTGTTTATTTTACTAAAAATTTCATGTCTTGAAATATTGAGAAAATAAACTGTAACTTAATAATGCTTAGAAAAAAAAAAAAAAAAAAGAGAGAGAGGCGAAAAGGAAATGTTTTAATGGCGAGACACAAAAGGAGGAGTAACCTGACAGTCTATAGGAGAACTCGCTTCGTGTTGTCCCATTTGCCAAAGGATTTTGAAAAGTGACTCTCCTTTTGCCCATACGCTGACAAAATATATTCTTGGCTTCCCAAAATCTCCTCCAATCATTTTGTAGCCTTTTACAGATTTGAAATACGAATTTTGGCTTGAATATTTAATAATAATCTATCATTTTTAGATTGAATAAATTTTAAAAACAGAACTAACAAAATTCGAAATTTAACTTAGATTTTCAAAAATTTAATACCACGTTTGGGATTAAAATTTTAGACACTCTAAAATTTTAGCCCTAATAAAATAACTATACAAAATTATCTATCTTTTCATTTTTTTTTACCAATTCCAACACATTTAAATATAAAAAAATCATTTAAATCATTTATATCTTCATTTTTTTCACCGATTCCAATACTCAAAATTTTAAGTACTCCAAAATTTTTCTTAAAACTCTTTTGAATAGCAAAAAGTTATGAAAATTAAAAAATAAAAGAATATGAGTGTTTTCTCCTCTTTTAGCATTTTCAAACTCTTTCTTGTTTATATTTACTTTGTATTATCACTAGAGTATCTTTACAGCATGTTCAATTTTTAACTAATTATATAAACCCATGCTATATATTCTTAAGTCAATAAAACTCTTTGAGAATATTTTTCATAACTTGAGTTGTATTTATACAAATTTTTTTTATATAGCAAAGCATATAATATATGATAATATTATTTTGACCCCTCAAAGATAAATTTCTAGCTCCGATACCAAGCAAGATCACTAACTATCTCAACCCATTAGGTTAGACTTTACTTTCCAACGGGGGTGGAGAAATATTAGGCTACATTGCACTCTCTAAATTTCAAAGAGAATAGGAACTAAATACTAATTTGTTAATGAAATTTCGCTTAACCCTTCAAAATATTTGCTTTAGGATTTAATCTGTTTGTAATAATATATACAACCATCTCCAACTACCTTCTAATGTAGTTGAGGAGAAAATGAAAGAAGGAAATACTACAGGAGAGGAAGGTCCATATGAGGATCAACCTCATCCCTTAGCATTTGATTTAAACAAAGGAATAAGATAATATTATACCATCTGGGTCCCCTCCCTCTAGCAAATTAAAGAGGAGATGAACCTTAATAATTATGTTAATGAGTGAGTTAGTCCGACACTCCACCACCGATGATTACAATTTACAAAGCACTAGCAGAATTAGCTGCAGTTGCTCCACATATTTGGTGCTCACTAGCAACCAAAACCAGAGTTTGGTCGACCCTCCCCCTAATCTTTTTTTTACGTCTTCAAAGGGGAGCTGTCCAGCGGCCTCAGTGCCTCAAAAAGCTGCTTGATGTTGGTTCAGCAGATAGAGCCCGCTGAAAAAGTCAGGAATCAAGCGTGGCAGTGGCACTCGTGATCTGCGTGTGGTTCTCCAGGCATCATCCCCAACCTCCAAAATATATGCCCAAGGCCAAGGCAGCAACCCTTTATTTGGAAACGATGACAGGGGGAAAATATAGACCTACTGGTTTTCTCATGGTCAGAAATTTATAACCTATCTTAGAGCACACAAAATGTATATACGATATAGACTACAGTTGTGATATTTATATGCTTTTATATATTGCTAGTGGCTGCATGAAGTTTCCTGAGGAATAGACCATGTTTTGGTGGTCTGCCCTATGTAAGTAATCAAAATTTTGAATAAATGAATTATCCTTCATGGGTTGTTTCCTCCTTTTCCCATGTTGGAATATGAGAGTATCACGCTGCTTGGCTCTCGGGATTATATTTGTATTTTTATTACCCAGAGAATTTCTAGGTTGCTGCTCCTGTTGCCTGTTGGCTGGATTACGATTATAATAAGGGAAGTCCGACATGATAACTTGCTTTCATGCACTTTATTTATTATTATTTTTACGCTTATGCTCAGCTCATCAGCATTTGGCAAGTACAATTATATAATAAGGATTAAGGAGTGGAGCAGGACGAGCAAGCCAGTGGTTCAGAGAGAGGGTTTATTCTGAACCATCGTTTTTTTGACCGGGGCTTTAATCTTTTGAAGAAAATTCCAACTGCTGTCTGGTTGCTACTTCTCCAGAGAGTAGAGAGATTCCATTTCCACGGCACAATCAGGTGGCACTGTCTCTCTAAGAGGATCGAGTTGCATCATGCATGATACTGGAATATTGTTGTCTCCAACGAGCGACCCGTAAAATATATTATGTTCTCTCTAATCATCCAATCAATCCTGATATGTCATAAAATTGCGATGCTGAAAATAGTAAGAAGACAGTTGAATTAGCAATTTGGATTATTCCTTTTAAGTAATTCGTGGCCTTATGGGTCTCGAAACGCTGAGAAAAGAAAGAGACAACACCATGCTCCACATTTTTTATGTGCCTTTTTTGTATTGTGTCTTTTAACGGCACTGATCAGCACGGAGTTGTTTGGTTATGTTTATTTTAATTTTAAAATAATTTTTATTTGTGCATTAAAAAAGTTATTAAAACGTACAAAAGTGACAGTGAAATCGTTTAGAAAACAATACAAATATAGCCTTTGATTGTTTGGTCATTTCGGAAAGGTAATCAAGAACTCTGACCCACGAGGCGCCGTGAGTATGTAGAGTCACGCAAATTCGGTGACAATTTTAATCATCACGTGCATGTTGAGTCAAGAAGGTAGTTGAAATTTGTGGGACGATTTGAGATATTAATAATAATATTAAGATTCTAATCTAGGCACTAGCAGATCTCGATAGCAGCACTAGAGTGTGTGACACATGCAGAAACGTGACCCTTTTTTTCTTCCTCCCTTTTTGATGTTTTTTTCACCTAGGATTCATGTACTAGGACGGAAGCTAGAGCCTAAGCCTAGAAGACCGAGGGGCCTTCAAAGCTATGCCCCTACATGGGGAAACAACCCAGAAGTGCATGATTGAGGGCCAAAGTCTTTCCCCAATCTCCCACATTTCAGACTGACTCCTCTGCACCTCCAAGTCAAGACAGCCTACATCGGCCTGCGAGCTTGATTGATGCCTCTTTTATTACAAAATAGATCACCTTTGTTAGTGCATAAAAATGAAATTATATCTTACAATTCAGTCATCAAATTGTAAAAAATTATAATCCATTACTTGAGGTCTAACCTGAGTGGTATTTCATGATTTGGATATGCTCTCTTTGAATTGGTTTGCGAACGAAAAACGACCAGAACACTCTACCTTTGTAATTCTCTGCATATGTTATTGAAGGTACCTGAACAATCATTGGAGCCCTACCTAACAATGTGGAGGCGAATTAACTGCACTAACCTAAACCAACATTTTGGTTGAAAACAGAGAAAAATTAAGAAAAGGCGTTGTCTTTGCTGCAGTGGGTACAGCCTATTGAAATTGCTTGCTTTGATAGCATGAGTTCCCTATCTTTGGACCACACAAAAGAAGTTTCACTCCAAAAATGACGAATACCTCCTCCAGATGGCCCAAAAAGAAATGGTATTTTACCCCATTAATTGGCCAACCAAAGGTCGACGTTACGGGCAACCAGCTTCGTTGAGAGGCATTCACACAAAAAGCATGCTCATAAAATAGAAAGCAAGAGAGAGAACCCTCATTAGGCGTTCCCAAGTGAGGTCTCCTAGACATCACACCGCACATATAACGCATTGTGGCCGCGAAATAGTAATGCAACATTGCGTAGGATTATCTCTACGAATCCCTGATAACGTAATGTTATCCCAAATGAAATTTCCTCTGATTTGGTGAGTCACGTACTTTTTCACCCATTAGCTCCACGATGCGATCAGCAATGTTGTGCTGAGGCTTGCGTTGCGTGACATTAGAGCTTATATGATTCAGGATTGGACAGACCCACACAAACAAAACAAGTGTCCAGTGTCCTACTAGCATGTTCTTTTGTTCTTGAAAATTTGGTAAGAGGATAAAAGTGATAACGTATACAAACAAGCCGTTCACATAAAATAATTGGCAGCCAACGGGTACAATCATCCATGGGCAAGCAAGATTAAAAAAGAAGAAGAAGCAGGTTGATTGCGCATGTGAACGAGAAAGATGCTGAGCAGAACACTGGAAATGCGGCTTTCATGTGCTCGGAGGGGATGAAGGGAGACAAGCAAATGTGGGTTCCAATACCGTTAACTTATTGAGCCCTGACCTAATTTTTTCAGGTCGTGAAGCATGACCAACTTTGATACGCGTCACCTTGGATAATGTTCCCCACTATTTTTGGCGATAAGGTCGTGCATTACTATGACCTTTAACTCGTCTTTTGTTTTTATATTTCATGTACGGCAACCTTAAAAAACCAAAGGAATATTGTATCAAAATAAAGGGGGTGAAATTATTGAGTCGGGAGTGAATAATTCTGGGCCTCTTTTATGGCATTTACTCATCTTCTTTTTTAAGGGTGTATTTCATTCACACGATTCCATTATCTTTTGCTAGCTCTAATCATATTTTAGGGTGTAATTTAACTTAACAAGCACGAAATCCTTAAGTAGTTGGGGTTCATAATGTTTTGTTCCCAGGTTTCAAATGTGGGACCCCTTAGAGTAGGTCATGTGGAAATGAACAGCATCCCGTAGCCGACAGATGCCGAAGAACAAGAAGACCGTCTGTTGGATCAGAACAAAACAAATTAAGACAAAAAATAAAAAGAAGAAGCTGGTTTTGGGTTCTAGTTTTGCTATGGAAAGAGGGGGCCAGCTTTCTAATAAAGCCCACAGTAAACGAGTCTTAGGATCCAGATGGTCCAAAGGGTTTAGTGGAAAACGCCGAAGCCCCTAATCGGTCCAACCTTGGTCACGAGTGGGTTGTCTCATTCTGAAAAAATCTTTTTTCCGCATTTCGTAATTTGATATACGTGGTTAATATTTACTATCAGTAACTCGAAAGCTAAAAGCGGTCTGAGCTAGATAATTGGAACTTGCGGGTGGGCGTACCTGGGCTAGGTTTATTCGGTCACCGCGCGGGCCGTCAAAAAGTGCACACCACAACGACGCATTAGCTTGCGTCTTTGTGAACTCTTTGTGAACTGAAGTTACGGCTTTACCCTTTATCCTTTTTGAGTATCCCCAATACACTTCAGATTTTCAAGGATCGTGAGGGTCCCGCCGGTGGACTGGGTGCTAGAATATGCAGGAATTATCGACCCGTGGAATGGACGTCATTGACCTTTTCCGTTATGCCAACCCACGGGTTCCACGCTACACGGACTATCCAAGTTATTCACGCTTCCACTAGGTCAAGGTGGATTTTTTATTTATTTTTTTTCCAAATCCTCGTACAATAAAATAATTCCCTTTCAAAAAAATTATTCCATTTGTTAATGGCCTTTAAATTTACAAAAAAAAAAAGTTGTTATCAAAATACAAAGATAATATAATTCTGCAATTATTGTTATTGTCTTAATGCATTATATTCTCTTCCTGATATCGTACCATATTCAAACAAAAAGATTAAAGAGCTTCATAATTATGAATTTGCTATCCGCATACCAAAATTACTTAGAAATCCCAGTTTGATTGAAGAAACATATTAGAACTGTTGAGTTATGCGCTTTGGATAGGGAATGACGAGAATTTCACTGCAATTTCTGAAACATATATAGCTTGCTTGATTTTGGTTATTCTTGCTTACTTGTTTTTGGTTATTCTTTTGGGCAGGGACAAAGTCATGATTAGATGTTAGGGGTTAATTACGTAAATATAAATTTTAAAGGGTCAAAATGCTAAAAAATATTTTATATTTTAGAATGATTTTTAGTTTTATTTTATTATTATGCAATTTTTTTAGTATGGAGATAAACCCGAGCATACATTTTAGAGTCAATTCATGTGTACTGAATTCGGACATGAATTAGGTTTAAAAGTCACTGCAGAATAGGGGAGAAACTGATAAAATATAAGTTACGTGGTTCTTATTTAAGTCTGAGAATTTTGTTGTTTTTTTGCACACTAGCACCTAATACACACTCTTAGGACCCAGCTGCCACTTGCGCTGAAGCGTCCGTTTATTATGCAAATTTTTCAAAAGAATATTTGCATGAATCTTCATTGAGTTTGTCGGCTCAGCGACTAAGCGCGGGTGCAGTTGAAGGAAAAAACACTGAAAACAATATAATTACATCGTGCTTGAGCGCTTGTTAGCTTGCACAAACGTCAGCTAACGTCGATAAAAAAAAACAATAAAACGTGCACGTACCAGGAAAACGGTGACAAAAAGGTGAAGACCAAAGTGGACCTTCGCTCCATGTGCAGAGACTAGCAGTCCAGCATCATGGTTTGAACTTTGAACTATGCAGTCGACGCTCTTATTTTACACGGAACTCCTCGTTGTTGACTACAGTTGTCTTCCAAGGGTGAAGCCCACAATTTTCTTCCTACTTCTGTTCTTTTTTTCTTGGCCTGATCTTTTCTCTTTTCCCCTCCTGCTTGATGTTGATTTTTTTTTTTTTTTTCTGATCCAAACCGAAGATTGTTTAACAATGGAAACGATTGGCCACAAGTGTGCTAATCAAATTCAAGCTTTGAAGTAGCATTTTACGGTAACTTTTCCTGCCGAATATTCTGGCAATGACCGAATCAGCCCGAATGTCACTCCAAACTATAACGTCAAAAACAAGAGTATCTTTACTCTTTAGTCATTTTGTTCCATTACTTGTGCCATCGCGAACAAGTCTCAAGTTTTAGCTGATTTTTTGTACCCATATAGCACGTTGAGTTCGGATATTTATTCAAAAATGGGGATATTTTAAGTGTGTGGATATTTATTTGAAAATAGGACTACTCTTTTTACAAAGTCAATTAACATTTGGGATCCGAACCTCTTTCATTTTCAGTTGTGCAATTTGAAAAAAACATATCAATCTGTAAAGAACCAGTCATATTGCGCTGAGTCATTATATAATTTATGATGATACTAAAATTAAGCCAAATTCAACTTTTTGAATCCAAATTGATTGAGTCCGATGAATCTAAAATAGTCTTGACAGAAGGTCCATTACACAAAAAGAATTGCCAACAATTATAAATCAATTATAATCACGAAACGCCCTTTTATATATATATATATATATATATATGATGTTACGAATTTTTAAGTTTATATGAAAAAGAATAGAAATAAAAATAAACAAAGAAATTAGAAATAAATTGAATTGGAAGTGACTCTTTTTATAGAAAAATAATAATAATAATAATAATAATAGAGAGAAGTGGAGGTGAGCTACTCCCAAACTGGGGTCTTCAGAGCAGGTGAACAGGCGAACGAGGATCTCCAACAATTATGTAGACGGGCATGTTCGGTTGCCACTTTTTTTTAAGATTTGCATCTTACTTTTATATTTACAATCTAAATATCATAAAATACACGTATTTCATTACAATATTTTATTATTTTTTTTACAAACATTAATCTATTTAATGAATTTATATATATATATATATATATATATATATATATATATATATATATATCAATATATTTTAATATTATTTAAATATTCATAATTTTATCAAAATATTATAAATTTCCTCTAAACGAACATTCCCGTAGTCTCTTGTGTGTATTGTATCAACGGCATTTGAGAGCAGATAAAAAAATCGGTCTTCGTGGAAATTGCACGGAAATACAGGGTCATACCAATCGTGGCGGAGCATTGTCCAAAGTTGCATGCCACGTAAGCAGAGAGGAAGTTCGGGTTCCACCGCACAATGATTGAGGCAGAGAATAGTAACATATGGGGCATTTTTGTCCTTCAACGCGAACCATGTTCCGACGATGTTTACGAGAAAAAGGAAAGGTGCGAATCTCTATAGTGAACAGAAGAGGGGGGGGGGGGGGGTTGCTATCTGAAGTGGCAGTATCTAATAGGAGTGCGGGAATCTAAGGCAATCGGCGTTTAATTTAATTTAAATGAGGTTCCGGGATAGACAAGCGATTTTTCCGGAGTTCTCCGTTCTTTGATCTAAAGTAGGACACAGCAAAAAGGGTACCGGACCCACCCAGAACCTGAGATAGGAACCGCTTTTTCTGCTACGTCCAAGCCGAAAGTGGGGCCTTTATCTAGATTCTTGACCGTTGTGGATTTCAAACGTGTTTTAAGATTCCCCAAAGATCACTGAGGCACACTACACTCCCCGCCGTGGCTGTGGAATCTGTAACAGACAGTTTTTTTTTTTTTTTTATAAGAAAAAAAGGGAGGCAACCGTGGCAATTTCCTGACAGTCTATAGGAGAACTCGCTTCGTGTTGTCCCATTTGCCAAAGGATTTTGAAAAGTGACTCTCCTTTTGCCCATACGCTGACAAAATATATTCTTGGCTTCCCAAAATCTCCTCCAATCATTTTGTAGCCTTTTACAGATTTGAAATACGAATTTTGGCTTGAATATTTAATAATAATCTATCATTTTTAGATTGAATAAATTTTAAAAACAGAACTAACAAAATTCGAAATTTAACTTAGATTTTCAAAAATTTAATACCACGTTTGGGATTAAAATTTTAGACACTCTAAAATTTTAGCCCTAATAAAATAACTATACAAATTATCTATCTTTTCATTTTTTTTTACCAATTCCAACACATTTAAATATAAAAAAATCATTTAAATCATTTATATCTTCATTTTTTTCACCGATTCCAATACTCAAAATTTTAAGTACTCCAAATTTTTCTTAAAACTCTTTTGAATAGCAAAACGTTATGAAAATTTAAAATAAAGAATATGAGTGTTTTCTCCTCTTTTAGCATTTTCAAACTCTTTCTTGTTTATATATACTTTGTATTATCACTAGAGTATCTTTACAGCATGTTCAATTTTTAACTAATTATATAAACCCATGCTATATATTCTTAAGTCAAGAAAATTCTTTGAGAATATTTTTCATAACTTGAGTTGTATTTATACAAATTTTTTTTATATAGCAAAGCATATAATATATGATAATATTATTTTGACCCCTCAAAGATAAATTTCTAGCTCCGATACCAAGCAAGATCACTAACTATCTCAACCCATTAGGTTAGACTTTACTTTCCAACGGGGGTGGAGAAATATTAGGCTACATTGCACTCTCTAAATTTCAAAGAGAATAGGAACTAAATACTAATTTGTTAATGAAATTTCGCTTAACCCTTCAAAATATTTGCTTTAGGATTTAATCTGTTTGTAATAATATATACAACCATCTCCAACTACCTTCTAATGTAGTTGAGGAGAAAATGAAAGAAGGAAATACTACAGGAGAGGAAGGTCCATATGAGGATCAACCTCATCCCTTAGCATTTGATTTAAACAAAGGAATAAGATAATATTATACCATCTGGGTCCCCTCCCTCTAGCAAATTAAAGAGGAGATGAACCTTAATAATTATGTTAATGAGTGAGTTAGTCCGACACTCCACCACCGATGATTACAATTTACAAAGCACTAGCAGAATTAGCTGCAGTTGCTCCACATATTTGGTGCTCACTAGCAACCAAAACCAGAGTTTGGTCGACCCTCCCCCTAATCTTTTTTTTACGTCTTCAAAGGGGAGCTGTCCAGCGGCCTCAGTGCCTCAAAAAGCTGCTTGATGTTGGTTCAGCAGATAGAGCCCGCTGAAAAAGTCAGGAATCAAGCGTGGCAGTGGCACTCGTGATCTGCGTGTGGTTCTCCAGGCATCATCCCCAACCTCCAAAATATATGCCCAAGGCCAAGGCAGCAACCCTTTATTTGGAAACGATGACAGGGGGAAAATATAGACCTACTGGTTTTCTCATGGTCAGAAATTTATAACCTATCTTAGAGCACACAAAATGTATATACGATATAGACTACAGTTGTGATATTTATATGCTTTTATATATTGCTAGTGGCTGCATGAAGTTTCCTGAGGAATAGACCATGTTTTGGTGGTCTGCCCTATGTAAGTAATCAAAATTTTGAATAAATGAATTATCCTTCATGGGTTGTTTCCTCCTTTTCCCATGTTGGAATATGAGAGTATCACGCTGCTTGGCTCTCGGGATTATATTTGTATTTTTATTACCCAGAGAATTTCTAGGTTGCTGCTCCTGTTGCCTGTTGGCTGGATTACGATTATAATAAGGGAAGTCCGACATGATAACTTGCTTTCATGCACTTTATTATTATTATTTTTGTACGCTATGCTCAAGTCCATCATATGGGTAAATGGGAGGCAGCATTTGTCAGGAAATCCATACAATTATATAATAAGGATTAAGGAGTGGAGCAGGACGAGCAAGCCAGTGGTTCAGAGAGAGGGTTTATTCTGAACCATCGTTTTTTTGACCGGGGCTTTAATCTTTTGAAGAAAATTCCAACTGCTGTCTGGTTGCTACTTCTCCAGAGAGTAGAGAGATTCCATTTCCACGGCACAATCAGGTGGCACTGTCTCTCTAAGAGGATCGAGTTGCATCATGCATGATACTGGAATATTGTTGTCTCCAACGAGCGACCCGTAAAATATATTATGTTCTCTCTAATCATCCAATCAATCCTGATATGTCATAAAATTGCGATGCTGAAAATAGTAAGAAGACAGTTGAATTAGCAATTTAGATTATTCATGCCTTTTTTTTTTTTTTTTGGGCAAGTAATTCGTGGCCTTTATGGGTCTCGAAACGCTGAGAAAAGAAAGAGACAACACCATGCTCCACATTTTTTATGTGCCTTTTTTGTATTGTGTCTTTTAACGGCACTGATCAGCACGGAGGTTGTTTTGTTGATGTTTATTTAAATTTTAAAAATATTTGTAATTTGTATTTTTTTTTTTGAAGTAACGTACAATTTTTTTTGTTAGATGAAAAATGTGTTAAAATTTATAAGAAGTTATTAAGATTAGTAAAAAGTTATTAAAACGGATACAAAAGTGACAGTGAAATTTTTTTAAAAGCGTTTAGAAAACAATACAAATATAGCCTTTGATTGTTTGGTCATTTCGGAAAGGTAATCAAGAACTCTGACCCACGAGGCGCCGTGAGTATGTAGAGTCACGCAAATTCGGTGACAATTTTAATCATCACGTGCATGTTGAGTCAAGAAGGTAGTTGAAATTTGTGGGACGATTTGAGATATTAATAATAATATTAAGATTCTAATCTAGGCACTAGCAGATCTCGATAGCAGCACTAGAGTGTGTGACACATGCAGAAACGTGACCCTTTTTTTCTTCCTCCCTTTTTGATGTTTTTTTCACCTAGGATTCATGTACTAGGACGGAAGCTAGAGCCTAAGCCTAGAAGACCGAGGGGCCTTAACCCCCTCAAAGCTATGCCCCTACATGGGGAAACAACCCAGAAGTGCATGATTGAGGGCCAAAGTCTTTCCCCAATCTCCCACATTTCAGACTGACTCCTCTGCACATCCAAGTCAAGACAGCCTACATCGGCCTGCGAGCTTGATTGATGCCTCTTTTATTACAAAATAGATCAGATTTTACAATTTAATTTTTTTTAAAATAAATATAATAAGATTACTTTGTTATAACATTTATTGTGCATAAAAATATATATAAATAATATTAAATCATATAAATTTAATTTATTATTTCTATCTCTTTTGAAATTATATCTTACAATTCAGTCATCAAATTGTAAAAAATTATAATCCATTACTTGAGGTCTAACCTGAGTGGTAT
>CM025850.1:38041607-38064406 GCA_003952965.2 Morella rubra
CTAACCTAAACCAACATTTTGGTTAAAAACAGAGAAAAATTAAGAAAAGGCGTTGTCTTTGCTGCAGTGGGTACAGCCTATTGAAATTGCTTGCTTTGATAGCATGAGTTCCCTATCTTTGGACCACACAAAAGAAGTTTCACTCCAAAAATGACGAATACCTCCTCCAGATGGCCCAAAAAGAAATGGTATTTTACCCCATTAATTGGCCAACCAAAGGTCGACGTTACGGGCAACCAGCTTCGTTGAGAGGCATTCACACAAAAAGCATGCTCATAAAATAGAAAGCAAGAGAGAGAACCCTCATTAGGCGTTCCCAAGTGAGGTCTCCTAGACATCACACCGCACATATAACGCATTGTGGCCGCGAAATAGTAATGCAACATTGCGTAGGATTATCTCTACGAATCCCTGATAACGTAATGTTATCCCAAATGAAATTTCCTCTGATTTGGTGAGTCACGTACTTTTTCACCCATTAGCTCCACGATGCGATCAGCAATGTTGCGCTGAGGCTTGCGTTGCGTGACATTAGAGCTTATATGATTCAGGATTGGACAGACCCACACAAACAAAACAAGTGTCCAGTGTCCTACTAGCATGTTCTTTTGTTCTTGAAAATTTGGTAAGAGGAAAAAAGTGATAACGTAGACAAACAAGCCGCTCACATAAAATAATTGGCAGCCAACGGGTACAATCATCCATGGGCAAGCAAGATTAAAAAAGAAGAAGAAGCAGGTTGATTGCGCATGTGAACGAGAAAGATGCTGAGCAGAACACTGGAAATGCGGCTTTCATGTGCTCGGAGGGGATGAAGGGAGACAAGCAAATGTGGGTTCCAATACCGTTAACTTATTGAGCCCTGACCTAATTTTTTCAGGTCGTGAAGCATGACCAACTTTGATACGCGTCACCTTGGATAATGTTCCCCACTATTTTTGGAGATAAGGTGGTGCATTACTATGACCTTTAACTCGTCTTTTGTTTTTATATTTCATGTACGGCAACCTTAAAAAACCAAAGGAATATTGTATCAAAATAAAGGGGGTGAAATTATTGAGTCGGGAGTGAATAATTCTGGGCCTCTTTTAAGGCATTTACTCATCTTCTTTTTTAAGGGTGTATTTCATTCACACGATTCCATTATCTTTTGCTAGCTCTAATCATATTTTAGGGTGTAATTTAACTTTACAAGCACGAAATCCTTAAGTAGTTGGGGTTCATAATGTTTTGTTCCCAGGTTTCAAATGTGGGACCCCTTAGAGTAGGTCATGTGGAAATGAACAGCATCCCGTAGCCGACAGATGCCGAAGAACAAGAAGACCGTCTGTTGGATCAGAACAAAACAAATTAAGACAAAAAATAAAAAGAAGAAGCTGGTTTTGGGTTCTAGTTTTGCTATGGAAAGAGGGGGCCAGCTTTCTAATAAAGCCCACAGTAAACGAGTCTTAGGATCCAGATGGTCCAAAGGGTTTAGTGGAAAACGCCGAAGCCCCTAATCGGTCCAACCTTGGTCACGAGTGGGTTGTCTCATTCTGAAAAAATCTTTTTTCCGCATTTCGTAATTTGATATTTGGTGTGTTGGCACTTGGCAAAGACCGAGTTGAGTGCACCAAAGTACTAACTTGGCTAGTGGGCTCCTTAAATCTGGGCAATTAAAAAACGTGGGTTGATAGACTTGGTGTTGAGTGTTAAAATTATGAGATACAGAAAAAAGTGAAGATACTATTATGAGAGTTATTAAAAAAGCGAGAAGAAATGCTTAAATAAATATATAGTAAAAATAATAATTTGATGTGAGAGAGAATTATTTATAATTTTATTTAATGAGGTCAAAATTTTAGCACTGTACGAGTGTCAAATAAACTTTGTACAAAAATTATAGAAGTTGATAAAAAGATGAAACAGAAGATTGAATTTAATATAGGAAAATTATTTTACAAATTATTTAATTAGCCCAAAATTTTGGATCAGGACCTCACATGATGGGACAATACGAGGATCGTTGCTCATTTATCACTCTTATGGCCTTTGAACCCGGGCCACCAAGCATATAGCCCCTAGACATTTGACATGGAAATTGTCATAAAATCTCTCTCTAAAGCTTTCACTTATTCCAATCAGAAGAAACCCATCACCACCCTTGTAGTGAAACCAAACTCATGGAATAGAGCTTAGAAAAAAAAAACTCATGGGAATAGCTGTATCGAGTACGCGAAGATCACAGTAGGATACTTAGCATAGGTAGAGAGAACGAAATCATACATTAACCAGTTCAGTTCCAAAACCATAAATCCTATACCAGTTCGAAGTTCTAATGGTAAAGACATCAATACATAAGCAAAGAAACAGTACAGCTTCAAGAGCTTTTATTAGACAGAAAGACTCGATCCTACTTCTACAAGCACAATACCATCAAATTGCTGGCAGAGCACTTGCTTCCACGTAACATAATTCTAGAGAAACTTCCAGGTGCCATCCAGCCTTACTAACCTGGGGATAATTTAAAAATCCCCCTGAAAATTACACAAATTACTAGTTAAAGAATATTTGGCAACACAGCTCCATTCTTATTCTGCCCTGGACTGGCCAGCTCGAGAAGACAAGATAATGCCAACAATAAGGCCATAGAGGGCAAGAGCTTCAGCGAAGATAAGAATCAGAATCATTCCAACAAAAAGTTTTGGCTGCTGTGCATTAGCTCTGCAAAACACACACATCTCTCAAGGGGCGACACAAATCAAGGGAAAGGAATATGAAACTTGCAAAGTGTGTTGAAGTTGATATTGCTACAAGCACAGATACAACCAAAGGCATCTTTAACGAGTATTCAAAGTTTGGGCAATAAATAAAGAACCTATGCCAGTTAGGCACAAAGCCCGAATGATCACACAGACAGTGATAATGCCTAGTGGCAGAATACTACTACTGTTTGACACACATGAACTTTTTGACAACCTTTTTTGATTGCAGAAGTGACGTTAAGACTTACGGGGACCAAAAGAGAAATCTGAGCATGTATTTAAACAAAGGAAAACACAAGGCGTGGAAAATGAAATGAAAATACAAAGTTAAACTGGAAAAGTTGGTTGTGAACATAACCGATTACAACTTGAGGAAATCCAAAAGAAGATTCCAGTGAATCAGATAATGAGTGATGAAAAAACTTGATGCCGAACGACTCCTATTTTCAGGACTGCTAAAATGCAGTGATCACTAAGATGGCTGCCCTCAATCACCCTGTGCAAGGCCAATGGATCGATGTAGATTACGCTAGTCGAGTATGCAGCATGCTCTTATTATAGCTCAGCCCTTCTACAAGGTCCAACATACCCCAGACTATGGTCTGGTACATCCCATCAAAGGGGAGGGGGGAGGGGAGGAGAAATGAAAGCAAAAGGGAAGAAAATTATCAAAAAGGCATTTATTTTGTCAATATTGTCACACTTCTTCTGATTGATGAGTTCAATGAAACGTTTGATCAAGCCTAGTAGCTATGAGGTCTATCGCAAGAACACAACATGACCATATTCCCAACAATCTGATCAGGCATATTACCATTGCTTTTGGCATAGTCAGTCATATTTAAATAAGATGTGAAAAGCTGGAGATTGCTCTTTGAAATTTAAAGCAACCGAATGCTCTTGCAAACACAATCCTCTACCATCCTATTAGAACAACCAGATTTTGTTTGGTCGTCAGAATGCATTTAAGATTTGAGAAGAGGTAAATAAGCATCGAAGTGCCACACATCACTGATGCAGATTAGAAGGAGAGGTGGTTCATCAAATTCCATTCGAGTTCCAAAAAACAGAAAGGACAGAACCATTCAGCACCAACACAAAACTTGAAGACATGAACGAAAATTACATACTGACCCATGATTAGCCTATGCTTTCCTTTTTATGCAGCACCCACATTAGATATAAAATGCACATCCGTATCAATTAACCCAATCTCTGCCCCCAAAAATAATAAAATAAATAAGGAGAAAGAAAGAGAGATGGATGAGTATCTGTCCTTTGTGAAATAATGTCCCAATAATATCTTGAAGCCCTAAAATCCACCGCCTAAACCCTAAAAGGGGACCGGATGCTTGGCCCAAACTCTATATACAAAGTTAGGACAACTGCTTGTAGGGCTTAACTACCAAAGCAAAGCAAGCAATAAAGTAGTATGAAACTGAAGCACAAAACCAGCAACAATCAACTGAAAAACTAAAGCCAAAACCCCAATCCATTTGGAAAATATATCCACAATTCAGTAAAGAATATCTATGGTAACAGGAACAGAATATGCGCACGCCAGTTTAGATAAGAGATTAGAAAGATACCTAACACCAGCATCACCAACAATACCAATAGCCATTCCAGCAGAGAGCCCGGCAAGACCACAAGCAAGACCAGATGAGAGGTGTGCATAACCATCAAAAAGGTAATACGACTTGGCCTTTGGGTTAATCCCAGTACTGATGATAACAGCAATAATAAGACCGTAGATACCCAATACTCCAGCCATAACAACTGGAACAATGGACTTCATCACCAGCTCAGGCCTCATCACACCCATCGAAGCCACACCAACGCCACTCTTTGCTGTCCCATATGCAGCTCCCATGCCTAAACACCCCCCAAAAGAACTCAACATTAATTAAAAAGAGCTAAAAATGACACTGTTACCGTGGAAAATTAAGAAAATAATACGTTCTTTTCCCTTCATGTCTTACTTTTCTGTGCATCTTCTATCCTACATTGAGTGATGGGTTCTGTGAGAGAGGTTAGGGACAATCAATTATCACGTAATGAGAATGTCACCGACACCTAAACCAACCATACTACTATAATGAACAGTTCGAAACTGGTCTATACCAACCACACTCAATTGCACGCTCTAAAGTGAAACTCACCTGCTCTACAGCTTGATTGCCTAGAGAATGGAAACTATGCATCAAACTCCTTAGTTGATATAATTTTTCTAGCTAAATTTAAGAACTAATCTAACAATTCATTGCATATTAGATCGATATCAGCCAAACAAAACTTCCACACAAGAAGCAACTAAAACGAGAGAAAGAACAAAAAGAAGTTGTTGTTGCATGGCCTAGACTAAGATTTATTTACCGTTGGGGAGAAATTACAAGCTTCATTGAGTCAAACATGCTCGATCCAATAATCGAATTTCGGATTTCTATTGATTAGAAAAAAAATTACCAGAACACAAACAGATAACTAAGGAAAAATGATATCGATCGAGATGGACAGAATGAATCGTTCAAAGGAGTGTAGGTTAGGATGAGGTTTCATTTACAGGAGAAAACGAGGGCCGCTGCGGCGCCAAGAAAGCCGAAGAACGGTGCCGTTTCATCGCCGCTGAATCCTGAAGACATTCTCGATCGTGGATCTGCGACGATTTCCTTCAGATCTGAGAATTCTGTGGTTCCTTTAAGAGAGCTTCGGATCTCTCCTCTCCTTCTCTCTACGTCCAAGAAAGTGGTAGAAAAGGATGATCCAAGTGCTTTGCGATGATTGCTCAAAAAAAAAAAACGAGTCATTTTAAGGACACGCAAGAATCCGACCTCGTGCAGCTTGGTGAGCTTGGGCTGATGCGAAAGATTTGTAACGCCGTTGGGCCTGGGCTTAATGATTGGTACTAGGATCGAACCAATGTTAGAGACTATTAGCAACTTTTTTTTCAATTTTTTGCATTATGTTTGTCGAACTAAAATTTTATCGTCATTATAATTTTTTTACAAACTTTTTTCACTTATTTATTTATTTTTTTACCAATTTTTTCATTCTCGCTTTTCACCTTTTTATTAATTCTTAAAATTTTAATATAAAATTTTACTACTAAACATTATGATGGTAATTACTTTTACTGTCGTTTATTGAACACAGTGAAGAAAAATAAGCCGGCGCGGTGAGAGACCGCGGCATATATTTAGAGTTTATTTGAAACGTTTTATCTTCAGTGCATTAAAATTATGTTAAGTTGGTCCGAACTTAATGCGCATAAAAGTTAGGGATTCATTTTTGTCGTTGAATTTCTCTATTTCTTCAAGTAATACTCTGTTTATGTATTGGAAATCATGAGAATAATTAAAAAGAAGATTGCTTGAGATATCTCAAGTTGTTTGATCATTGATCTTGTATATTCTTGTGTTGTGCATGTTAAAAGCATAAATTTTGATATCTGTATATCATGGTAGTAGAAATACTAACCGTGTTTGTTGATAATTCAGTTTGCTTTTAAATAATTATATTGGAATTACTTTGATCGGTATAGTTTTTTTTTTTTTGGTTCCTTAAGCAAAATTTTGAAAGCATGACTTATCAATTTAATCTAGCCATCATCTCCAAAAGTAGGGGTGGGCTTTCCAGGTTCGAGGTCGGGGTTGGGCGAACCCGACAATCGGGTTCGAGTTCCGGGTTCGGGTTGGGCCTTGTGGACAAAAAAAATCATTAAAGTTATATAAAACTCGGCCCGACGACATTGGA
Organism: Morella rubra; assembly: GCA_003952965.2. Classification (NCBI taxonomy): domain Eukaryota; kingdom Viridiplantae; phylum Streptophyta; class Magnoliopsida; order Fagales; family Myricaceae; genus Morella; species Morella rubra. The sequence continues at coordinate 38,048,105 of CM025850.1, forward strand.
GTGAAGTTGTTGCTGTTACTGGGCCAAATAGGCAACACAGATGCTGATCTAGCGGCAAATACAACCATTTGTTCATAGAGTACATGCTAATGTATCACAATAACCACAAGTGACTTGCTCTGTCTTTTGGGAATTTTTTTTCATGTTCTCGGTGGCTCTGTGGTTTGGTTAGCCAGCTCTTTTTTCAATCTTTGCTTGCACTTGGGTTTTCTACTTCCTTGCTGCTTTTTTTGGCAACAAATGTTGCTCCTGCTTTTCATTTTTCTTTTCTGTCTACCATTTTAAGACTATAGAACAAGAAGATAAGTGTCGCCATTTTGTTCCTCAGAGGTGCTCTTGGCCCTCTTTCTCTATATCATTTACATGAAGCCTAGGAAACATGGGGTTTTTCAACTTTTCCTCATCTTTTCTCCCTCTCATCCTCCTCTCTCTTCATCACTATCATAAATTTTTGATAGCTAGCTGATCCTCTCATGACAGCATTGATTTATCAAACACCCAATAACAAGGAATTCTACACAATATCCGGATTCTAGCGTTCTCAATAAAAAAATAACTTCGGTCAATGAAAATCAGCTATTAGTCTATTACAATATCCGGATTCTGGCCTTCAGCTATTAGTCTATTACAATGAAAACTTTACAAATCACAACACAATTCCTTAGAAAATAAAATGAGCATATAACAATAACAACATAAAAATAATCAAAGCTAAACAAGTTACATTGTTCTTTCACTTCTTTGTTGCAACCATGATCCAGCTCCACGTTCGTAATCATTCTCCAAGAAGAATCCCCAATGGATCATCTTCTAATTCTAAAACAGTAACAACAAATACAATTGAATTTAACTTAACTCATTTAATTATTGAAACAAAAACAACAAAATTTAACAACTACAATGAATGAGAAAGTTACCTGCATCAAGTTTGTAACTTTCAATATCATCCAACTCTTCCTCTTGATGAAAGATAGGTTTGGACTTCAACCAATTTTGGGCACATATAAGAGCATTCACCGTTGATGGAGCTAATGAACTTCGATATGAATCTAGCACCCGACCACCAGTACTAAATGCAGACTCAGACGCGACTGTAGTGATGGGGATGGCCAATACGTCTCGTGCTACTCGGCCAAAATAGGATATTTGGTAGAATTGACCTTCCACCAAGTCAAGAGATCGAACTCAACACTCGGAGTCTCCACATCCTCTAAATAATACCGCTCTAATTCACTTCGATTTTCCGTCAGATTTTGAGAACCACGGAATCGACGGTACTTATTCAATGCAAATTTGTTTTGACTCAGCCCTAATGAGGTAGAACAGATTGGCTCTCAGTTTCACTCCCACTTGTGTAATCCGTACATGAGCTAGAAGAACCACCACCAATATGGGCCTTCCTGACATATTGCTTAAACAAGTGTTCAATGTCTTTCTTCAGGGTTTCAACAAACACTTCTCCTTTCTCATCCCCCATTTCGTCCTTGAACCAAAAGTCTAGGGTATCTAATTTGTAGCGTGGGTCAAGGACTGCAGCTATAAACAACAATCTATTGATCTTCTCTATGTCTCCCCAATATTTCTGATACTTACTCATCATCTTTCTAGCCATAGTACTCAACACAAGATCATCACTATTAGTATATTCTGTCAAATGACCAAGAATGTTAGATAACTCTTCAAAATACAAACTTGATGTGGCATACTTGGTACCAGACATTCTCAAAGTCACTTCATAAAACAGTTTTAAAAACTTGATGAAAGCTCGAATTGTGTCCCAATCATCATCAGTGGGAGGTCCCAAACCCTTCTTTCCCAACCCATCCTCCATTACTGAGCGATACAGGGGCCCATCATCTTCTTGCATAAGCTCAAAAGCTCGCTGAAATTTCTCTGCAGATTCAAGCATAAGGTATGTCGAGTTCCATCTAGTTGGAACATCAAGTTTTAACAAACTTTTGCATGGAATTTTTTTCTTCTCTGCACAAACCCTAAATCTCTGAAGCCTTGCAGGAGAAGACCTCACATATCTTACAATATTCCGAACCCTAACAATTGAATCATCTACATCCTTCAAACCCTCATTCACAATAAGATTCAAGATATGAGCACAACACCTCACGTGAATGTATGCATGTCCACTAATGGTTCCCTCACTAGATAGTGTTCGTTTCTTCAACCAAGCAACAGCAGTATCATTAGATGTGGCATTGTCAACTGTAATGGTAAGATACCTATCTATTCCCCACTCCAACATACATTCTTCTAATTCCCTCCCAATTGTCTCTCCTTGATGATTTTGCACTTTACGGAAAGAGATAATTCTTTTATGCAAGGTCCAACCACAATCAATGAAATGAGCAGTGACACACATATAATTCAAATTTTGAATAGAAGTCCATGTGTCGGTGGTGAAACAAACCCTAATATCCTCTCTGAGAAACAAATCCCTCAACTTCTCCCTCTCCTCTTGATACACCCGTATACAATTCCTCATCACGGTATAGCGAGAAGGCATAGGAAACCTAGGCTCAATAACCCTCACAAAGTCTCTAAACCCAACACCCTCTACTATACGAAATGGTAATTCATCAATAATAATCATCCTAGCAAGAGCTTCCCGGATCTTCTTCTCATTATACTTGGCTAATCCCATATTCTTTTCAATGCCACTGCCATCTGATGACTTCGAAGCCTCAAAACTCAGGAAGGACTGACCCTTCTCACACTTAGTTTTCACCCGGTTGTATTTCGGACATCTCTTTAAGTGATTCAACAAGGAGGACGTGCCTTGGGTTTTTGAGTGGCACTTGAGAGACACACCACAATAATCACATATACACAAAGGTTCATTGGGATCAGAAGTGGGATCCTTTGTGAAGTGATCCCACGCTTTGGATCTATTACTTTGGGACCTAGGCAGTGGTGGTCGTCCACCAGTACGCCTAACCTCAGTAGACTGACCCCCAGAAGGATCAGTAATAGTAGGCTCTACATTTGCCGCAAGGCCCTCAAATTGAATGGGAGGGCTAGGAGGCAATGTCGAGGGAGAAGCAGGATTAGATCCAGCTCCCGATGTAGGCATACTAGTGACGAGCATAATCTCATCAATATCCAAGTCGAGATCATCCATCTGATATTGAGAGAATAAAACTCATTAAAAATTAAGAAATAAGAACTAACAAGTAACAAGTAAAAAAAAAGGAAATTAATAAATTTTTAAAATGGAAAAGAATTGAATCTAAAATTATGAATTTTGTTTTAAAAGAATTGAATCTCAAACTCATCCATTTTGTTTCAAAAACTAAGTTTAATATAATCTACAATTCACAAATATTATAGTATTATACTCCACAAAATTCACAAATCACAGATTATACGTGCACAAATGATTCAATCAAGCCCATCCTCCACAATTTCAAACAAAACCAAATCCTCCAATCAAGCCCATCCTCCACAGTTTCACAACCTAATGTTCTAATATATACTCTAAAATGAACTACAATGTGAATGGATTTTCATCCATCTGATATTGAGAGAATAAAACTCATACTAACAAGTAACAAGTAATAAATTAATAAATTTTTAAAATGGAAAAGAATTGAATCTAAAACTTATAAATTTTGTTTTAAAAGAATTGAATCTCAAACTCATCCATTTTGTTTAAAAAACTAAGTTTAATATACTCTACAATTCACAAATATTATAGTATTATACTCCACAAAATTCACAAATATATAGTCCACACAAACAAATTCACAAATCACAGATTATACGTGCACAAATGATTCAATCAAGCCCATCCTCCACAATTTCAAACAAAACCAAATCCTCCAATCAAGCCCATCCTCCACAGTTTCACAACCTAATGTTCTAATATATACTCTAAAATTATAAATTAACTATGAACTACAATAAATAATTAACTAAATTAAGTGAATGGATTTGTACCTGAATCAATGCACTAAGCCACTAACCAATCCTACACAATCTTGTAACCTGCACTAAAAAATGTAATTAGTTAAATAACAGATAATCAAATGAAATTTAGAATAATGTTCTAATCACAAATTAAGAATCTCATACTGGTTACCTTCAAGACTTGGGAGCAATCAAGCAACTGTTAGAAAGGCCAGAGACGGAGAGAGAGGCCAGAGACGGAAAGAGAGGCCAAAGACGGAGAGAGAGGAGAGTGCAGAGGAGAGAGAGGCCAGAAACGAAGAGAGAGAGGAGAGCACAGAGCAAAGAGACGGCGGCTGGAGGAGGAGCACGGTGGCCGGAGGGAGAAGTGAGGTCGGGCGTGAAGAGGCGCGGCTGGAGGGGAATTTTCGAAGAAGAGGCCGCACCGGGGGGGGGGGGGGTCGTGAATGACCTAAATCTAAGGGCAAAATATACCCTCAGCGAAACGGTGCGTTTCGCTGAAGGGTATTAATTTTTTTTAGTTTTAGGGATTTGGGTAATATTTCGGGTATAGTACTATACCCGAACCCGAACCCAAAATATGGTTTTAATTGGTTTTCAAACTCGAACCCGAACTTGGCTAAACTCGCCCTGATCGAGTCGGAAACGGGTCAATCCGGGTCGAACATTCGGATTGTGGGTTTTTTGCCCACCCCTATCCAAAAGGGTAACTCGTTATGAGGTGAGAGCCTTATAAATCACTCAGTTGATCATTTTCATTAGCGAATTGGTACTTGCCCTTTTTTTTTAGACTTAATAATTTTGTTTTATTTTCCTTTCATATAAAAAATTACAATAATATGCTAACACAAAACTCTCTACTCATTTAAACTCCTCAATGGATATTCTTATAATTATTTTCTTAAAAATTGAACTATATGCAGCGTAAACTCTTACCGCGTGATTAAAAAAAAAAAAAAAACTACGTTGCTTGCTTTATTTTTGTGGGCACCGAGCAGACCTCATGTAGCTGAGAACGGGAATGGGTCTTCAACTAGACAACAACCGGGCCTAACAACAAGGTCAAGGCTTTTGTCCAGGCCTATAACCCGCTAATCTTGGACCACACTTTTTTTTTTTTTTCTTTGGAATCTTGGACCACTCGCCAAAATTAGATGCCTTTATCCGTGCCAGTCAGAATACAGTGGGTAGCATACTAAAATCGATCACGAACAGACTACAGATAGCAGACGAAGGAGCTTCTCTTTGAACTACGGGCAGAAAATCTGTGAGGGGGAAAGTTTTTGGTGTTTCGGAGAAAAATGGCTATAACGCTCAACAATGGGTTCAAGATGCCAGTAGTTGGTCTCGGCGTTTGGCGTGTCGAAGGCAAAGAAATGAGGGACGTCATCATCAACGCAATCAAGATCGGTTATCGCCATTTCGATTGCGCTGGTACGCTCCTCTCTAACTCTCTCATAGAAACTTCTTGTTTTTTTTTTGTGCTTTTCTCTGAGGTGGGTCGAAGATTTATAGTTGATTTAGTTGGGGCTCTATTTCTTTCATATCGGTTATTACAGTAAAACTCAAACAAGGCGGTGCTTGAATAATTTTACTTTCAATTATTTGTTCCTCTTAGTGGCGCTGGGACATACTTTATTATAGTTGCTTCAGTTGCAGATATCATCAAACGTGGGAACCTATGACAAGCGCGCAATCGCTTGTTTCTCCCCTTGTGGATTTTGGGGATTAATGTTCGATTTTGATCGTCGAAAATTCCCATAAACTTTCTGCAATGGATCTACTTGTGGGTTTTTTTTTTTTTTTTTTTGCGCGTGGAAAAAATGTATGTAAAGTGAAAGTTCTCACGAGTATAGGCTGAAGGTATTGTCTACGTTCTTTTGGGGTGTTTATGAGGCATATGATGTTTGACTTGTTATTTTCCTTGCAGCTGATTACAAGAATGAAGCAGAAGTTGGGGAGGCACTTGCAGAAGCATTTCGGACTGGACTTGTGAAGAGCAGGAGGATCTTTTTATTACCACAAAGGTGAGTTTTAACTGCAAACGTTACACTTCGCTTTGATTGATGGTTTCAGGTTGTCCTGTTACTAACAATTCCTTTCGTTGATTGTACATGGATTGCAGCTTTGGAATTCAGATCATGGACATGTTGTTGAAGCCTGCAAAGACAGTCTGAAGAAGCTTCGGATAGATTTTCTGGATCTATACCTTGTTCACTTCCCAGTAGCTACCAAGCACCTAGGTACACTGTCTACCTGTTTCATCATTTAAGCATTTTTATCCTCACATAGTGCATCCTGTCTGCCTGTTTCATCTCTATGACATTGTTGTCAGTACGTTATATTAGTCTAAAATATGTGGGCCGTGTAACGTAAAGTCCAATTCACCTGGGCTGAAAATGTGGGAAGTTTTTTGAAACAAAAATATTTGGCTAGTATCCGCTGTTGTTATTGCTGCTTAGGCGGTTAGAGAAAGTAGGTCGTCCATAAATTCATTGAAGGTGGATTAGTTGAATAAAATCAGTGGCTGTTGCCAATTGGAACTCTCAGACAGAGATAAGTCCCAAATTCTCGTTTCATCACATGCCTCATTTCTCCTGAATAGCTGGTCCACTTAAGTCTGTAATCTGTACTGATGCTTATGAATTGGTATTTAGTTTATGCCCTTGTGTTGTGATTATTTAAAACAATTTGAAACGTTTGCACCTGCCTGTGATTAGTTTTCTGAAATTATTCCCATCCTACATACGTCTACAAACATGCAGGTGTGGGTGACACTGGCAGTGCTTTGGATGAGGATGGTGTGCTGGAGATAGATACAACCATATCCCTGGAAACCACCTGGCATGCTATGGAAGATCTGGTTTCCATGGGTTTAGTTCGTAGCATTGGGATCAGGTGCACCACCATCTATTCCATTGGGTTTCCATCTGTCATATGTAATCCAAGATATTGCCTAGGGATGCAACCACATATATATGGATCCCATAAAACAAAACACAAGTTACAATAATCATTCATTTTTGCATCTATTTAAAATTTTTTTTTTAAGATTTTTGGAGGTTAACCAAATAGACAAGATAAAATGAAGTAAATCTATCATATTATCATGGTTTGGCACAAAGGTCTATGACTATGGATGGAGATGATGAGAGAAAAATTACATTAATAGTATAATGATAGCAATATGTCACCAATTCAATTTGCATTATTAGCTTTGGGGATACACCCTAACCGGAGAGAAAGAAACCAAGAAGCTCACTGACATAAGGAAACCACACTAAGTTGGTTGCAAAAGGTGACCCACTTAAAGAAGTTTCGTTAATTGAGAGGAAATCAAATGAACCTTCATCTTTTTAGAACTAATACGTATCAATACACCCGTGCTTGCTTGTACAAGAAGTTTAAAGAGAACCTGTTATGCAACTCATTCAGATCTACTTGGCTTTTGCCTAGTATACATGTGTCAATGCATGCGCTAGGTTTCTTCTTGCCCTGTTTTATGTTTAGAAAGGCTGTGAGTGACATTGATCAAGAATCGCTTTGGTTTTGCTGTTGGACATGTGGAGAAGGAGTTCAATTTTGACTGGATGAATGTGTAAAAGGAGTCCAACTTGAGCCACACAGTTGCAGTATGAAATACCTGTAAATTCTCAATAAGAAATCATCAGTAAAATAGTTTATACTTGCTTAAGTACCTCTTAGAGTCCCTATGCTTATTCAAAATAACTGTGGCAGAGAGTTCATTTTGAATTTTTTATGTTGGAGAGATGTATCGGATTGAGTATCTGTCTCTCAGCTGAATATGGTAATCTGTAAATGTGAGTAAAGCTATGATGCTTTTTATGCAGACTTTATTATTGAGATTATCAGAATATAAAATTTTGTGATGTCAAAAATTTCTGTGCAGCAACTACGATATCTTTCTAACGAGAGATTGCTTAGCTTACTCCAAAGTGAAGCCTGCAGTGAATCAAATTGAAACGCACCCTTATTTTCAACGTGATTCCCTTGTCAAATTCTGTCAGAAGCATGGGATTTGTGTTACAGCCCACACTCCTCTAGGAGGTGCTCTGGCGAACACTGAATGGTTTGGAACAGTTTCATGTTTGGATGATCCAGTTCTCCAAGTAAGTTATTTCTTCCTCTCTTTATTGATGAATAAAAACCTAATTATCATTCCCACTAAACATTTTGTCTTCTGTAGTTCTGTTTTAGCAAAAGTTCATCTTGTTTCTCTTCTGCTAGGGATTGGCAGCTAAATACAAAAGAACAGTGGCCCAGATTGTTCTTCGATGGGGTATCCAACGTGGCACGGTTGTCATTCCAAAGACATCCAAACTCGAGAGATTGGAAGAGAATTACAAAGTTTCGGACTTTGAGCTAAGCAAGGAGGATATGGACGTGATCAAGAGTTTGGACAAGAAATACAGAACCAATCAGCCTGCCAAGTTTTGGGGCATAGATCTGTTTGCCTAGTTGCGTCCATGATCAAAATTCTGAAAGAAAGACTAAGAATATGGAAGCCACTGGACTTCCTCATTGAGTTACTTTCCCCATAGCTCTTGAGATGTTTTCAGTGAGAAAACTTTCTTGAGAAGGTAACTAGACAGTGAGCACTAGAACTCTGGTTTAGCAAAAGTTTGTTTCTCTCGTCACAGGGATTGGCTAGTTCTTCTACGGCAATTTTGCTCCATTCAGAGTGAAACAATATGTTCAAAGTCGGGAAGATAACTCATGAATTTTTTAGACAAGGAACTCCAATAATGTTATAAGCGATTCATTTATAGGCCATATTTGCGCCTACAAAACACAACACAGGTGAGACTATCTATGATCTATTACCATAAATTCTATTTTAGTCCGAAATCCGAGACATTCCTCTAAAGCCCTTCACTCAAAACAACTCATGTTAATATCACGAACTCTATTGTGTCAGAGGCTTGTTTGGTTCTTGTAATTCTTATTACGTAAAACAAACCTTGAAATCAAATGGCCCACTTAATTTTCAAACAGAAGACGAAACTTCACACGTCTTTTAATGCTGCCCATTCTATCATATCCAATTCCAATCTTACTATGCAACAACTTCATGGCCAGGTCTGAATTGCCTGCTTTCCGCAAGGCATTGATGAGAACAGTACGAACCCTTCCAGGTACCTCTCTGCCCCTATCAACAATTCCATCAGCCAGCTTGCAGGCCTCCTTGATGCGGCCAGCTTTGCACAACACATTTATCATATCCTCAAAAGCTGTCTCAGGGATAACACCCATTGGAGCTAGCTCATCTAAAATCTTGCAAGCCCTAGCAATCTTGCCAGAAAGACAAAGGCCAATTGATAGAGCCCTGAAAGAAGCCGCAGTCGGCGTGATTCCCCTATTTATCATCATATCCCACATCTTCAACGCCTCCTCATTTCTATGCTCGTTGAATAGTCCACTGATAAGAATCGTGTATGTATAAACTGTCTCATCACAACCCTCCTCCTCCATCCTTTTAAAGAGCCCTAATGCTTCATCAATTTTACCACACTTAACTAGGGCATCAATGAGCGCATTGTAGCAATATGAATCCCTTGGATATCCCTTCTCGACCATTTCTTCAAAAAGCTTTTCAGCTTCATCCACTCTCCCAGCTTTTCCGAGACCATCAATTAAACTAGAATAAAACATAGCATTAACCACCACCCCATTGCCTTTGCAAAACCCAAGATACTCCATTGCCTCCTCCAATCTCCCACCCTTACACAACCCATTAACAATAACACCATAAGTAACATCATCCGGTTCAAACCCCTCATTCTTCATCCTCTGAAAAAGCCATATTGCCCATTCCATGTTCCCACTTTTTCCATAAGAATCAATCAGAGCAGTATAGATTGCCACATTCCCTTTATAACCCTTCTGAGTCATTCTTTCAAACACAGCATATCCTTCTGCACATTTCCCATCCTTACCAAGCGCACCAATCACTAAACTGTAAGCATGATCCGGTATTTCTAACCCCTTTTCTTCCATTTCATGATAGAGGCCCAAACAAGCATTGAAATCTCCATCGGAATAACATGCCTGCATCAGAGTCATGTAGGTGATCTTATCAGGCTCCACATTCCTCAATTCCATATCTTTTATCTTCTCCATCGCTTTCTTCGTCTTCCCTGCCTTACAATATCCTTTAATCATAGTATTATAGGTCACAACATCCGGACCTGTTCTCCCACTTTCCATTGCCTCAAGAACACGTTCAGCCGACTCGATAAACATTGAATTTACCAAACCATTCACCAAGAAATTATAAGTATACACCCCCGGATCAATCCCATTCTCCTTCATTCTACGCCATACCCACAACAGTTCATCAACAATTCCCACGCTTCCTAAGCTCTTGATCAATGAATTAGCGGCTGAGACCGTCATTACAAAACCCATTTCCTTAAACTCCCTAAGAACACACAAAATCCTCTCTACGTCACCGCGTAAAGATAAAACCGCAATCAAAGATACATAACATTCAATACTGTGGGCATAACTCTTCTGCTTACCCGCCCAATAAAAGAACCGCAAAGCGATAGCGGGATCTTCGCGAAGTTTGTTAGACTGCAGAATAAATGAAACAAAGTTAGGGGACAACTTGATCAAGAACTTATGGCAGTAAACGCTCAAGTTAGCCTCCATGGCCGGAGACCCGTCAAGAAGATTGAGAATTTGGGATACCCAAGGAGATGGATCAAGGTTTTGGCGGGTTGCAACTATGTCAGAGACATCGTTGAAGGGTTCCACCCATTCCGCTGGTGGCGGGAGAGAGGTGGCAAAGACCCACCTGGGATTTGAGGTAAAAGGAGACGTGGGGCCCGGTTGTGAGGGGTTTGGGAGTGGCACAACGTCCTTGTAAGGACACAGAGGTAAGGAAGGATGGAGATGGGGAGCAGAGAGAGGAGCAAGAGGTCTGAGGAGTCCCCTTCTCATTGAGGCTCCGAGTGCTCGCTGACTCAACTCGAGAAATCAAATGAAACGCTACTGGAAAACGAATACTACTAAAAGTTGTAATGTTAGACAATTGAACGGTCCTATGGTCTCAGGATATTTGGACTTTGCATCCAGTGACCCGAGTTGAAATCTCAGCGAGAGCTCTTTGATAATCGGCCCTCTAATTGCTCTTCTTTTGTTGTATATCGGTGTTGGGCTGTTTAGGGGAAATTATGGGAATAAGTTTCTCATATTTGAAAACGTTGTGGTGGATGCCATGATTGTTACATCTACCGATTCAGCATTCAATAAGCTTCAGTACTCGTGAATACTCCGACAACTTTCGGGTGGATGACACCGTTCTGAGGGGACAACGTTGAATTGACAGATTTCTGAAGCTGGCTAAAATGTGGAATGATTTACAAAAGCGGTACCCTCGCCTTCTAGGGGAAAGAAAGAATGGCCTTTTGTTCGTAATCATCTCTAAACGACTCGCTGCTTGAAAAGCATAGTTCCACCAAGTGCAATTTCTAATCAACTTGCATCTTTGTTTTATTAGATTTAGGACTGCCCAACGCGAATAACTCTCTGTGTTTTCTCTTATAGTTTCCGTATCTAATACAGAAGAATTTAAATATAAATCTCATATAAAAAGCTCTCACTAGATGGATCATGATCATACGGACTCATAAATTCCAAATGACTCGCTTGGCCATTCTTCCTTGTTCCTAAGCATTTTCTGGTTTTGGTCAAAACATCAAGCAATTTCAAAACTGCAAACTTTGTTGACAATCACTGGGGTTAAGCGATTTATGTCATCAGAGCTGCACCGCTCGAAAAGATATTGAAGCTTGAGCCAAGGGAACAGGTTAACACTCTAAAATCTATATATGAAAAAAAAAAAAAAATTCTGCAGCTTTCATACAGAGCCCTTTGGAATCAGAGAATGCTATCTTTCAGTAGTGCTATATGAGCTGCGTAACCTAAATGGAGGAATAAGGTGTCCTTTTTTGTATGGCAACTTCAATTAATTCCAGAGTGGAACAATTTCTTTGGAGTCGGAAAGGTAATGCATGAGTCTATTCAACGAGCAGTCTACGACAATTGAAAGACAAAAGTAAGGGTTCAAGTATGTGAGAGATATTCCAACGCAGCTGACTATCAGACCTCAAAGAATGTAGTCGACTTAAATTATCCTCATCCCAAATATTCACCAGAGTTCTCCTTACATATGAAAAAAGACAGATGAGACTATCCATTACCATAAACCACTATTCACTTTAATCTGATATCTGGGAATCAGCTAAAGCCTTTCACTGAAGCAACTCCGGCTAATTACAACGAACAACAACGTCACGGGCTCATTGAAGAAATGGAATAATGGCAAGCCGGTTGCGTGGATAATTGTCAAATTTTCGAATGTACCACCTATGTGTTTCTGCTGCCGCGAACGCCAAATTTGCCACCTGTCAGTGAAAAGAAGGATGACATATTTTGATAAGGATCAACTAAAGCAGCAAACTCCTCACACACAAAAAAAAACCTGGGTTAGGAAAGGGAACTGTTACCACAAATGCAAAAAGTAACCAGATTGTGAGATCTGCTCCGCCACTGGCAACCACAAGACCAGCATAGATAACCTTCAAATTATGTAGAACAGCAATAAAAATGCTATACTTGCATAGTATTTGTTCACAATTACAGACTACCCTTAGCACCATAACAGTAATGAGGGCATGGCAAGATATTCATGTCTACTCACACACACAGGGAGCAGATGGAGGATGACGAGAGACAGAGAGCAGAGAAGAGACGTAGAGAGTTACAATCTCAGCCAGATAGTGTGGAGACGAAACAATTTCAAACCAATCACCATGGGGAATTACGTACTCATCTTCTTGTTCCACATTGTCACGAAGTGAGCCCTGACAAGAAATTTGCAATGTCAACCAACAGCAGGTTAGTAAATGCGAAGATTTCATGGGCGTCTCAACAGCCAAAGTAACATTTTCATCCCTCCCAATATACAAGAAAAAATCACGTAAACACTGGTGTCAGCAACACCTATGGAAGTGATAATTACATATTCTTGCATTTCTTGTTTGGGACAACTGAGTTACGATTTCTTATAGCGAATCATTCTAGGAATCCATGAAGAAAACATAATACTGTCATTAACCACCATTCTTGGCAAGGATACCTAAGTCTGCATTAGGTATTCATATTCAAAGTCAACAAGAATTTACCGTGTGCCAGACAATCAGCTGTAAGTATTCTATTGAATGTGCAGATGAATATAGTTATTATGTTTAGATGCGCTTGTGGTGTGCTTAATCAATATTATACTTCCACCATAAGGACACAAGCAGCCTTTTAGAAAACAAAAAGGTGATTTCCATCTATTGCCAACTACTTTGCCATAAGCAACCATAGTCAGGAAATAATATTATGAGAAATCTTGATAAAAAAAACTGAATATGCAACTATGCGTAAGACTCAAATTCCTTTAAACAGGCGTAAAAGATCTAAAAAATTGACAACTGAATCAACAAGCTGCTCGTTGAAGGAGTAAATCTTACAAGAATTGCATGACAACGGCGTTGATGAATCCATCCCCAAGAAAAAATAGCTGCACCAATCCATTGACACCATCCAAGCTTCATGATAGGACTCACAAATCCCCACCAATCAAAGTCAATTGCTGGCATCTGATTCTTGCCTCTAACAATGAATTCAGCCACTCTATTTGCCGTATATTCATACACCTCTGGCACCCAATTGCAGCAAAGTGACAGTGGAGCTGCTGTGTAGAAACTAACACAGATTCCAGAATATAACAAATATAAACATAAGGTCTATTCAGCCTTTCACATACCACGCTATAAAAGCACTAAAAAAGTTGAAAACATATTGTAAATCATCAATTGATTGCACTCTCACTGTGGAGCTCAAAGATTGACAACAGGTCCTATGATCTGTAGTTTTCATTTCATTTTTACTTAGGCAGGGAATAGGATATGCATATAAATGCAAGGATGGTAGTTTGCAGGGGTGATTATTTACTTCAATGAAGAATAAGTACTTCTGCAGGGCTCATCTTTTTTAATATTTCTTTCCTTTTTACAAGAAAAAAGAAGAAACATGTTTATGCATAGTAATTTCTATGGAGAATAGTGCATAGATGAGCCAGTCCCTAACCCTTGGCCAGCTTTGAGAACTACAGAAGTTTGATTTATGGTGGATTTAGAACCTAGGTTCAACAAGCACAGATCACCAACTGCAGTCAGCACATGCAGCACAATGTGTTAAAATTGATCTGCTAGACTACATATAGGATAGCTCATTGCCTTAATTCAGTCCCTTTTGTTAATTAACTCATGTATGTGAAGTTGTCAATGGAAGCATCGACAGGTTATTATATGCGCACATCTATCATTTGTCTGGTTGTCATGCTAAAGTCTTGGGCTTCAAGCCTAAATGTCTGAGTTTGAGTTTGAGTTTGTGTTTTGAGAGTGTCACTTCATGCATAAAAAGGTAAAATAGGACCTGATACCCACGGGACAGGAAAAAAGAAATGAAAATCCTAAATAATCACACATAAAAAAACCCCGCCATCGCCACAACATACACTACAGATAGAGAGGAAGTGCGATCCCTGATCTAGGCTCACTGGAATAATTTTTTCCCCCTTCTTCTCCTATTTTCACCTTAGGAGTCAAGAATTTAAGATATAACCATATGTTGGTGCAAGAGTTGGCTTTATGAGCAGTAGAGAAAACATCATGAAATGTGAGATCTTCCACTCACAAAAAAAGTATTTTCAAGAAACTTACAACAGGCCAGTTAGATAACCCAAGATATGCATCCGAGCAGAGGGGCTATAATTGAACACATATATTGTCTCAAAAAGGCGTCTCAAAGCTTGAGCTTCCATCAATAAAAGAAGAAAAACAGATTGCCAGACCATATATCTTTGCTTTAATGGCGTTGAACCCACTTTGTGCCAAGAAAACATATGAGATCCTCCAGTCAAGTAGTTGGCAAAATTAGAGTAAAGAGATGGCTCTGAGACCAATGGTGCTGCTGTATAGGCATAGATCCAAGTCGTAACAAGCAGAAGTGTTGTCCACACAGCGGCCACCCAATAAAAATGGCAGAAGAACCTTTGAGGAACAGTGAATCTCTGCAATCCAACAATATGAAGTAAAGTAAGATATTCTTTTCTCTATATATCTCTCTTCTTATTCTTCAAGAAATGTTACATTAGAGTAGGTCCTTTTTTTTTTTTTTTTTTCCTCTTCTTTTCTATTTGACGTGAAATGTTAGGATGCGAACTCATTTCAACTACTCCATTGAAATGACAGCATCTCTAACACAGTAAAGCATATAGCAAATTGAATCTTTATTTTGTTCTTTTTTATCCACCTACAAACTCGAAATATTTACTGTGAATCGATCCAAAACACACTCTAGTTGCGTTAATGTTTGTGATAACACCCGTCTAGCAAACCTCGCTGTTTCAACTTCAAAAAATCAATAGGGAATTAATCTTCGAAGAACAGAACGTTCCGTACGATTCTTTACACGTATTGCAGCAGGAAAAGCTACGCCATATACGACCCGGAGCAAAAACACTCATCTATCATCTAAGATAAGCAGGTTTACTCCAAATATATAAACTTCTCTATGTTGCCGAAAAATGAAGCACAACTTAAGTCAGCGAAACTGCAGGTGGGGAGTGAGGAAATTTGAAATCCTAAGATATCGAGCTCAAGAAAACTCAATCGTTCGTTTCTGCTGGACCAATAAAACTACCAATTCGAGATGATGACTCCTTATTCGGAAGCCAAAAACAGAGACGGAAATGACGAAATTCTCGTTTAGTTTCCTCTCTTTCCCCACCGAACTAAACACCCCCAAAGATATCAAAAACCAATCACACTCCAGTTGAACAAGACTATCCCTGACCTGTGAAGAAGACTGCATGGTCTTCCCTCGCTTTGCGAAGCCCAAGAGAGCATCACGAAACCAATTTAGCATAGAAGACGGCACCGAAGCTATCAATATGGGCAAAGTTCCTGCAATCCAAGCAGCTCTCAGCAACCCAACAAGCCCCACTTCCATTTTCGCAAAATCCCAGATGAAGACAAAGCTCCCTAAGTTCTTCTAAACAACTAGTTTCGCTAAACAGGAAGGCTTGATTCAACTGAGTTCTGGAGAAATGCCATGGCCGCAGAGGAATGGTGCACAAAAGGCCCATAAAAAGAAGGGGATTTTGAAGTAATTTATCGCGATGACGACGTGCGCGAGGCGTCAGGTGTAAGTGATGCTAGGCGTGCAGTGTTGGATTGCAGAAAATGGAGCCCCGAAGCTAACGTTTGCTTACGGTGGCGACCAGAGTATGTGGGGGTCAAA
>CM025850.1:38064506-38087229 GCA_003952965.2 Morella rubra
CCCACTTGTGTAATCCGTACACGAGCTAGAAGAACCACCACCAATATGGGCCTTCCTGACATATTGCTTAAACAAGTGTTCAATGTCTTTCTTCAGGGTTTCAACAAACACTTCTCATTTCTCATCCCCCATTTCGTCCTTGAACCAAAAGTCTAGGTATCTAATTTGTAGCGTGGGTCAAGGACTGCAGCTATAAACAACAATCTATTGATCTTCTCTATGTCTCCCCAATATTTCTGATACTTACTCATCATCTTTCCAGCCATAGTACTCAACACAAGATCATCACTATTAGTATATTCTGTAAATGACCAAGAATGTTAGATAACTCTTCAAAATACAAACTTGATGTGGCATACTTGGTACCAGACATTCTCAAAGTCACTTCATAAAACAGTTTTAAAAACTTGATGAAAGCTCGAATTGTGTCCCAATCATCATCAGTAGGAGGTCCCAAACCCTTCTTTCCCAACCCATCCTCCATTACTGAGCGATACAGGGGCCCATCATCTTCTTGCATAAGCTCAAACGCTCGCTGAAATTTCTCTGCAGATTCAAGCATAAGGTATGTCGAGTTCCATCTAGTTGGAACATCAAGTTTTAACAAACTTTTGCATGGAATTTTTTTCTTCTCTGCACAAACCCTAAATCTCTGAAACCTTGCAGGAGAAGACCTCACATATCTTACAATATTCCGAACCCTAACAATTGAATCATCTACATCCTTCAAACCCTCATTCACAATAAGATTCAAGATATGAGCACAACACCTCACGTGAATGTATGCATGTCCACTAATGGTTCCCTCACTAGATAGTGTTCGTTTCTTCAACCAAGCAACAGCAGTATCATTAGATGTGGCATTGTCAACTGTAATGGTAAGATACCTATCTATTCCCCACTCCAACATACATTCTTCTAATTCCCTCCCAATTGTCTCTCCTTGATGATTTTGCACTTTACGGAAAGAGATAATTCTTTTATGCAAGGTCCAACCACAATCAATGAAATGAGCAGTGACACACATATAATTCAAATTCTGAATAGAAGTCCATGTGTCGGTGGTGAAACAAACCCTAATATCTTCTCTGAGAAACAAATCCCTCAACTTCTCCCTCTCCTCTTGATACACCCGTATACAATTCCTCATCACGGTATAGCGAGAAGGCATAGGAAACCTAGGCTCAATAACCCTCACAAAGTCTCTAAACCCAACACCCTCTACTATACGAAATGGTAATTCATCAATAATAATCATCCTAGCAAGAGCTTCCCGGATCTTCTTCTCATTATACTTGGCTAATCCCATATTCTTTTCAATGCCACTGCCATCTGATGACTTCGAAGCCTCAAAACTCAGGAAGACTGACCCTTCTCACACTTAGTTTTCACCCGGTTGTATTTCGGACATCTCTTTAAGTGATTCAACAAGGAGGACGTGCCTTGGGTTTTTGAGTGGCACTTGAGAGACACACCACAATAATCACATATACACAAAGGTTCATTGGGATCAGAAGTGGGATCCTTTGTGAAGTGATCCCACGCTTTGGATCTATTACTTTGGGACCTAGGCAGTGGTGGTCGTCCACCAGTACGCCTAACCTCAGTAGACTGACCCCCAGAAGGATCAGTAATAGTAGGCTCTACATTTGCCGCAAGGCCCTCAAATTGAATGGGAGGGCTAGGAGGCAATGTCGAGGGAGAAGCAGGATTAGATCCAGCTCCCGATGTAGGCATACTAGTGACGAGCATAATCTCATCAATATCCAAGTCGAGATCATCCATCTGATATTGAGAGAATAAAACTCATATAAAAATTAAGAAATAAGAACTAACAAGTAACAAGTAACAAAAAAAGGAAATTAATAAATTTTTAAAATGGAAAATAATTGAATCTAAAACTTATGAATTTTGTTTTAAAAGAATTGAATCTCAAACTCATCCATTTTGTTTCAAAAACTAAGTTTAATATAATCTACAATTCACAAATATTATAGTATTATACTCCACAAAATTCACAAATCACAGATTATACGTGCACAAATGATTCAATCAAGCCATCCTCCACAATTTCAAACAAAACCAAATCCTCCAATCAAGCCCATCCTCCACAGTTTCACAACCTAATGTTCTAATATATACTCTAAAATTATAAATTAACTATGAACTACAATAAATAATTAACTAAATTAAGTGAATGGATTTTCATCCATCTGATATTGAGAGAATAAAACTCATATAAAAATTAAGAAATAAGAACTAACAAGTAACAAGTAACAAAAAAAGGAAATTAATAAATTTTTAAAATGGAAAAGAATTGAATCTAAAACTTATAAATTTTGTTTTAAAAGAATTGAATCTCAAACTCATCCATTTTGTTTAAAAAACTAAGTTTAATATACTCTACAATTCACAAATATTATAGTATTATACTCCACAAAATTCACAAATATATAGTCCAAGATATTATACAAACAAATTTACAAATCACAGATTATACGTGCACAAATGATTCAATCAAGCCCATCCTCCACAGTTTCACAACCTAATGTTCTAATATATACTCTAAAATTATAAATTAACTATGAACTACAATAAATAATTAACTAAATTAAGTGAATGGATTTGTACCTGAATCAATGCACTAAGCCACTAACCAATCCTACACAATCTTGTAACCTGCACTAAAAAATGTAATTAGTTAAATAACAGATAATCAAATGAAATTTAGAATAATGTTCTAATCACAAATTAAGAATCTCATAGCTGGTTACCTTCAAGACTTGGGAGCAATCAAGCAACTGTTAGAAAGGCCAGAGACGGAGAGAGAGGCCAGAGACGGAAAGAGAGGCCAAAGACGGAGAGAGAGGAGAGTGCAGAGGAGAGAGAGGCCAGAAACGAAGAGAGAGAGGAGAGCACAGAGCAAAGAGACGGCGGCTGGAGGAGGAGCACGGTGGCCGGAGGGAGAGAGTGAGGTCGGGCGTGAAGAGGCGCGGCTGGAGGGGAATTTTCGAAGAAGAGGCCGCACCGGGGGGCGGGGGGGGTCGTGAATGACCTAAATCTAAGGGCAAAATATACCCTCAGCGAAACGGTGCATTTCGCTGAAGGTATTAATTTTTTTTAGTTTTAGGGATTTGGGTAATATTTCGGGTATAGTACTATACCCGAACCCGAACCCAAAATATGGTTTTAATTGGTTTTCAAACTCGAACCCGAACTTGGCTAAACTCGCCCTGATCGAGTCGGAAACGGGTCAATCCGGGTCGAACATTCGGATTGTGGGTTTTTTGCCCACCCCTATCCAAAAGGGTAACTCGTTATGAGGTGAGAGCCTTATAAATCACTCAGTTGATCATTTTCATTAGCGAATTGGTACTTGCCCTTTTTTTTTAGACTTAATAATTTTGTTTTATTTTCCTTTCATATAAAAAATTACAATAATATGCTAACACAAAACTCTCTACTCATTTAAACTCCTCAATGGATATTCTTATAATTATTTTCTTAAAAATTGAACTATATGCAGCGTAAACTCTTACCGCGTGATTAAAAAAAAAAAAAAAACTACGTTGCTTGCTTTATTTTTGTGGGCACCGAGCAGACCTCATGTAGCTGAGAACGGGAATGGGTCTTCAACTAGACAACAACCGGGCCTAACAACAAGGTCAAGGCTTTTGTCCAGGCCTATAACCCGCTAATCTTGGACCACACTTTTTTTTTTTTTTCTTTGGAATCTTGGACCACTCGCCAAAATTAGATGCCTTTATCCGTGCCAGTCAGAATACAGTGGGTAGCATACTAAAATCGATCACGAACAGACTACAGATAGCAGACGAAGGAGCTTCTCTTTGAACTACGGGCAGAAAATCTGTGAGGGGGAAAGTTTTTGGTGTTTCGGAGAAAAATGGCTATAACGCTCAACAATGGGTTCAAGATGCCAGTAGTTGGTCTCGGCGTTTGGCGTGTCGAAGGCAAAGAAATGAGGGACGTCATCATCAACGCAATCAAGATCGGTTATCGCCATTTCGATTGCGCTGGTACGCTCCTCTCTAACTCTCTCATAGAAACTTCTTGTTTTTTTTTTGTGCTTTTCTCTGAGGTGGGTCGAAGATTTATAGTTGATTTAGTTGGGGCTCTATTTCTTTCATATCGGTTATTACAGTAAAACTCAAACAAGGCGGTGCTTGAATAATTTTACTTTCAATTATTTGTTCCTCTTAGTGGCGCTGGGACATACTTTATTATAGTTGCTTCAGTTGCAGATATCATCAAACGTGGGAACCTATGACAAGCGCGCAATCGCTTGTTTCTCCCCTTGTGGATTTTGGGGATTAATGTTCGATTTTGATCGTCGAAAATTCCCATAAACTTTCTGCAATGGATCTACTTGTGGGTTTTTTTTTTTTTTTTTTTGCGCGTGGAAAAAATGTATGTAAAGTGAAAGTTCTCACGAGTATAGGCTGAAGGTATTGTCTACGTTCTTTTGGGGTGTTTATGAGGCATATGATGTTTGACTTGTTATTTTCCTTGCAGCTGATTACAAGAATGAAGCAGAAGTTGGGGAGGCACTTGCAGAAGCATTTCGGACTGGACTTGTGAAGAGCAGGAGGATCTTTTTATTACCACAAAGGTGAGTTTTAACTGCAAACGTTACACTTCGCTTTGATTGATGGTTTCAGGTTGTCCTGTTACTAACAATTCCTTTCGTTGATTGTACATGGATTGCAGCTTTGGAATTCAGATCATGGACATGTTGTTGAAGCCTGCAAAGACAGTCTGAAGAAGCTTCGGATAGATTTTCTGGATCTATACCTTGTTCACTTCCCAGTAGCTACCAAGCACCTAGGTACACTGTCTACCTGTTTCATCATTTAAGCATTTTTATCCTCACATAGTGCATCCTGTCTGCCTGTTTCATCTCTATGACATTGTTGTCAGTACGTTATATTAGTCTAAAATATGTGGGCCGTGTAACGTAAAGTCCAATTCACCTGGGCTGAAAATGTGGGAAGTTTTTTGAAACAAAAATATTTGGCTAGTATCCGCTGTTGTTATTGCTGCTTAGGCGGTTAGAGAAAGTAGGTCGTCCATAAATTCATTGAAGGTGGATTAGTTGAATAAAATCAGTGGCTGTTGCCAATTGGAACTCTCAGACAG
Source organism: Morella rubra (assembly GCA_003952965.2). Taxonomy (NCBI): domain Eukaryota; kingdom Viridiplantae; phylum Streptophyta; class Magnoliopsida; order Fagales; family Myricaceae; genus Morella; species Morella rubra. Next base: position 38,069,664 of record CM025850.1, read on the forward strand.
AGATAAGTCCCAAATTCTCGTTTCATCACATGCCTCATTTCTCCTGAATAGCTGGTCCACTTAAGTCTGTAATCTGTACTGATGCTTATGAATTGGTATTTAGTTTATGCCCTTGTGTTGTGATTATTTAAAACAATTTGAAACGTTTGCACCTGCCTGTGATTAGTTTTCTGAAATTATTCCCATCCTACATACGTCTACAAACATGCAGGTGTGGGTGACACTGGCAGTGCTTTGGATGAGGATGGTGTGCTGGAGATAGATACAACCATATCCCTGGAAACCACCTGGCATGCTATGGAAGATCTGGTTTCCATGGGTTTAGTTCGTAGCATTGGGATCAGGTGCACCACCATCTATTCCATTGGGTTTCCATCTGTCATATGTAATCCAAGATATTGCCTAGGGATGCAACCACATATATATGGATCCCATAAAACAAAACACAAGTTACAATAATCATTCATTTTTGCATCTATTTAAAATTTTTTTTTTAAGATTTTTGGAGGTTAACCAAATAGACAAGATAAAATGAAGTAAATCTATCATATTATCATGGTTTGGCACAAAGGTCTATGACTATGGATGGAGATGATGAGAGAAAAATTACATTAATAGTATAATGATAGCAATATGTCACCAATTCAATTTGCATTATTAGCTTTGGGGATACACCCTAACCGGAGAGAAAGAAACCAAGAAGCTCACTGACATAAGGAAACCACACTAAGTTGGTTGCAAAAGGTGACCCACTTAAAGAAGTTTCGTTAATTGAGAGGAAATCAAATGAACCTTCATCTTTTTAGAACTAATACGTATCAATACACCCGTGCTTGCTTGTACAAGAAGTTTAAAGAGAACCTGTTATGCAACTCATTCAGATCTACTTGGCTTTTGCCTAGTATACATGTGTCAATGCATGCGCTAGGTTTCTTCTTGCCCTGTTTTATGTTTAGAAAGGCTGTGAGTGACATTGATCAAGAATCGCTTTGGTTTTGCTGTTGGACATGTGGAGAAGGAGTTCAATTTTGACTGGATGAATGTGTAAAAGGAGTCCAACTTGAGCCACACAGTTGCAGTATGAAATACCTGTAAATTCTCAATAAGAAATCATCAGTAAAATAGTTTATACTTGCTTAAGTACCTCTTAGAGTCCCTATGCTTATTCAAAATAACTGTGGCAGAGAGTTCATTTTGAATTTTTTATGTTGGAGAGATGTATCGGATTGAGTATCTGTCTCTCAGCTGAATATGGTAATCTGTAAATGTGAGTAAAGCTATGATGCTTTTTATGCAGACTTTATTATTGAGATTATCAGAATATAAAATTTTGTGATGTCAAAAATTTCTGTGCAGCAACTACGATATCTTTCTAACGAGAGATTGCTTAGCTTACTCCAAAGTGAAGCCTGCAGTGAATCAAATTGAAACGCACCCTTATTTTCAACGTGATTCCCTTGTCAAATTCTGTCAGAAGCATGGGATTTGTGTTACAGCCCACACTCCTCTAGGAGGTGCTCTGGCGAACACTGAATGGTTTGGAACAGTTTCATGTTTGGATGATCCAGTTCTCCAAGTAAGTTATTTCTTCCTCTCTTTATTGATGAATAAAAACCTAATTATCATTCCCACTAAACATTTTGTCTTCTGTAGTTCTGTTTTAGCAAAAGTTCATCTTGTTTCTCTTCTGCTAGGGATTGGCAGCTAAATACAAAAGAACAGTGGCCCAGATTGTTCTTCGATGGGGTATCCAACGTGGCACGGTTGTCATTCCAAAGACATCCAAACTCGAGAGATTGGAAGAGAATTACAAAGTTTCGGACTTTGAGCTAAGCAAGGAGGATATGGACGTGATCAAGAGTTTGGACAAGAAATACAGAACCAATCAGCCTGCCAAGTTTTGGGGCATAGATCTGTTTGCCTAGTTGCGTCCATGATCAAAATTCTGAAAGAAAGACTAAGAATATGGAAGCCACTGGACTTCCTCATTGAGTTACTTTCCCCATAGCTCTTGAGATGTTTTCAGTGAGAAAACTTTCTTGAGAAGGTAACTAGACAGTGAGCACTAGAACTCTGGTTTAGCAAAAGTTTGTTTCTCTCGTCACAGGGATTGGCTAGTTCTTCTACGGCAATTTTGCTCCATTCAGAGTGAAACAATATGTTCAAAGTCGGGAAGATAACTCATGAATTTTTTAGACAAGGAACTCCAATAATGTTATAAGCGATTCATTTATAGGCCATATTTGCGCCTACAAAACACAACACAGGTGAGACTATCTATGATCTATTACCATAAATTCTATTTTAGTCCGAAATCCGAGACATTCCTCTAAAGCCCTTCACTCAAAACAACTCATGTTAATATCACGAACTCTATTGTGTCAGAGGCTTGTTTGGTTCTTGTAATTCTTATTACGTAAAACAAACCTTGAAATCAAATGGCCCACTTAATTTTCAAACAGAAGACGAAACTTCACACGTCTTTTAATGCTGCCCATTCTATCATATCCAATTCCAATCTTACTATGCAACAACTTCATGGCCAGGTCTGAATTGCCTGCTTTCCGCAAGGCATTGATGAGAACAGTACGAACCCTTCCAGGTACCTCTCTGCCCCTATCAACAATTCCATCAGCCAGCTTGCAGGCCTCCTTGATGCGGCCAGCTTTGCACAACACATTTATCATATCCTCAAAAGCTGTCTCAGGGATAACACCCATTGGAGCTAGCTCATCTAAAATCTTGCAAGCCCTAGCAATCTTGCCAGAAAGACAAAGGCCAATTGATAGAGCCCTGAAAGAAGCCGCAGTCGGCGTGATTCCCCTATTTATCATCATATCCCACATCTTCAACGCCTCCTCATTTCTATGCTCGTTGAATAGTCCACTGATAAGAATCGTGTATGTATAAACTGTCTCATCACAACCCTCCTCCTCCATCCTTTTAAAGAGCCCTAATGCTTCATCAATTTTACCACACTTAACTAGGGCATCAATGAGCGCATTGTAGCAATATGAATCCCTTGGATATCCCTTCTCGACCATTTCTTCAAAAAGCTTTTCAGCTTCATCCACTCTCCCAGCTTTTCCGAGACCATCAATTAAACTAGAATAAAACATAGCATTAACCACCACCCCATTGCCTTTGCAAAACCCAAGATACTCCATTGCCTCCTCCAATCTCCCACCCTTACACAACCCATTAACAATAACACCATAAGTAACATCATCCGGTTCAAACCCCTCATTCTTCATCCTCTGAAAAAGCCATATTGCCCATTCCATGTTCCCACTTTTTCCATAAGAATCAATCAGAGCAGTATAGATTGCCACATTCCCTTTATAACCCTTCTGAGTCATTCTTTCAAACACAGCATATCCTTCTGCACATTTCCCATCCTTACCAAGCGCACCAATCACTAAACTGTAAGCATGATCCGGTATTTCTAACCCCTTTTCTTCCATTTCATGATAGAGGCCCAAACAAGCATTGAAATCTCCATCGGAATAACATGCCTGCATCAGAGTCATGTAGGTGATCTTATCAGGCTCCACATTCCTCAATTCCATATCTTTTATCTTCTCCATCGCTTTCTTCGTCTTCCCTGCCTTACAATATCCTTTAATCATAGTATTATAGGTCACAACATCCGGACCTGTTCTCCCACTTTCCATTGCCTCAAGAACACGTTCAGCCGACTCGATAAACATTGAATTTACCAAACCATTCACCAAGAAATTATAAGTATACACCCCCGGATCAATCCCATTCTCCTTCATTCTACGCCATACCCACAACAGTTCATCAACAATTCCCACGCTTCCTAAGCTCTTGATCAATGAATTAGCGGCTGAGACCGTCATTACAAAACCCATTTCCTTAAACTCCCTAAGAACACACAAAATCCTCTCTACGTCACCGCGTAAAGATAAAACCGCAATCAAAGATACATAACATTCAATACTGTGGGCATAACTCTTCTGCTTACCCGCCCAATAAAAGAACCGCAAAGCGATAGCGGGATCTTCGCGAAGTTTGTTAGACTGCAGAATAAATGAAACAAAGTTAGGGGACAACTTGATCAAGAACTTATGGCAGTAAACGCTCAAGTTAGCCTCCATGGCCGGAGACCCGTCAAGAAGATTGAGAATTTGGGATACCCAAGGAGATGGATCAAGGTTTTGGCGGGTTGCAACTATGTCAGAGACATCGTTGAAGGGTTCCACCCATTCCGCTGGTGGCGGGAGAGAGGTGGCAAAGACCCACCTGGGATTTGAGGTAAAAGGAGACGTGGGGCCCGGTTGTGAGGGGTTTGGGAGTGGCACAACGTCCTTGTAAGGACACAGAGGTAAGGAAGGATGGAGATGGGGAGCAGAGAGAGGAGCAAGAGGTCTGAGGAGTCCCCTTCTCATTGAGGCTCCGAGTGCTCGCTGACTCAACTCGAGAAATCAAATGAAACGCTACTGGAAAACGAATACTACTAAAAGTTGTAATGTTAGACAATTGAACGGTCCTATGGTCTCAGGATATTTGGACTTTGCATCCAGTGACCCGAGTTGAAATCTCAGCGAGAGCTCTTTGATAATCGGCCCTCTAATTGCTCTTCTTTTGTTGTATATCGGTGTTGGGCTGTTTAGGGGAAATTATGGGAATAAGTTTCTCATATTTGAAAACGTTGTGGTGGATGCCATGATTGTTACATCTACCGATTCAGCATTCAATAAGCTTCAGTACTCGTGAATACTCCGACAACTTTCGGGTGGATGACACCGTTCTGAGGGGACAACGTTGAATTGACAGATTTCTGAAGCTGGCTAAAATGTGGAATGATTTACAAAAGCGGTACCCTCGCCTTCTAGGGGAAAGAAAGAATGGCCTTTTGTTCGTAATCATCTCTAAACGACTCGCTGCTTGAAAAGCATAGTTCCACCAAGTGCAATTTCTAATCAACTTGCATCTTTGTTTTATTAGATTTAGGACTGCCCAACGCGAATAACTCTCTGTGTTTTCTCTTATAGTTTCCGTATCTAATACAGAAGAATTTAAATATAAATCTCATATAAAAAGCTCTCACTAGATGGATCATGATCATACGGACTCATAAATTCCAAATGACTCGCTTGGCCATTCTTCCTTGTTCCTAAGCATTTTCTGGTTTTGGTCAAAACATCAAGCAATTTCAAAACTGCAAACTTTGTTGACAATCACTGGGGTTAAGCGATTTATGTCATCAGAGCTGCACCGCTCGAAAAGATATTGAAGCTTGAGCCAAGGGAACAGGTTAACACTCTAAAATCTATATATGAAAAAAAAAAAAAAATTCTGCAGCTTTCATACAGAGCCCTTTGGAATCAGAGAATGCTATCTTTCAGTAGTGCTATATGAGCTGCGTAACCTAAATGGAGGAATAAGGTGTCCTTTTTTGTATGGCAACTTCAATTAATTCCAGAGTGGAACAATTTCTTTGGAGTCGGAAAGGTAATGCATGAGTCTATTCAACGAGCAGTCTACGACAATTGAAAGACAAAAGTAAGGGTTCAAGTATGTGAGAGATATTCCAACGCAGCTGACTATCAGACCTCAAAGAATGTAGTCGACTTAAATTATCCTCATCCCAAATATTCACCAGAGTTCTCCTTACATATGAAAAAAGACAGATGAGACTATCCATTACCATAAACCACTATTCACTTTAATCTGATATCTGGGAATCAGCTAAAGCCTTTCACTGAAGCAACTCCGGCTAATTACAACGAACAACAACGTCACGGGCTCATTGAAGAAATGGAATAATGGCAAGCCGGTTGCGTGGATAATTGTCAAATTTTCGAATGTACCACCTATGTGTTTCTGCTGCCGCGAACGCCAAATTTGCCACCTGTCAGTGAAAAGAAGGATGACATATTTTGATAAGGATCAACTAAAGCAGCAAACTCCTCACACACAAAAAAAAACCTGGGTTAGGAAAGGGAACTGTTACCACAAATGCAAAAAGTAACCAGATTGTGAGATCTGCTCCGCCACTGGCAACCACAAGACCAGCATAGATAACCTTCAAATTATGTAGAACAGCAATAAAAATGCTATACTTGCATAGTATTTGTTCACAATTACAGACTACCCTTAGCACCATAACAGTAATGAGGGCATGGCAAGATATTCATGTCTACTCACACACACAGGGAGCAGATGGAGGATGACGAGAGACAGAGAGCAGAGAAGAGACGTAGAGAGTTACAATCTCAGCCAGATAGTGTGGAGACGAAACAATTTCAAACCAATCACCATGGGGAATTACGTACTCATCTTCTTGTTCCACATTGTCACGAAGTGAGCCCTGACAAGAAATTTGCAATGTCAACCAACAGCAGGTTAGTAAATGCGAAGATTTCATGGGCGTCTCAACAGCCAAAGTAACATTTTCATCCCTCCCAATATACAAGAAAAAATCACGTAAACACTGGTGTCAGCAACACCTATGGAAGTGATAATTACATATTCTTGCATTTCTTGTTTGGGACAACTGAGTTACGATTTCTTATAGCGAATCATTCTAGGAATCCATGAAGAAAACATAATACTGTCATTAACCACCATTCTTGGCAAGGATACCTAAGTCTGCATTAGGTATTCATATTCAAAGTCAACAAGAATTTACCGTGTGCCAGACAATCAGCTGTAAGTATTCTATTGAATGTGCAGATGAATATAGTTATTATGTTTGCCTAGTTGCGTCCATGATCAAAATTCTGAAAGAAAGACTAAGAATATGGAAGCCACTGGACTTCCTCATTGAGTTACTTTCCCCATAAGCAACCATAGTCAGGAAATAATATTATGAGAAATCTTGAGTGACTGAACTATGCAACTCTGGTTTAGCAAAAGTTTGTTTCTCTCGTCACAGGGATTGGCTAGTTCTTCTACGGCAATTTTGCTCCATTCAGAGTGAAACAATATTTGCAAAGTCGGGAAGATAACTCATGAATTTTTTAGACAAGGAACTCCAATAATGTTATAAGCGATTCATTTATAGGCCATATTTGCGCCTACAAAACACAACACAGGTGAGACTATCTATGATCTATTACCATAAATTCTATTTTAGTCCGAAATCCGAGACATTCCTCTAAAGCCCTTCACTCAAAACAACTCATGTTAATATCACACAACTCTATTGTGTCAGAGGCTTGTTTGGTTCTTGTAATTCTTATTACGTAAAACAAACCTTGAAATCAAATGGCCCACTTAATTTTCAAACAGAAGACGAAACTTCACACGTCTTTTAATGCTGCCCATTCTATCATATCCAATACCAATCTTACTATGCAACAACTTCATGGCCAGGTCTGAATTGCCTGCTTTCCGCAAGGCATTGATGAGAACAGTACGAACCCTTCCAGGTACCTCTCTGCCCCTATCAACAATTCCATCAGCCAGCTTGCAGGCCTCCTTGATGCGGCCAGCTTTGCACAACACATTTATCATATCCTCAAAAGCTGTCTCAGGGATAACACCCATTGGAGCTAGCTCATCTAAAATCTTGCAAGCCCTAGCAATCTTGCCAGAAAGACAAAGGCCAATTGATAGAGCCCTGAAAGAAGCCGCAGTCGGCGTGATTCCCCTATTTATCATCATATCCCACATCTTCAACGCCTCCTCATTTCTATGCTCGTTGAATAGTCCACTTTGAGTAAGAATCGTGTATGTATAAACTGTCTCATCACAACCCTCCTCCTCCATCCTTTTAAAGAGCCCTAATGCTTCATCAATTTTACCACCGCTTAACTAGGGCATCAATGAGCGCATTGTAGCAATATGAATCCCTTGGAATATCCCTTCTTCGACCATTTCTTCAAAAAGCTTTTCAGCTTCATCCACTCTCCCAAGAGTTGGCTTTTCCGAGACCATCAATTAAACTAGAATAAAACATAGCATTAACCACCACCCCATTGCCTTTGCAAAACCCAAGATACTCCATCGCCTCCTCCAATCTCCCACCCTTACACAACCCATTAACAATAACACCATAAGTAACATCATCCGGTTCAAACCCCTCATTCTTCATCCTCTGAAAAAGCCATATTGCCCATTCCATGTTCCCACTTTTTCCATAAGAATCAATCAGAGCAGTATAGATTGCCACATTCCCTTTATAACCCTTCTGAGTCATTCTTTCAAACACAGCATATCCTTCTGCACATTTCCCATCCTTACCAAGCGCACCAATCACTAAACTGTAAGCATGATCCGGTATTTCTAACCCCTTTTCTTCCATTTCATGATAGAGGCCCAAACAAGCATTGAAATCTCCATCGGAATAACATGCCTGCATCAGAGTCATGTAGGTGATCTTATCAGGCTCCACATTCCTCAATTCCATATCTTTTATCTTCTCCATCGCTTTCTTCGTCTTCCCTGCCTTACAATATCCTTTAATCATAGTATTATAGGTCACAACATCCGGACCTGTTCTCCCACTTTCCATTGCCTCAAGAACACGTTCAGCCGACTCGATAAACATTGAATTTACCAAACCATTCACCAAGAAATTATAAGTATACACCCCCGGATCAATCCCATTCTCCTTCATTCTACGCCATACCCACAACAGTTCATCAACAATTCCCACGCTTCCTAAGCTCTTGATCAATGAATTAGCGGCTGAGACCGTCATTACAAAACCCATTTCCTTAAACTCCCTAAGAACACACAAAATCCTCTCTACGTCACCGCGTAAAGATAAAACCGCAATCAAAGATACATAACATTCAATACTGTGGGCATAACTCTTCTGCTTACCCGCCCAATAAAAGAACCGCAAAGCGATAGCGGGATCTTCGCGAAGTTTGTTAGACTGCAGAATAAATGAAACAAAGTTAGGGGACAACTTGATCAAGAACTTATGGCAGTAAACGCCCAAGTTAGCCTCCATGGCCGGAGACCCGTCAAGAAGATTGAGAATTTGGGATACCCAAGGAGATGGATCAAGGTTTTGGCGGGTTGCAACTATGTCAGAGACATCGTTGAAGGGTTCCACCCATTCCGCTGGTGGCGGGAGAGAGGTGGCAAAGACCCACCTGGGATTTGAGGTAAAAGGAGACGTGGGGCCCGGTTGTGAGGGGTTTGGGAATGGCACAACGTCCTTGTAAGGACACAGAGGTAAGGAAGGATGGAGATGGGGAGCAGAGAGAGGAGCAAGAGGTCTGAGGAGTCCCCTTCTCATTGAGGCTCCGAGTGCTCGCTGACTCAACTCGAGAAATCAAATGAAACGCTACTGGAAAACGAATACTACTAAAAGTTGTAATGTTAGACAATTGAACGGTCCTATGGTCTCAGGATATTTGGACTTTGCATCCAGTGACCCGAGTTGAAATCTCAGCGAGAGCTCTTTGATAATCGGCCCTCTAATTGCTCTTCTTTTGTTCGTATATCGGTGTTGGGCTGTTTAGGGGAAATTATGGGAATAAGTTTCTCATATTTGAAAACGTTGTGGTGGATGCCATGATTGTTACATCTACCGATTCAGCATTCAATAAGCTTCAGTACTCGTGAATACTCCGACAACTTTCGGGTGGATGACATGTTCTGAGGGGACAACGTTGAATTGACAGATTTCTGAAACCGGCTAAAATGTGGAATGATTTACAAAAGCGGTACCCTCGCCTTCTAGGGGAAAGAAAGAATGGCCTTTTGTTCGTAATCATCTCTAAACGACTCGCTGCTTGAAAAGCATAGTTCCACCAAGTACGCAAAAACTAATCAACTTGCATCTTTGTTTTATTAGATTTAGGACTGCCCAACGCGAATAACTCTCTGTGTTTTCTCTTATAGTTTCCGTATCTAATACAGAAGAATTTAAATATAAATCTCATATAAAAAGCTCTCACTAGATGGATCATGATCATACGGACTCATAAATTCCAAATGACTCGCTTGGCCATTCTTCCTTGTTCCTAAGCATTTTCTGGTTTTGGTCAAAACATCAAGCAATTTCAAAACTGCAAACTTTGTTGACAATCACTGGGGTTAAGCGATTTCCTGTCTCCCCACCGAACTAAACACCCCCAAAGATATTCTGCAAAAACCAATCACACTCCAGGCAAAAGAATTGAACAAGACTATCCCTGACCTGTGAAGAAGACTGCATGGTCTTCCCTCGCTTTGCGAAGCCCAAGAGAGCATCACGAAACCAATTTAGCATAGAAGACGGCACCGAAGCTATCAATATGGGCAAAGTTCCTGCAATCCAAGCAGCTCTCAGCAACCCAACAAGCCCCACTTCCATTTTCGCAAAATCCCAGATGAAGACAAAGCTCCCTAAGTTCTTCTAAACAACTAGTTTCGCTAAACAGGAAGGCTTGATTCAACTGAGTTCTGGAGAAATGCCATGGCCGCAGAGGAATGGTGCACAAAAGGCCCATAAAAACAAGGGGATTTTGAAGTAATTTATCGCGATGACGACGTGCGCGAGGCGTCAGGTGTAAGTGATGCTAGGCGTGCAGTGTTGGATTGCAGAAAATGGAGCCCCGAAGCTAACGTTTGCTTACGGTGGCGACCAGAGTATGTGGGGGTCAAAACGGTGCGTTGAGGGAATACTTAGGAGCGAATTTGAGTTCTTGCGGGTCCGGGTCGCGTGACACAATGGTGGGTTTCCACTTACCACAGAGGGCTAAACTACGTTACCGTTCTGGGAAACGCTGGAAGCTGGCTTCGTTCTGTCGTAGAACTCGCCACTGGTGGGCCAGAAACTAGCCCACCTTTATCCAAGAGGGCTCGAATCTTTATTGTGGCCCGAAGAATGGAACAGCTGGACTAGGATTAGGCACTTACTCAGCTCGGTCTGGCCATATGGGAACCATCTCCAACGGAGTGGAGAGCTTTTTGTTTACTTTTGGAAGCTTTTTCTTTTAAAATATTTTATAGAATAAATTTTTAGATTTATTATCAGTTTCTGAATAAAATTATTACGGAATAATTTTTTTACGTCTCTTATGCCAAAATATTAGGCATTAATAATAAATTTAAATTTAAATTACTTAAATTAATGGGAATTTATTAAAAATAATGATTAAGCTGGTCAAAAGTTATCTTCTTCTTTACATACTAAGAATGATGATTAAACCGGTAAAAATAATCATTACTTAAATTAATGACGACTTATTTAGCATGAGATCAGTGGCGAGACTAAAACGCTGCGTTTAGAGAACATGAAGAGACGTCGTCGTCTACAATTGGAGTACCCGAGCGCACCCACCATCCACTTCATCCTCTTTCTCTTGCTTTTGTTTAATGTCAGAAAAATCTCAAGTTATGCGCTACCTCTTGGAGTCATTCTGATTTCTCAGATAATAAGGGAGTTCTCTATTTAATCTCATTGCCAGCTGTTTCTCTCGCGGAAATTCATGGTGCTTGTCGTTGCATATGCATCCTGTTCTCTAGGTTCGCGCCTATCTGTGAACCTTACTTTAGAATTTTGAGTTTGCTAAAAAAAACCCTAACTTTTACTTCAGTTCATGCTTGGGACACTTGTATTCTTCAGATTCGATCTATTATTTTCTCTCAAATGATCATTTTGTCGTTTTAATTTGCTTAAGTTTGGTGTCTCCTAAATTAGTCAAATTTAGATGGTTTTTAACTGAGATCGAAGTGTTGCCTAAGAGAAGAGACTTGGATTGGAATTTGGAGGAATTTCAAATTTTACTGTGTTTTGTTAGTCTTGTAGTTTCTTCAGTAAGTACTAAGATCTGTGATGTAGCTAATTTACTTCTGCGTGCTTGATTAAGAGTTTGTGGTTGGATGTTGATTTAGTGAAATTTGATATCTAAAGCACTTAAACCTGTAAAAGTACCAATATCAGGGGACATTGTAACCAAAGCTAGTAACGTCTATGATCTTGGAAAAAGCTAGTATGTCGGTCCGTGAATGGGATTTTGATAGTTGGGAAAGAGTGAATGTCTGTGGAGATTAGGTTCTGAGGCATACATGTAAGTCAGGATCATTGGTATTTTGAACTCAGGGACAACAAAAGTTGGTGGTACTAATGAAGAGGTCACTGTTATTGTGATGGTGAAGATTTTGGCTGATGAGTAATAGTATAAGCAATGAAATATAAACAGTCAGATGAATTTATATTTTTTTCTGAATACTTTTCTGGATTCTTGAATATTTGGAACCTTTAGTTTTTTTTTTTTTTTTAACCCCGTCTGCTCTTGTGAAATCATAAGTCTGTGACTAGTTAGGATTGTTTAACTAGTGAGCCACTTAAATAAGTTGGACTTGGATTGGTATGATGAGTTTTATGTCTTTTAAGCAGTGGACATAGGTAATGAGACAATGAGTAAATGTATTTCCAGGTCGGGAGTTCAAGGAAAATGAGAGAGAGAGAGAGAGAGAGATAAGGGCCTTGGGTCGAGTAATTTTCGCTTCTATATTTTGCAATACTTCTCATTCGTGCTAGATTTTCTTCTGCTATCTCCATTTTTAGTATGCTTCTGCCTTTGTTTCTTCAGAAGGGCTATTTTGTTTGGGGCTATTTTGCTTGTGCTTGGTTTCACTTGATGCAAGATTCTAGTGGAACTAAGCAATTGACCACCCTATTGTTCTTAATTTCCTCTAAATATTGCTGAAGAATGAAGAGTTCATGGAGGTAATGGTTGTCAGGCCACATATGTGTCTAGATTTTATCAGGACTTGTATGTAATGGAACTTTAGAGCACTGATTATGGAGCTGGAAGTATGAATCTGGTTTTTAGCGATACTGATTGTTGCATGAGAGAAATGGTAAAGAAATGAAGGGGCCTGAGTGGGAGGTGTTTTGTATCTTTAAAGCTTTCGCTTCGAGATGCTTGTGCTACATATAACTTTTCTAGCTTGCATTATGAGGGTTTTTTTTTCTCTATTTGGTGGTTTAAATGATGCTGTGTGAGTTTGGATCGCTTTCAAAACTCCACACTGCATCATCATGGTGGTCTACCAAGAATGTAGGGTTGCTCTCACATGTTTGGGAACAGTGTTCTATTTCTTTGTGATGAGGTAAGGACTTATTTAGTTAAGGTGCTATTGGAGTGACTCAATTATATGTGGATCGTCCTGCATATAGTAATGTTCCCAGTATTTCAGTTCATTTTTTCCTTTCTACTACCAGAGGGAATTTTGTAATAGAGCATTTCAGGCGGAGAGATGGTTCTGAGTCTTCTGACATTGTGTGGTCTTCCATATCTTAGTATACATATAGACTAAGATAGTTTCTTCAACATTCTATGTTCTCCTTGTTAGCATATGTTACATACTGTGTTCAACATGTGTACTTTACCCATCCTGACATATTGTTCATATAGTCAAAGTGAGTGAGAAAATACCCTTACTAACTCATGGTAAAGAGACATATACTCCTCTTTATATTCGTTTGACATTGTTAGAGCTAACTTCTCCGTTGTGTGTTGGACCACGCAATTGATAAGTAAAGTGCATTTAGTTTCCTACTCTACTTTTAGGTGGTGATGCTTTTTGCGCTATTGGATGCTGGTTAACCTAGTTGGTAAATCTGGATTAAAGACCTAGGAACACTGTCCTGAGCATCATGCCCTCTTTTCACTTGATGCAAGGGTGATTGTTGAGGCCGGTTTTTACATAACTAAAGAACGTGGTTTTAGTGCAAATATAGAAGTTTGCATCTTTTCTTCTTCTACTCTGATGGTTATGCCTTTAAAGTTAAGATATCACTCCACAAAGCGAGTGGAGACAACCTTACCTCTGTTGCTTGTCAATGCTTGACTTGAAATTCAGCTTTTCGTATCTCATTTGATAGAGAACTGTATGTCTATCAGATTGGATGCTTGTCGAGGCTAATTTCTTTTCAAATTGAACTTTGAGAAGCTGCTTCAAACGAAATTCTTCCTTTGCTGCTAAAAATCTGGAGTTGATATGGATGATGCTCGGCAACATGAAAATGGGAGACATAAACCGGATTATTACAGAGGATCACACTCTCCGGTATTAATACTAATAAGAAAGCAACAAGTGCCATTTTCTCTTGATATCTTTTTTATTTTAGCATGTGACCATCAAATATAGTTTGAATGGAATAGAAATGAAATATGCAGTGGAATATGGTGCCCCAGCATCAAGCAAAGGAACCAAATGCCCTTGTCATGAATAAGAAGATCATGACCATTATTGCTGAGAGGGATACTGCGATTCGCGAAAGGAATGCAGCACTATCAGAAAAGAATGAAGCCTTGGCTGCCCGGGATGAGGCACTCCGGCAACGAGATGAGGCAATTGCTCAGCGGGATAGTGCCCTGATGGAACGAGACAATGCCCTCGCAGCCCTTCAGGTCCGGGATAATGCCATGAACTTCCCATTAGGGGGAATGCACCGTGGATCAAAGCGCATGCACCACCCTTCAAACCATCTAGTTAACATGGCTGAAGCTCCTTACAGCATGAAGGAGGCGCACATAACTGATGCCTTCCCAATAACTGTTATAGCGTCTGAAGCTGTCAAGTCACATCAGGCAAAGCGAGTAAAAGAAAACAAGGCAGTTTCCTCAAAGCCATCAAAGTCTCCAAGAAAAGGGAAGAAAGTAGGTGAGGATTTGAATAGGCAGGCTGCTTCTGATGGTACAAAGTATAGATCTGAATGGGATAGTCAGGATGTGGGCTTGAACCTAGTGACCTTTGATGAATCTACCATGCCAGTTCCAGTTTGCTCTTGCACTGGAGTACCCCGGCAATGCTATAAATGGGGAAATGGTGGGTGGCAGTCAGCTTGTTGCACTACCCGGCTGTCTATGTATCCACTACCTCAGATGCCAAACAAGCGCCATGCACGAGTGGGTGGCCGGAAAATGAGTGGAAGTGTCTTTACAAGATTGCTGAGTCGGCTGGCAGCAGAAGGCCATGATCTATCGCTACCACTTGATCTGAAGGACTACTGGGCCAGACATGGAACAAATCGCTACATCACCATCAAGTAGCCTAGAAAACAACTTATGGGATGGGGCATGTTTTCTTTTTGAGCCTCTATCATCGCTGAAAATGTGTCTGATTTTCTAATATTTCTGAACTGACTGGAAGCAAAAACGGAGCACTGGTAGGAGCTGTTTATGATCCTCTTGTTGATATATTGTAATTAGACCCGAATGAGGAGCTGTTTTTTTTTGGGGGGGGGGGGGGGGGAGTACCGGAGGTGTACTCATTCCACCGTAGGTGGCCAGTCTTCAAAGGGTTCTGCTTGTTTTGCAGCCTCACTAACATTCCACCTAACAATGTTCAGTCCTATTGGCGTCTCTTTAGTGCGGAAAAATCATTTCGACCCTCTGCAGAGATACAGAAAGAAAAGGGAGCAAACTGGAGGGAAGACTGGTAATTACTTCTGATATGCATTCAAGGGATGATGCCATAGCCAACCTCTATTCATCAAACGGTATGTGCTGATGACACAGAGACGCGAGGGAAATGATCTGTAATTGCAGTCTCCAATTTTCTAATTACGCCGCTGGCTATTTGGCCCGAAACTTACTTACCAAGTATGTTCAATTCAAAGTCCTTCCCACATTCTAAATGCAGTTTTGATGTGTGCTGACGGTGAGTACGAACCCTGCCATAATAATTAAAGGGTTAATGACTTTGAGTTTTGATCACTTTTAAAAATGTCTTTAGATTTTTGGATTTATCACACAAAATCTTTGAGATTTATGATTTTATCAAAATAATCTTTTTATCTACTTCCGTTAGTTAATTGTTTAAATTAACGAATCTACACGTCATGACCAACCACGAGACATGTAACAAAATTTTTATCATCAAACTCTTTCGGTATTTCTCGTTATTATTGTCAATCTTGCTCTCTTCCTTCACACATGTTTAAATTCTCTGAAACTTGATCCAATTATCCAAAAAAGAGATCTCTGTAACTTATCTTGGGTCCACAAAAAAGAATATATATATTCTTCAATCTTTGTCAGCACAAGTAGAGCTCGATCCGGACATAGAGATCAATTAGCTGAAGTTGAACTTCCTTTTCTTCTTTTTTCTTTTCTGACTGAAGTGAAACTTCTCACTGGCTCCCATATTGTTTTGTTTTTCGTTAGAGCGAGAAAGTCCAAAAGCTATAAAGCAACGGCGTCGTTTAATGAACTAACCCCACATTATTGACAAAATGGGTTCTCTTTTCAATTTAAGCGGCGTTCGTTTGTAAAAATTTTGAAGAATATTTTCGAAATTTTGAGAATCTTTATTTTATTGAGATTTATCGAGATTTGTGAAAGATAAAGTATAGACATGTAAAAGTTAAAAATTTTAAATATATTTATTTTGTTAAAAATTTTGAGTATGTTTGATTTAGATCTCAAATAATTTTTTATATTTGTAATTTTTTAAAAATAATATAAATTTTCTTGAGATTAATAAAAAAATATATTAAAAATATATTAAATTTATAAAAAATTATTAAAATTGATAAAAATCTATTAAAATTAATAAAAATGTAAATATAAGAAATGTTTAAAAACGTTTTAAAATACAACCCAACCATAGCCTTTCATTCCCAAAGTTAATGCCCTTGCCTATCATTTTGTGGGCCACACTTACTTTTAGATTTTTGACAATTGCTGAGCGGATAAGGCTTCCTTTTTCCTCTGGGCACTAAAAAGTCGCCACGTATCCAGGCCGTACCCAGCACCACGTGTTGGTTTGCCCGACCCCACTACATTCAGGTCAACGCGAGAATGTCATCAACGGTATCTTTGATAGCCACGTGTAAGTTATCGCGCGTTTCACGGAGCTGGGAATCACGAGGCCGCAAATGAGGGTGACCTTAGAGGTCCACAGCGAGCCAAATTAGATTGAAAATAATTGTTGACACTATTTGGCACCAATTCAATGACTAAGCAGCTTTCGTCCCATAAATTTAAGAGAGGAAAACTTTAGTGTTAAAATGTTGGCTCTAATTAAAATAATTTTTTTATTAAATTATTTTTAATTACAATATTTTTTAAAATCTTCTCACTTTTTACTTTTTCATCAATTTTTATAAATTATATTTATTTTTTCACTAATTTTCATGCCCAAAATTTTAACCATTCTAAAATTTTAACTCTTAAACACCTATATGTTTTAATTCATTTTTTTTATTTTAACTGTTGAAAACCAAAAAAATTCATTACCTATTTTATTCTAATTATGTAATTTTGAATGAAAGTTGGTCATCTAATAAAGGTTAATGATCATTTTCGTCCAGGGTGTTCATCACTTTTAAAAATTCTTCTCAGATTTTCACGTTAGTCAAGCATAGTTTTATAGAATTTATGATTTTGTCAAAATGATCATTTCATTTATTCCTGTGAGCAAATTGCTCATTCAACTAATGGCTTTACACGTTACGACCAACTAGAAAATGACACATGTGACAAATTTTTTTATAAAAAAAAAAATGTCTCATCAATTAACCAAACAAAATAACAAAAAAATCAATTGAAAATTTTAAATTTTTTTTCTAAAAAAAAATCGAAACGAACTAGGGAGCCATGAGGGGTGGCTTGTGGCCTCCCTAATTCGTTTCAAG
>CM025850.1:38088229-38230083 GCA_003952965.2 Morella rubra
AAACGGAAGGAATATCTGAAGAAAAAGTAGGAGAGGAAGTTGGAAAAGAAAACGTGGAGTCAAGTTGTGATATAGGAGAGATAAATAAAGGGGAAGTATCTGAAGGAGCCAAATCATTGCTGGACTCGGTGAAAAATGGTTTAATTTGAGCTGGAAATTTTGTCTCATCAAAGATCACGTGGCGAGATACATAAACCTTCCGACTGTGGAGGTCAAGACATCTATAACCAAGATGATGAGAGCTGTATCCAAGGAAGACACATGGGGAACTGCGATAGGAAAGCTTGTCCTACATGTAAGGCCTAAGGAGAGGAAAAACACTGACACCCAAAAGACCTGAAATATGTATAGTCAGGGTCTTTATGAAAAAGTTTGGTAAATGGAGTAGAATATTCAAGAACTTTGGTAGGCAAGCGATTGACAATGTAAGTGGCAGTCATAAAGGCATCAACCCAGTAACGTTTTGGTAAACCAGATTGAGCTAAGAGCGTAACTCCCATTTCAACAAGATGCCGGTGCTTTCTCTCGGCGAGTCCATTTTGTTGAGAGGTATAAGGACATGAAAGACGACGAAAGATCCCATGTGAGGCGAGAAATTGCTTAAACAGATGTGAGCAATATTCACCGCCATTATCAGATTGAAATTGTTTGATATGGCAAGAAAATTGGTTCTCAACCAACAAGTTAAATTTGACAAAAGAAGCGAGAACTTCAGATTTATTGACCAAGGGGTACATCCATGTAAACGGACTAAAATCATCAATGAAAATAACATAGTAACGATAACCACTCAAAGAAGGGGAAGGAGAAACCCATAAATCCGAATGGATTAATTCTAAAGGACAAGTAGTTTCTCGCAAAGAATCTGAAAATGTTAAATGCTTAGATTTTCCTAATTGACATGCAACACAAATTGTGTCGTTGATTGGAAAACCATGGATAGGGAGGGAATGTTGGCGAAGAACACGTTGAAGGACAGAATCGGAAGGATGACCCAGACGAAGATGCCAAATGGGAGGAGTTGCCTTGACCCCAACTGTCATCGTTAGGCACTGTAGCTTGGAACGAGACAATTGAGAGACATTGATCGGATATAAGCCTTTTTCACTCGGTCCCGTCATGAGGATGGCCCCCGTGCAGTTGTCCTTCATAGAAAAATTAGAACTTGTGAGTTCAAATGTAACATCATTATCAACACAAAATTTATAAATAGATAAAAGATGAGCTGACGCATCAGGACAATAGGCAATATCACGTAAAAGAAAATTGGAAGATGGAGTTTTAATGGAAGTGTGACCAGTGCGAATTATGCTCAAATCTGCACCATTACCAACACCAACGGTTTCATGACCATCATAGGGCTGTGAAACAGTGAGATTGGCAGCATCAGTAGTGACATGAATATTGGCACCACTATCGGCATACCATTGCTGTTTGTTCAAGAAACTGGTGTTGGCTTCAGCAACCATAGCAGCGAGTTCTTGTGGTGGGTGCCGACCTTGGAACGCATAGTTCATGCGATTGAAACAATCCAATGCCTGGTGATTCTCCTTCTTGCAAATCTAACAAGGAGAGCGAGATCTAGTTGTGGAGGCATTTCTGCATCGATAAATCTGGAAAAAAGTTCAAAACTATTTGTCTGATTCAATTGATCATCGGGGTAATTTCAGATGCATAAGAAGCAAACAGCTCAAAGCTTCTTCTTTGGGAAGGATAATTTCATGGTGACGGTGTCTCCTAACGTCGATTATGCGTTCATAGTTGCGCTTATTGTAATTCTAGACGAAATCAGCAAGCCTGCAAGCACGTCCTCTGGTGCAGCTGCAAGCGCGTCCTCTGGTTAAGGATGACACACACAAATGGAGAAATAAGCCAGGTGGGTAACTATTAGCTAGCAGCAAGAACTGGACTTGGCAGTTGGCCCGAACTGTTAATATATAGGAGCGGAAACAATTTGTTTGTTGGATGTAATGGCGCTGTACATAAAAGTTTGGCTTGATCGAAATCGTTTCTGCCCCTTCTGCTGTTTTAGTTTTCTCTTCGCGGGTGGGTAGGTGATTGTCCGAGATTATTTCGTTGATTATTTGTTTTCTTGTAACGAATTAATGGACTGAGATTTTTTCTGCATTATTGTGAATATATCTTATCTCGTGGTTAATAGTTGCGCTTATTGTCAAATAACTCGTTTCCATCCCCTAGCTGTTCCTTCAGCTCCTCTGTTTTCCTTAAGTTCAAGTTATATTCAAGATTGCTATAATACCTACTGCTATCAAAGTCTTGTCTCTTAGTTGTAAGATTATGTAACTGATTTGGTTGCCTAACCAAAACAGGTTATGGTATTGATATTTATAAACAAAAGTGTGATAACAAGATAAGACGTAATTTGAATACAAAAGATACAAATTATGAAATAGTTGTTAGGATCTTCACGAAATATGTAAGCGGTTAGGATCTCTTAGAAATCTGTGAGCTGTTACTCCTTATCCTTGTCTCTGTCGTCATCAGAGGTTGAAATTTGTGAGCTGTTACTCCTAACACCCCCGCGCAAACTGGAAGGGGGATAACACACGAACTGTTTGGCACGAAGAAAACAGAACCTATCTGCTGTATGTCCTTTGGTGAAGATGTCAGCAAGTTGGAGAGACGTAGGGAGATGGCGGATGACAATATCTTGATTATTAACCTTTTCGCGAACAAAATGGTAGTCAACTTCAATATGCTTGGAGCGAGCATGAAAAATAGGATTGGATGCAAGCTGAATGGCGCTGATATTATCACACCAGATGACCGGAGGAGAAGCGAGGGAGATAGTCAGTTCACAAAGAAGCATGCGAAGCCAATAGACTTTAGCCGTGACAAGAGCAAGACATCGATATTCGGCTTCAGTGTTGGATTTAGAGACAACAGGCTGCTTCTTTGCAGACCAAGAAATAAGATTTTGGCCAAGAAAAACACCATTTCCACATGTGGAGCGACGATCATCAGGATCACCCACCCAATCAGAATCGCAATAAGCATTAACAGTGATAGAGCCAGGGGCATAGAAAAGACCGAAATCAATAGTATGCTTCAAGTATCTGAGAACTCTTTTAGCAGCAGTCCAGTGAACCTCAGTAGGAGATTGTAAATGTTGGCATAATTGGTTGACAGAGTAGGCGATATCTGACCTAGTTAAAGTCACATATTGCAAAGCACCAACAGTATGCCGGTATTCAGTGGGATCCGCAAGTGGTTCTCCATCCAAACGAGATAGTTTGGAACCGGAGACACAAGGAGCGCGATAAGGTTTGACACCTGCTAGCTTAACACGATTCAAGAAATCAAGAATATACTTCGCTTGCCGGAGATGAAGACTATTATGATCACGAAGAGCCTCAATGCCGAGAAAATAGGAAAGTGAGCCAAGATTCTTCATTGCAAAATCTTGCTGGAGAAACTGTAGCAACTGAGGAACAAAAGTTGAGTCATTAGTAGTAACAATGATGTCATCGACATAGACAAGTAAAAAGGCATGCATTGTGTCCTTATGATAGAGAAATAAGGAAGGATCAACTTGTGATGGAGCAAAGCCATGATTAAACAAGGTCATGGATAGACGATGAAACCAAGCTCGTGGGGCTTGTTTAAGACCGTAAATAGACTTGTGCAGCTTGCAAACATGATGAGGAAACTGAACATCTTCAAAACCTTTAGGCTGAGTCATATAGACATCTTCTTCCAAGATGCCATGTAAAAAGGCATTCGAAACATCAAACTGGTGTATAGGCCAATTAAATTGCACTGCTAGAGCAAGAACCATTCGGACAGTAGGAGGCTTGATTACTAGACTAAACGTCTCATGAAAATCAATCCCATCTTGTTGATCAAAACCCTTTGCAACAAGGCGAGTTTTATATCGCTCAATGCTGCCATTAGGACGACGTTTGATTTTGAAAACCCATTTATTGCGAACAATATTCTGTCTAGAAGGAGGAGGACATAGGGACCAAGTCTGATTTTTCAATAGTGCCTGAAATTCACTATCCATCGCTGCACGCCATTCTGGTTATGAAGCTGCTTGAGCATAGGTACGTGGTTCAGGTGATGAGCTTATGGCACTGAGAGCACAAATAGGATGTTTAGTAGAATAAAACATATGAAAATCAGGAAATGGTTTGGGTTTGAGAGATCCAGTCGTAGACCGTGTCACAATTGGACATCGAGGCGGCAAAGAAGGAATTTGATCTTGTGAAGGAGTAGAAAAGGTTGGTACATTGGGAAGAGGAGAAATAGTAGGAGAAATATTTGAAGAAGGTTGGTTAGAAGAATTCGGAGGTAAAGAAATGGATGGAGATAAGGAGAGAGAATGGTTAGGTAAAGTGGGGAGCACGTGTGAGGATAAAGTGGAGGAAATATTAGGTGGAGAGATAGAAGGAATACCTAGAGAAAAATTAGGAGGAGAATTAGGTGGAGAGATGGAAGGAATATCTGGAGAAAACGTAGAACTAGAATTAGGTGGAGAAACGGAAGGAATATCTGAAGAAAAAGTAGGAGAGGAAGTTGGAAAAGAAAACGTGGAGTCAAGTTGTGATATAGGAGAGATAAATAAAGGGGAAGTATCTGAAGGAGCCAAATCATTGCTGGACTCGGTGAAAAATGGTTTAATCCGAGCTGGAAATTTTGTCTCATCAAAGATCACGTGGCGAGATACATAAACCTTCCGACTGTGGAGGTCAAGACATCTATAACCAAGATGATGAGAGCTGTATCCAAGGAAGACACATGGGGAACTACGATAGGAAAGCTTGTCCTACATGTAAGGCCTAAGGAGAGGAAAAACACTGACACCCAAAAGACCTGAAATATGTATAGTCAGGGTCTTTATGAAAAAGTTTGGTAAATGGAGTAGAATATTCAAGAACTTTGGTAGGCAAGCGATTGACAATGTAAGTGGCAGTCATAAAGGCATCAACCCAGTAACGTTTTGGTAAACCAGATTGAGCTAAGAGCGTAACTCCCATTTCAACAAGATGCCGGTGCTTTCTCTCGGCGAGTCCATTTTGTTGAGAGGTATAAGGACATGAAAGACGACGAAAGATCCCATGTGAGGCGAGAAATTGCTTAAACAGATGTGAGCAATATTCACCGCCATTATCAGATTGAAATTGTTTGATATGGCAAGAAAATTGGTTCTCAACCAACAAGTTAAATTTGACAAAAGAAGCGAGAACTTCAGATTTATTGACCAAGGGGTACATCCATGTAAACTGACTAAAATCATCAATGAAAATAACATAGTAACGATAACCACTCAAAGAAGGGGAAGGAGAAACCCATAAATCCGAATGGATTAATTCTAAAGGACAAGTAGTTTCTCGCAAAGAATCTGAAAATGTTAAATGCTTAGATTTTCCTAATTGACATGCAACACAAATTGTGTCGTTGATTGGAAAACCATGGATAGGGAGGGAATGTTGGCGAAGAACACGTTGAAGGACAGAATCGGAAGGATGACCCAGACGAAGATGCCAAGTGGGAGGAGTTGCCTTGACCCCAACTGTCATCGTTAGGCACTGTAGCTTGGAACGAGACAATTGAGAGACATTGATCGGATATAAGCCTTTTTCACTCGGTCCCGTCATGAGGATGGCCCCCGTGCAGTTGTCCTTCATAGAAAAATTAGAACTTGTGAGTTCAAATGTAACATCATTATCAACACAAAATTTATAAATAGATAAAAGATGAGCTGACGCATCAGGACAATAGGCAATATCACGTAAAAGAAAATTGGAAGATGGAGTTTTAATGGAAGTGTGACCAGTGCGAATTATGCTCAAATCTGCACCATTACCAACACCAACGGTTTCATGACCATCATAGGGCTGTGAAACAGTGAGATTGGCAGCATCAGTAGTGACATGAATATTGGCACCACTATCCGCATACCATTGCTGTTTGTTCAAGAAACTGGTGTTGGCTTCAGCAACCATAGCAGCGAGTTCTTGTGGTGGGTGCCGACCTTGGAACGCATAGTTCATGCGATTGAAACAATCCAATGCCTGGTGATTCTCCTTCTTGCAAATCTAACAAGGAGAGCGAGATCTAGTTGTGGAGGCATTAGTGAAGGACTCTTGGGCAAGTGGTGCAGTTTGCTGATGAGCGAGATGTGGCATGGGACTGGTGAAAGGTGTGGTGGAAGTTAACGTTGAACGAGGCCTATTGTTCCGATAGTTTGGCTTGGATTGCCCTTTAGAATAAAGGGCATAAGAGCCAGATTCAGGCTGAATGGCTTGAGAATTGTGAGCGGTCAACATGAGATCATAATTCAACAATTCCGCTTGAAAATCATCAAAGGACATGCCTTTTTCTCGAGTCACTAAAGTATAGGAAGTGACAAAGTGATGAAACTGATTCTGTAAGCCAGTAGCAATGTAGGTAATGAGCTCATCATCATCTACAGGTTTCCCAACGGCAGAGAGTTGATCAGCAAGAAGCTTGGCTTTAGCAACAAAATCGCGACAGGACTTGTCACCTTGTTTAATGGTCTGAAGTTGCCATTTAATGAGAGAAATTCGAGACTTTGATTGTGCAGAAAATCGAGATGTAAGAGATTGCCACGCGAGGCATGATGTGTTAATCCCATACATAGTGGCAACCAAGGAAGGTGTTAGAGACGAGATCAGCCAGCTGAGAATCATCTGATCCTTACGCTGCCAAACAACATAGGCAGAGTTCAGGAGGCCTTGTTTCTCATGTTCAACATCGATAAATTTGGGAGGACAAGGATTGGAACCGTCAACAATCCCCATCAAGTCATAACTACAAAAAATAGGAAGGAACTGAGCCATCCAAGCAAGAAAGTTGGTGCCATCAAGTTTAATTGCAACCAACTGAGCAATATTGGGAAGATTGAAAGGTGCGGAAGCAGAGGAAGAACCAGAATCAGCCATGAGTAAAGAGAGGCGTGTGGAGTGAGCCGTGTGTGGCTCTGATACCATGTAAGATTATGTAATTGATTTGGTTGCATAACCAAAACAGGTTATGGTATTGATATTTATACAGAAAAGTGTGATAACAAGATACGTATTCTACAAATATGAAATTAGGATCTTCACGAAATATGTAAGCGGTTAGGATCTCTTAGAAATCTGTCAGTGGTGAGCTGTTACTCCTAACATTAGTAAGGTGCATGAATTGAGAAAGCTTTCAAGATAAGTGCACAGCAAAGATGCAGAGTTCTCTATTCTATGATCTTGTTGCAAGAGCAGTGGCGCTACCTATTGCTCTGCCTAAAAAAGAATTTTACATATGTGTTTTTTTTATTTTCATAAGTTGGCCTGGGCCCTGATACCCATTAGGCCCAGGCCAACAAGAGCCCAGTGCCATTGTCACAATCGGTGAAAGAAGCGGACTTGCAGAAGAAAATATTTACGCGGAAGAAGACAAAGACTTGAAACATGGAGATTGGTAAAGTTAGAAGCTTTTCGAAGAGGTTGAAGACGTGAGGTGTTGGAGTGAAGATTAAGGTGCACGTGCCTTAGAGTGGACTTGGTCAATAAATTATTATTTGTTGTTTTTAGGCTCAGTATTTCGAGCCCATTAGTGTTATTACTTTTAATTGTTAGTAAGCCCAGTAGTAAGACCCGGCCCAGCAAGACAGTTAGTTTGTTAGATGATTCCAGCGAATATATTCGGAATTGTAAAACGGAAGACGGCAAGCAAAAAAGTAAATAAAAAGCAGTTATCATTTGGATGGAGCTACCTCGAAATAGCGTTCTTACAATTTTTCTCATCTTCCAAACATTTTCATTTCTCAAAAATTTTCAAAACAATTAGACAATTGCTACATCCATTTTATCCTGTGCGGCTTGGGCTCTTTTGATTGATTATTAATTATGTTGTAGAGCCAATCTTCCCTAATAATTGATACTTTTTAATAGATAAACGTGAAGCGAAGAGAATATTTATTTGAAAAATTATATATAGATTTTGGATAAAAAATTACTAAGTAGTCCCGTTTATATTACTTATGTCATACATTTGTGAAATATATTCCAGCATAAACGTTACTTATCATGTATTTCTTTTGAGTTACAAAAGAAGAAAAATGTTAGAATAAAGAGGGAGAGAAATAGTAACAAGAGACAAGAGATTTTTAAGTGGTTCGATCTAGAAGACCTACATCTACTGTGAAAGCCCTCTATAACTATTTTGTATTATAAGTGCATACAAATTATAAGTTAAAGGTTTCTATTTATAGAGACAACACAAAACTAGAAAGGGGATGTTACATATCGCACAATTTTTTGCAAAGGAATTTTTTTTTTTTATCATTTTGCCTTTAAAATTTGACACCTTTAGATTTTAATCTTGGTTCTGCCACTGTGCAAGAGAGAAAATATAAAAAGAGAGGAGAAACGAGAAACTTTTAAGTAAAACAAAGTTGAGTGGCATTTTGATAATGATAGTAGAATATGAAAAGGAGAGAGAGAGAGAGAGAGCAAGAAAGGGGATGATGAGTCAAGTCTCCAGTGTCTCCTCTATTCAAGTAGGATATCATTCTGGAATTTGGGCGCCCGAAAATATCATGTTTTCGGAATTGTCTTGTATAGGAGGGGAGAAAGACATTTCCGTCGGTTAACTAATCAAGATACAAGAGAGATTGAAGCTGATGTTGTTGAAAATATCAGTTGATGCTCCGTCAGGAAAGGGAATTTGGGATTATGGAGTCAAGCTAGAGATGATGAGAGTTCTTCTTTTCCAATAGATTGAAAGAGTAGAATGGATTGAGGGAATCCATCAACAATAAGGGGAAATTCCCTATTTCTATCTATTGATAAGACAACAATCTATTCTTGATCCATTACAAAGAATCAATGAAGAGGAGATACAGAGAACATCCTCGGCCTGGCCTGAAACAGAAATCAATCTCAAGATCAGATGGATGCCACCTCCCAAGGGACTTTGAAGTTGAATTATGATGAAGCATGTTGACATAGGCATTCTTATCCGGCAGTAGTACGTAGAGACCATGAGGGAAATTTGATGCATGCTTGGACTGATTATTTGCAACATTCCAATGCTTTAGTCGCAGAAATGAAGACTGCAATGTTAGCATGTCACGTGGCTTGTGCCCTGAAGCAGAAAAAATCAATTATTCAAGGAGATTTCCTCCTTACTTGAAGGGGCAGTTTCTGAGCAGGAGTTCTTGCAGGGAAGTCTGATTCAAGAAGATAAAAAGGAAATCAGAGCAATATTACGAGAGCAGCCTCAATGGGAATGACAATGGGCACCAAGGAAGTGCTACCAACCCTTTGCCGTCATCCCTCAGGATTTTTGGCCTAGTAATTACCCGTTTGTGTGGGACGGGAAGACTGCACAGATGTCTAAATTAGTCGAGGTCCGCATAAACTGATCAGGACATCCGGTTAGAAAAATATGACCCATTTATTAGCCAAATGGACAGCCAGAATTCAGATATTTGGTCATATCCCTATGAATATTATCACGAGGGCTATATGGGATGTTGATTGGCAATATGGACCACCGTGATGTAATCTATTAGCAGTACCAATATCTTTGGCTCAGGAATCTACTCAACAAAAATCTCAGCTTCTTAGAAGAACACCAGTAATTCATAATATACTGAGCACATGAACATTACTAGGGGAAGTAATAACTCGATTCATATTCTGCTTCAAATGCACTTGGCACTGACAGCGCAAAGGGAATGAAGTAATTTGGGAATTGTCATGTCAAGGACAGCGAGTCGTTCAACATCCCTAAGGACAAACTGTTAGATGCGTGAGCCACAGAAAAAGGAAAGAAGAAAACAAAGCATTTCACCACGACGTCGATCATTTTTTGAAGACATCTTCCATTTCCATGTGGAAATTAAGCCATTGAATATGACAGGAAGATGCTTCTAAATATCCTTAGCAACATGTCTTCCTCCTTGTCTTTGTTACCTATATATATATATATATATTTTATATATTTATTAGAGTCCCACACTGCTTTGTGCGCTAATTGCTACACTTCCTTGATGATCGGGCTCCCCACATTTTTTCCTATGCCCAATATGTACGGAGGAGCGAGAATCGTTGGAACACCTGTTCATTCGCTGCCCCTTTGCTCGCATATTGTGGCGTGAAGCTAAATGGCCCCTGATCTTGGATCAAATGCAGCAGCTGGATATACAATCATGGATTACTATCCTAATGAACTCATCTTCCTCTCTAATGCTTGAACATATTTCTGAAAGAGACTTCCTTTTACAGGCTGCAGTGATCTTGGAACCCTCTGGTACTCAAGGAAACTCAAAGTGCACCAAAGTGAGACGCAGAGCCCTTTAGTTATGA
Source organism: Morella rubra (assembly GCA_003952965.2). Classification (NCBI taxonomy): domain Eukaryota; kingdom Viridiplantae; phylum Streptophyta; class Magnoliopsida; order Fagales; family Myricaceae; genus Morella; species Morella rubra. The sequence continues at coordinate 38,098,570 of CM025850.1, forward strand.
TGACTAAGATGAAACGTAGACTCCGCGAGCATTTGGCAGCCTGTTCAGAAATTGAAGCTTTTCAGCAACTCAGATGGCAACCTCCCCCACCTGGAACTTTCAAAGTTAATTTTGATGCAGCCATCCGAGGTAGCACAGCTTTCCTGGGTGCAGTTTGTCGACCACCAGAAGGGACTCCTTTTCAGGCTTGGAGTGACTATGCGTTAACCTCAAACACCCTACTAGCAGAGATTCGAGCTTGCCTCTTTGCCTGCCATATGGTGCACCACCTCTATTTGAGGCACGTCATTTTCGAAGGAGATTCTCTGCTTTGCTGCCGTTCTATCCTGGAAAGAGACTTCCTCACGGAAGGACCACTCTTAGGATATTTTGAGAGAATCAGGGAGTTGCTGCAAAGCCACCCGGATTGGATGATTCAATGGGCTCCGCGGAGGCTAAACCAGATGGCTTACAGGCTTGCAGGATGGATGGCTTGTAATTTCCGTTTTGGCTCTATCGCCCCTTTGTCCCTGCCTTCTTTTATTTATCTGGCAAAATATGTTGAACCGCCTTGAGGCGCTTATTTAATTCAATAAAGTTATTTGCATAGGAAAAAAAAAAATAGTAGAAGGCATGAAACTAGGGAAAATAGAGCCAAAATGAAAATGACGAGCACTCCATCCTGCACACCGGTGAGCCAACTGATTTCAACTTCTCGGGGCCCATTGAATATGTGTCAGATTTAAAATATACTAAATAAATCAATGTATTACATGAATAGTCATCGACCATCATAAAAAATAATGCGCCTTAAAAAATGAAGGGATGGGATATCCGCCCCAAATGTCACAACATATATGATTAAAACAAACTATGTTTTTATTCAAATTTATTGAAAAAGTTAGTCGAGTATGTATAGCTCTTGCATAAACATCACAATGAAAACTAACATTTGGAACATTAAGAATTCCTAATAAACAAATAAATTAAATAAATAAATAGTGTCAGAATGTGTAAAACAGACAACGTCGCCATTAGCTAATTTAATAGGACAATGTTGATCAAAAGATTTAAGATTGTAATACTAGAATCGTTAGGAATCATGTGATCAAGGGCGCCCCCAGAATTGAGTCCTCATTCGGCATCGTGGAGAAAAGAAAACAGAAGTGACAAAAGTCAAGAGGCGAGTTTACCACCAAAGTTGACCGAACTACAGACGACTGGAGGGGCAATTTTTGGAATTAAAGAATTCCGTCAGTTGCCGGAACTGTTCAGTCAAAATCCATGGAATGCTTTGCGAGAGAACAAAGGCGCCGTTGGTTTCCTAAGTCCACTTTGTTGCAGCTGTGGATAAGCACATAATTGACTCTATAGATATCCTGGACTAGCTTAATGCATGCATACATAGATTGGCAGAGCCTCATCACTTGACTACGCAACTGCTCAATTTCACTAAACCCATGGCACAGGACTACACAAATAGTGCTACAGTAGCTTATCCTGCTTCGGTAATCAGCCCAGTTTTTGTGCTCCTGATCCTGTTGATCTTGAAATTTTCAGAACCGACGATGAATATATTGTCGTAGACGTAAATCGCAACAATATTGTTTTCAGAGCTCAAGGAGCCTTGTTCAACCTTCATGACGGAGGTCTCTTGCATGGTGCTGATGGATATCCGGTTGTCACTTTAAGAAAAAAGGTTTTGCTAGCTCCTAGTTTACCATACTATATTTGTATATTCCCCTCCTTCTAGTTTGGATATTCTGAGCAGTACGTGTTGTTCATTCGCGTAGATCATGACTGCGCATGCTCGATGGCAAGTTTTTAAGGGCAACAGCATCGACCCCAACGAACTGCTCTTTAGCGCTAGAAAATCTTCGATGCTCCAATTTAACACCAAATTACTTATCTTCTTAGCAACCAACACAGCAGAGGATGTTTGTGACTTTAAGGTCAAAGAGAGTCGGTCGGGCGACTCTTGGGCCATTTATGCTGGAGACTCTTCCACGATAGTTGCCGAGGTCAGATATATATGTTGAAGACAAGAATCACGCTCACGCAAAAGGCTCCAGTATCAAATCAGCGTGAATCTCTCCACCACATCTAAGAAGGAAAGCTATCAAGGACAGATCGTGATATTCTCTAACGTTAAAAAAATCCTTCTTTTATGGAATGTAAATATTCTCCCCACCTATAGGATTATTCCAACGTTCTTTTATTTTCCCTTTCTGTATCTATTTAAACTATTCAATACAGAGCAATTGAATTGCGGAGGAAATATTTCTTTTGACATATCCCACTTTTACTTTCTTCATGGTATCAGAGCCACATACGGGTTAGACCCTCCTAAGCAATCCCAATTTGTGCTTCCACAACCATCCTCTTTACCATGTCTCCTCCAGCAATCAATGTGGCAAATTTTGTTACTCTTCGTCTCAAGTCGGATAACTATCCCTTATGGCGAGAGCAAGTACTAGGCTTGGCCGAGAGCCAAGACCTCCTAAGCTACCTCACTGGTGCTGCCACTATGCCTTCCCCTGTTATTACTGCTACCGACGGTTCCAACACTGCTACACAAAAGGTTAATCCTGAATATAGCACTTGGAAAAAGAACGATGTTCTTCTTCGCAGTTGGATCAATGCTACCCTCTCTGAAGAGGCTCTTGGTCTTGTTATTGGCCTTGAATCCTCTGCTCACACCTGGTTAGCTCTTAAAGAGGCCTATGCTCAAGCCTCTCAGGAACGCGTATTCCATCTTCAACAAGAACTTAACCACATGAGAAAGGATGATTCGACTTCTCTACACGACTATCTTCGTCGTTACAAGAGTGTTTGTGATAGCCTTGCAGCTATTGGCAAACCTGTGGATGATCGTACCAAAGTTTTCTCCCTCTTGAATGGCTTGGGGGATCGGTATGACACTTTTGTCACCACTATGCTTAAACCCCCCACGCCTTCATACAGCGAGATCCTCCCCCTTCTTCACGGCTATGAGACTCGCCATGCCTCTAACCATCATAACTCTACTGGCCACGTTGCTTTTTATGGCCACCAGAAAAAAGGCAACTACAACAAAGGCGGCAATCGCACCTTCAATTCCAAAGGTAAAGGTTTTCCTCAGCATTCCAATAGATCTCATACTTTTAGCAATGCAGGAAACTCTTCGCAGCCTTCTCAAAGTCAAACATCGAAGCCCTCTACCTCTCTCATCAAATGTCAACTTTGTCTTGGTGATGGGCATGATGCGTGGAATTGTTGGGTCCGCTTCAATAAAGAGTATAAACGTCCCGATCTCTCTGACGCTCTTGCTGCTCTCACAATTGATACTGGAGTGGAAGAACCTGAATGGACCGTTGATACTGGAGCTTCCACGCATATGACTTCCACCCCAGGTATTCTTTCTCATCTCCAACCTTATGCTGGACCTGATAAGGTCATGGTTGGCAATGGCAACCTTCTTAACATTACACATACTGGCCATGCCACCCTAGCTTCTGGTTCCACCAAGCTGACTTTGGAAAATGTTCTCCTTGTCCCTGATTTAGAACGCAACTTGCTTTCCATTGGGCAATTGACTACTACGTTTCCTATTACTTGTGAATTTACTAGTGTTGATTTTTCTATAAAGGACAAGGACACCTACAAGATCCTTCTAAAGGGCATCAAGCGCGGTAATCTGTATACGATTCCCTCCACCAAGGAGGCTCATTTCTCGGTCCGATTTCAGGCTGCTGGCCATGAAATTTGGCACCAACGGTTGGGCCATCCCAATGAAGTTGCTCTTCGCACTTTATGTTCTTTTGGTTTATTAATGTTGCTGGTTCACAAAAAGGCACCTCCTTATGTGCTAGTTGCCAATTAGGGAAACTTAGTCTTTTTCCATTTTATTGTTCTTCGAATAAAGATTATGGTTTGTTTGAGAAAATTCATTGTGATCTTTGGGGACCAGCCCCGGTTAATTCAATGCATAATTTTTCTTATTACACGTGTTTTGTTGATGACTATAGTCGGTACGTTTGGCTTGTACCTTTGAAGAGAAAATCTGATTTTTTCCGTGTCTTCTATCTATTTGTGCAGTTTCTTGATCGTCAATTTTCTAAAAAGATTAAAATCTTTCAATCGGATGTTGGGGGTGAATTTACTAGTAGTGCTCTAACTACTTTCTTGCAAGAACAAGGCATTCAGCATCACATCTCTTGTCCTAATACGCCTCAACAGAATGGCGTCGCTGAACGCCGCCATCGTCATATCCGCGAACTTGGTCTAACCATGTTATTTCATAGCGGAGTGCCCAAACGTTTTTGGATTGATGCTTTTTGCTGTTTTTCTTATCAATCGCATGCCTTCTCCGCATTTGAATAATGATTCCCCCTATTTTCGTGTCCATCATATGCATCCTGATTATAGCTCATTAAGGGTCTTTGGATCTAAATGTTTTCCATATGTTTGGAACTCCACCTCTAACAAGTTTGATCCAAAGTCTCTGCCTTGCGTCTTCCTTGGCTATAGCGACAAGCACAAAGGGTATAAATGTTTCTACCCTCCCACTCGTCGCACTTACATTTCACGCCATATCGCTTTTGATGAACAATGATTTCCTTTCAAAGCCCCAGGAGAGTTGCACCAAGAATCACGCTCTCTCCCCCTTTCCGTGTTCACGGATTGGATCCCTATGCGCACTCCAAGTCCACCTCCCATTATTCCTGTTGAGTTTACTAATAATGTCTCTAGTGTTCCAGACATTCCTGAGGCCTCCCGGATTCCCCATGAAGCTCCTACCCCTGATGTTGCTTCATTGCTTGCTTCACCAGCACCTGACCTCATCCTTGATGTTCCTTCTCGTCTGCCTGGTGTTGCTCCTACCTCTTCCTCCCCTCCTACCGACACCATGCACTCTATGGTAACTAGATCTAAGGCAGGTATTGTCAAACCTAATCCTCGTTATGCGAACTTGCATTTCATTCCGAGTGAGCCTAAAACTCTTCGATCCGCCTTAAAACATGACGGATGGACTCAAGCTATGAAAGAGGAGCTCTTTGCCCTTGCCAAAAATCATACTTGGGTTTTGGTTCCTCGGACTCCCTCCATGCATGTTATTGGTTGCAAATGGATTTTTAAAACCAAACTCAAAGCTGATAGTTCCTTGGATCGTCTCAAGGCTCGTTTAGTTGCTAAGGGATTCCACCAAGTTGATGGGGTGGATTTCTCAGAAACTTTTTCTCCTGTTATCAAACCTGGGACGATTCGCCTTGTTCTTACAATTGCCCTATCTAAAAATTGGCCTATTCGTCAATTAGATGTTAAAAATGCCTTTTTGCATGGTTCTCTTTCTGAACCTGTTTATATGGAGCAACCACCCGATTTTTCTGATCCTTCCCTCCCTACTCATGTTTGTCAGTTACAAAAAGCCCTATATGGCTTAAAACAAGCCCCTCGTGCTTGGTTTGATCGTTTTAGTCATTTCCTTTTGAATAACGGTTTTTTTTCTGTAGTATCTCGGACCCTTCCTTGTTTATTTGTCACTCTTCTACAGGTACCCTTGTTCTCTTGTTATATGTGGACGATATAATTCTCACTGGTTCGAATTCTTCTTTTTTAACCCATTTTATTCAAACTTTGAGTATGGAATTTGAAATGAAGGACCTTGGACCTTTACATTATTTTTTGGGGATTCAAGTAACCCCCACCTCTCATGGTCTTTTTCTATCTTAATCCAAATATGCAGCTGATATTCTCCATCGCGCTCAGATGGTGGATTGTAAGCCTACTGTCACTCCATGACCTCTAAAACTGCTGCTCAGCTTGATCCCACGCCATATTCTGATCCTTCTCATTATCGAAGCTTAATTGGTGCTTTGCAATATTTAACTATAACACGGCCAGACTTGGCCTTTATGTCAATTTTGTATCTCAATATATGCAGGCACCCACTGTTGGGCACTATCAACTGGTCAAACGCATCCTCCGATTTATCCAAGGCACCCTTGACCATAGCCTTCACTTACAAGCTGCTCAATCTCTCCCTTTATGCGTTTTCAGATGCAGATTGGGCTGGTTGTCATGAGACTCGACGCTCCACTACTGGCTACTGCACCTTCCTCGGTCCAAATTGCATTTCCTGGTGTGCCAAGAAACAAGCCACAGTGTCTCGATCAAGTACAGAGGCGGAGTATCGCGCCATGGCTCACACTGCTGCTGAACTCACTTGGCTCCGCTACCTTCTTCAAGATCTTCGCATCACCCTGCCAAAGTCCCCTATGCTCTATTGTGATAACATTAGTGCTCTGCATCTTACAGTCAACCCTGTGTTTCACGCCCGGAGCAAACATATTCAAATTGATTTTCATTACGTACGAGAACAGGTGGCCCTTGGACTCCTTCGCACATGTCATGTTTCCTCTTCCAATCAATTCGCTGACATTTTTACAAAGCCTCTCTCTCGTTTCACTTTGTCTCGCTTGAAAGTCAAACTACACCTCATTGATCGGCTTAGTTTGAGGAGGGCTGTTGAAGACAAGAATCACGCTCACGCAAAAAGCTCCAGTATCAAATCAGCGTGAATCTCTCCACCACATCTAAGAAGGAAAGCTATCAAGGACAGATCGTGATATTCTCTAACGTTAAAAAAATCCTTCTTTTATGGAATGTAAATATTCTCCCCACCTATAGGATTATTCCAACGTTCTTTTATTTTCCCTTTCTGTTGCACAGAATTTGTATCTATTTAAACTATTCAATACAGAGCAATAGAATAAGCGGAGGAAATATTTCTTTTGACATATCCCACTTTTACTTTCTTCAATATACTCATATGAACCTTTTTTTTTTCCTTGGTTTTTAGTCAAAGCAGCAAGCTCTCGTTAATATCAAAGAGGTTTAAAAACTTCAAATACGTGCTCTAAAAAACATGTCAGACACTCCGAAGAACAGATGGACCAATGAGTCCACAGTTGTAATAAAGGACGACTTAAACTTATTTCTTTAAATCTATAGGACAGAACTGCACCACCGCCTTATTAATAAAGAAGAGATAGCTCAATATTTTTATAATTAAGATTTGAAAAAATATATCTACACGTAAAGAAATTGCGTCACCCAAATCTTAAATTTGGAAAAATAAATTTAAGCTATCCCTAATAATAGCTTTTGACCTAAAGCTTTGGACTGAATATTTTTCCATTCCTACGATGTCTATATATATTTATATATGTGGTACTGATTCTATTGCTAACTTTTGGAGAAACGCTGATGCATAAGAAGTCCGCTAAAAGTGGCAAGTTTATGGTGAAAGTGCATCCAAAATGAATTGCGCATTTATAGCAGCGATTATCTTGATTCTAGATGGGATGAACACCTCATTGGAAGAGTTGTTCGAGGCAATCTCGGCAGTTGGCAATTTAGTGGGTGCTATCGCGCAATCCTAGATCGATGCTACTAACTCGGGGCACCCTCCTTGTGTTTATCTAAGTAGTTAAGATGTTTTGTCAAGCTTAGCATTCATGTAATCGTCTTTGACTCTAATGGATAAGCAGTAGTACTACTATATCATATAATTATGTCTGCTGCGATTTAGCTTTTCTCAATGTAAGTTGTTTGTTGCCATGGCCAAAAGACGAAGCTATAGATAATGTGTTTTATCATCTCTAGCTTGACTCCATAATCCCCTATTCCCTTTCCTGACAGAGCATCAACTGACATTTTCAACAACATCAGCTTCAATCTCTCTTACGTATATTTCTTGATTAGTTAACGGAGGGAAATGTCTCTCCCCTCCCATACAAGATAATTCCGAAAGCATGATATTTTCGGGCGCCCAAATTCCTGAATGATATCCAACTTGAATAGAGGAGACAATGGATACTTGACTCATCTTTCCTTTTCTTTATCTCTCTTCTTTGCATATTCTACTATGATTATGAAAATGCGAGTTTCTCTTTTCTTCTCTTTTTATATTTTCTCTCTTGCAAAAATTTCATTCTCGAAATTTGACACAAGATTATAGTATAGAGAACTCTGCATCTTTGCTGTGCACTTCAATTAAAAAAAAAAAAAAACCCCGAAAAAATCTTGAAAGCTTTCTCAAAACATGTACCATTCTTAGAGACAGATATATAGAGCACTCACACAAGACACTGATAGCAGTAGCTATTATAGAAAGTAAATGTTAGATTATGCATGCATCTCATACCATTTATCTGTGAATCGTATATGATCCCCAAGGGAAGAGGATTTATCTTGTACGTCCCTTTTTCATGTCTATAAATTCAAATTACTCAAACAAAAGCAGCCGAGATGCCTGAGTCTCGGATCAAAGCTATTGACTAATGCCATGCGGCCAAGAGCAACTAATCTGTTAGTGTCTTTTTGTTGTTCCCAAAATTTTGTATAAAAATATGCCTCTTTTGAGTTTAATTTTTTTTTAATCTTAAGGTTGTTGAGTCGTTCAAGAGGTTTGGAAGCCTTTCATGTTGTTATGAAGGCAACTTGAGCCCCTCCTGAAGTTTGATTGATACTCTCCTGAGGTTTGACCCACTCTCGACCCGCGCCTTCTTAACGCTCGAGCAAAACATGCAATATTATCAAGCTGGTTTCACACCCTCATGATGCTTGACCCACTCTCAAGAGTGAATCATCGAAATTCAAAAAATCCTACTTTTTAGCCTCTTATTTAACGAAAAACTTAGGGGATCTCTCATTAGTCGTTAGAGGCCGTCCCAAAATCTCATAGAGGTTATTCTTAAGTTCCTAGAGCCTCCATTTAAGAGAGAAAAACGACCATAGATTTATGACCTCAATTGATTAGTTTTCCACATATAAAATCACCATTGAATGGACTCTTTTTTAAGAAGCTTTCAAAGTGTTGAATGATTGTTGAAGAACAAGGATTAGAAGAACTTCAAAGGTCTAAGGTGAATGCAGCATGGAATGGGTCTAAGCAAAGACACTTTGATTATTACATTAGGGTTATCAGAGTTAGTAATGGGTTGTCCGTATTTGAATAACTATTTGTAAGGATTTTTTTTTTAGTGAATTTCAAGTGGCTGCTAGCCCAGAGTGGTTTTCTCTTTAAATAGTTTTTCAAAAGTTTTCACTTCGTTACCTAATCCTTGTCTTTTTGTGTGATTAAAGTTTATTTTAATTTTTTGGTGCTTATTTTGTCGATCAAGTTATTTATTATGCATATCTAAACTGAACAACTTTAGAACATGTTTTAAAATTATTATTATTTTTTTAAGTAGACGGAAAACACCTATTGACCCCCTCTAGATGTTGTTAGTGTCTAAATCGGATTTTTCATAATCTTACACTGATGTGATATTAACCATTAGATAGTGCACATTTAAGGAATTTATTGCTTGCAAACATTTAAAACTTCGTGTTTTATTTCCTTCTTTAATTCACTTTCAAACTTGAACATAACTTGAACTTAAGGAAAACAGAGAAGCTAAATGAGCAGCTAGGGGATAGAAACAATTATTTGATGAGTTTTTCCAAAAAAGTTGGTGATGTAACTTCAGTAAACGAATATTAACCATTAGATGAGATGCATTCACAATAATGCATAAAAAATCTCAATCCATTACCTTGTTACAAGAAAACAAATAATCAACTAATTAATCTTGGATAATCACCTACCCACCCATTGAGAGAAAACTAAAACCGCTGAAAGGGGGGAGGGGGGGAAACAATTTCGATCAAGCCAAACTTTTTGTACAGTGCTGAAAAAATTTTCCTCGCTAAATATATTGATCGATCAGCAACAGTACTGATCGGTCGGTGAAACGAAGTGGTCGATCGGTGGTATCAGTGATTGGCCGGCCTTTGTTTTGAAATGGTCGATCAATCACCACTTGTTGGATAATCGAATGATAAGTAATGACGATCTATCAGTTACATAGTACTGATTGATCGATACATATAACCGACCGAAGGATACTAAGGAAAGGATTGATCGTTTCAATAACATGATCGGACATCTTTGTCTAACCGATCGATCATTTGAATTTGACAATCGATTGTCTTATTACAACCGATCGATCGGTTATTTCAACGATCGAACGATAATTTGGTAAGTGATCGATCGGTGACTAATAATGATCAATCACTTTTGAAGACACCCTTGGTACCACTATTGAAGATCTCACAAAAATTAAATCTCAGTGAATTTCCATTTACTGATCCTGTCTTTCACAGAATTGATCCCCCCCTTTTATTGTACATGAATATGTAGAGGTGGCAAGTTTTCAAGGGGGAAAGCACAGACTCTAGAGATTTGCTCTTCAGTGCTAAGAGACATTCCATGTTCCAATGGTAAACTAAACTAGATGCATTTTTTGTGCACAAGGTTTGCGATATCAAGATTGATGTAGGCTAGTATGCAAAGTCCTGTGTCATTTATGTTGGAGATTCTTCCATGTTACAGATAATATCATATCAAAATTTGATATGATATTATGGTTATGACGATATCAAATATTTGATATCGTTATCAAGATTCAAATATTCAAATTTTAAATGTAAGAATATTTTTGTATCACGCTTTGTAATGTCTCTATAAATAGAGACTTCAACTTTGTAATCTATATGGATTTATAATACATACATAGCCATATAGGGCTTTTTTATAGTGGATGTAGGTCTTCTAGATCGAATACCTTAAATCTCTATCTCTCCTTACTCTTTCTCCTCTCTCCATTATGTTTCAATTATTATGCACGGTATATCTTTTCTTTCATGGCATTAGAGCTTGTGATCCTGCAACCATAAGTCGGGTCTAGCGGCTTCAAGCTTTCGCATCTTGCATTTTCAATGAGCATTCCAGTGAGTCTTTATGTCTTAGATATGATGAGAGAAAAAAAAAGAAAAAAAAAAGTCATTTTTGTTTATCATCATTCATTGCCTTTATTGGCTATATTTGATCGTTTGTCTATTGTTGTTAAAGACACGACTTGATTTGTTAGCTATTGTTGTTTTGCCCGGTCCACTTATTAATAATCATATCATATCAAACACAAGATTTAAAAATTCTCCACCTTGTCTTCAAAGGGACTATTAGAGATAATATCATATCAATATTTGATGAAATTATGGTTATTGCTAGTGTATTTTTGTGTTGGCATCATTCCGTGTCAAAATATGTCGTGATCGAGTTGTAATTTTGGTCCCCACATTTTTTCAAGAGTTAGAGTTGATGGTCTGTTCAAAGTCTTTATCATGTTCAACCAGCGTTCAACAAGAGCTCGAGCGGCCTTGAAAAATTTCATACAGAATCATCACGTTTCACCATTGCTGAACAAGTGCTCGAGCACCCTTGGAAAAAATTCATACATAATCATCACGTTCAACCAGCATTCAACAAGCGCTCGAGCGTTCAGTTAAAATTTTAGACAGAAACATAAGCGTTCGACGAGCACTCAACCAACGCTTGAGCGACTTCCAGCGAATTTCAAAAATTAGTAAATTTTTGGACTTTCCTTATGAAAACTTGTGAAACCCTACTAGGTTTCTTAGGAGGCTGACTAGAAGGTTATTGAGGCTTCCATTGAGCATACTTGTGCCTCCTTCCTTGAGAGAGACCTGAGAAGATTTGTGCTTCAATATTAATGAGTTTTTCTCGATTTTTCCTCCAAATATCTTTGTAACCTTCATGGTGTTGAAGGCGTGCTGAAGAACAAGGTTTATTCGTGAAGAATCCATAAGAAGATCCTCAAAGGTTTGAGGGGAATGCTACACGGAGCGGGTCTAAGCAGAGAGGCTTAGATTATTACATCAGGTTGTTAGAGTCAAGCAACTGGGGTTGCCTGTGTCTGAATCTCTGTTTGTAAGGTTTTCTTCTTAGTGAATTTTAGGTGACTGCTAGCCTAGAGTGGTTTTTCCTTTGAATGGTATTTTAAAGGTTTTCCACTTCGTCACCAAATCCTTATCCCTTTGTGTGATTGAAGTTTGTTTTAATTTTCCGTTGCTCATTTGTTGATTGAGTTGATTATTATGCATATCTAGGCTGAACAATTTTAGAACATGTTTTAAAATTGATATTGAATCATTAATTTTTAGATTTCACCTATTCACTCCTCTTTAGGTGAAGTTAGCGTCTAAACTAGGTTTTTCAGTTACGATGATATAAAATATTTTATATGGTTATCAAAATTCAAATATTCAAACTTTAAATATCTCTATAAATGGAGACTTCAACTTTAATCCGTATGGTTTTATAATACAAACACATAAATAAAGGGCTTTTATAGTGGATGTAGATCTTATAGATTGAACCACTTAAATCTTTATCTCTCCTTAATCTTTCTCTTCTCTCCATTATGTTTCAGTTATGCACGGTTTATCTTTTTTTTCTTTTCATTCCACGGTCATCGCCAAAGTAAAGATAGTCAAGACACTTTTAAGATTATTCATCATACTTCACGCATGTTGTCATTTGTCAATTCCATTCTGCATCGATAAATCTGGAAAAAAGTTCAGAACTGTTTTTCTAACTCAATTGATCATCCGGGTAATTTTAGATGCATAAGAAGCAACCAGCTCAAAGCTTCTTCTTTGGGAAGGATAATTTCATAGGACGGTGTCTCCCAACATCGATTATGCGTTCATAAGTGTGACCATTGTAATTCTCGATGAAATCACCCACCCCGATGATTAGCTAGCAGCAATAACCACAGATGGCCTGAACTGTTTATAGAGGAGCTAGGCCAGGGAAACAGTTTGTTTTGGTGTGATGCAGTACATAAAGTTTGCTTGATCTACATTTTTTTTACCCCTTCTGGTTTTTAAGTTTTCTCATTATGGGTCGGAAGGTGATAATCTGAGATTTTTAGTTGACTGTTTGTTCAAGATTCATACTTAATTAAGAAGGAAATAAAGCATGGAAATGTTTTGACATTGTAAAAATTCCTTGAGTAAACATTCATCTAATAATTAATATCACACAAATGGAAGATTAGTTGGTCTTGGCAGCATGGCCTTAGTCAAATAGCCTTGATCCGAGACTTAAGCATCTTGTTAGCTAGCTTTTGTTTGACTAAAAAAAAACATGTTAAAGATAACTGCAGGACAAAATCCTCTTCTCTTTGGATCAAATAGATTAACAGAATAGTGGTATGAGAAACATGTTCTGATACCCTGAATCTCATATGGAGTGGGAGAAGAGAAGAGAGAGATGAGTTTTACAAAGACTATATCGCATGTATATCGAGACCTAATTAGGTTGAACTGTTGGATTTAAAGTGGAAAGGAAGAGAAAATGCCAAGAGAGATTGAGAACCTCAAACAAAATTGAGTTTGAATGATGCTGAAATGTTCTGCCGAATACAATGATACACTTGAAACTAATGACCAAAATGACAGCAAAAACAGAGGTAAAAATAGCGGCTACATCATATTGATAACTGGAACTAGTTTCAATACTCCTCCTTAGTATGCATCATATTGATAACTGAACTAGTTTCAATACTCCTCCTTGATGCAGACACTCCAAGCTTAGTCTAAGCATCTGAAATTTGTCCCTGGGAAGTGCTTTTGTGAAGATGTCAGCTACTTGCTCTTCAGACCTGCAAAATTTGAGCTTCAATATCTCCTTTGCTTCCACTTCTCTTAAGTACTGATATTTGATTGCAATATGATTGGTTCTGCTATGGAAGACAGGATTCTTTGCCATAGCAATAGCTGACTTGTTATCACAATAAATCACACTGGAAGTTGCTATTTTGCACCCATATCTTCAAGAATTTTGCTCAGCCAAATAGCTTGATTTGCAGCCCTAGCAGCAGCTACATACTCAGCTTCGCTGTGGATTGTGCAACTGAATTTTGCTTCTTTGATCCCCACGAAAACACACTGTTCCAAGGTTGAAACAATGCCCAGAAGTGCTTCTCATGTCATCCACTGATCCAGCCCAATCACTATCAGTAAAACCAGTCAAGGTTGATTGAGCACAAGATTTGTACCAAATGCCAAAGTCTTTGGTGCCCTGAATGTATCTAAGCACACGTTTTGTAGCACCATAATGTATTTGGCTAGGACTTTGCATAAACCTAGAGAGAAGGCTGGTTGCAAACATGATATCTGGCCGTGTGGCAGCCAAATATAATAAGCTCCCAATTATGCTCCTATATGCAGCATCAGCAGCCTGCTCCTATATGCTGCAGCATCAGCAGCCTTTGCTCCATCTTCCTTCTTGAATTTCTCATTTGCAATTAAAGAAGTGGCCACTGATTTGCATTCAGCCATGTTGAACTTTTTTAGCAAATCTTCAGCATACTTCTTTTGTGAAATGAAGATGCCATCTTCTCGACATACTTCCATGCCAAGAAAGTAATGCATTAAGCCCAAGTCACTCATCTCAAAAGTCTTCATCATCTCTTGTTTGAATGTTTCAATCATAAATGGATCATTTCCAGTCACAATTAAATCATCCACATAAAGAGAGACAATAAGTAAGTCTTCACCTTTAAGCTGGACGTAAAGAGTAGGTTCACTAATACTTCTCTTGAAACCTTGATCACAAAAATAACCATCAATTTTGCTCTACCATGCTCGGGATGCTTGTTTAAGCCCATAAAGTGCCTTTTTAAGCCGAAGCACCTTGCCTCTTCCTTCTTGAAGCCCTCAGGTTGCTCAACATACACTTCTTCTTCAAGTACTCCATTGAGGAATGCTGACTTGACATCAAGTTGAGAAATCTTCCAACTTCTTTGGGCAGCAAGAGCAACAATGGTTCTTATTGTATCCAGCTGAGCTACTGGTGCATAGGTTTCAATATAATCAATTCCAAGCTGTTGTGAATAGCCTTTAGCAACTAGTCTTGCTTTGCACTTCTTTAAGATCCATCTGGGTTAAGTTTTCTTTTGAAAATCCACTTAACCCCAATAACATCCTTGCTGTCAGGACATGAAACTAGCTCCCATGTGTTGCAAAATTTTCAGGCTCCATGGTAGTGAAGTTGCAGGATTCATAGATTTCATTTAGAGGTCTGAATCTTCTTGGAGGAGACTCGGGTGATGAAGATGTTGAACCTCCTAAGTTGCTGTTAGTTGTTGAAGCTGAAGATGGTGTTGATGGCTGAAACCCTTGAGCTGAATTTCCAGCCTCTCCTCAACTTGCTCAGGGACTGGAACATGTAGTGGCAGATCTGATTCTTGGTCTTCTTCCCATTTCCAAGTTGAATGTTCATCAAATTGAACATCCCTACTTGTAACCAGCTACTGAGACTTGAGATTGAAGACCCGGAACCCCTTATGATCAAGGACATGGATATAGCAGATGCACCCGAAAACTTTGAAATGATTAGTAGTTGGCTTGTGTCCATTCCATGCTTCAATTGGAGTCATTTCTTTCACTGCCTTTATAGGGCACCTATTTAGGATATACATGGTTGTGTTAACAGCCTCAGCCAGAATTTCTTGGGAAGCCCTTTTGCCATTAACATAGATCTGGCCATCTCCATGACAGTCCTATTTTTCCTCTCCGAAACTCCATTTTGCTGAGGAGTATAGGCTACTGTCAGCTGGTGTTTCAGCCCTTCTTCTTGGCAAAATTGATCAAATTTCCTTGAGTTGAACTCGGTTCCTATGTCACTTCTCAAGGTTTTGATCTTGCTGCCACTTTGAGTCTCAACCAGCAACTTAAAATTTTTAAAGACACCAAAAAATTCTGATTTTTCCTTGAGAAAATAGACCCAAGTCATTCTTGAAAAATCATCAATAAACAGTAAAAAATACCTGTTTTGGCTTTGAGAAGGTGTCCTCATGGGGCCACACAAATCAGTATGTACCAATTCAAGGACTGATTTCGCTCTCCAAGCTTCTTCAGTTGGAAAGGGCTGCCTGTGTTGTTTTCCCATCATACAACCTTCAAAAATAAATGTTTTGGTCTAACAAAGGCAGATCACGAATCATATTCTTCTGATTTAACAACCTTAAGGCATTTAGGTTATAATGACCAAACCTTTGATGCCATAAAGTTGTCTCATCAGATCTGGCCATCATGGCTCTTGGGTAGTGCCAGTAGATGGGAAAATTCCTCCCATTTCTCATTCTAACTTCACCCACCACTTGATTTTTGTTCTTCAAGTCACAAATGATACATAGCTCTCCCTCAAAATGAAGTGAATAGCCATTTTGCATCATTTGTCCTACACTTAGCAGACTTTGATCAAGGCTGGGAACATGAAGAACATCTTTAATAAATCTGGTCCCCCTCTTGGTCTCTATAGCAATTGTGCCTTTCCCATTTGCCTCCACCAAGTCTCCATTTCCAAGCTTGACTTTTACATTTACAGATCTATCAATGTGAGAGAACAAACTGCCATCTGGTGTCATGTGGTTGCTGCACCCGCTGTCAAGAAACCATTCTTTTCTTTGTTCAGCTGCAACATGACAAGCAAAGAACAATTGCTCTTCCTTGTCCTCAGTGAAATTTGCTTGCTGATTCTTGTTCTTGATCCGGCAATCTTTTTCTTCATGCCCAAACTTTTTGCAATTTGAGCATTGAGGCTTGCCACGGTGATAACAATCTTTCTCCAAGTGATTAGTCTTCTTGCAGACACTACAAGGTGGAAATTCTCCCTTTTTCTTTTGAGAATTTTCTCCTCCTTTTGCTGTGCCCTTGAACTTCTTCTTTGAATCCTTTTGCTTTTGATTCTTCAAGTTTACTTTGGATTGGAAAGCACTCTCCAAAGAAACTTCATTTCTTCTGTCAATCCGCTGTTCATGAGCATGAAGAGAGCCCATCAACTCGGTTACAAATAAAGAAGAGAGATCCCTGGATTCTTCAATGGCAGCCACCATGTGGTCATATTTTTCAGTCAAACTGATCAGGATTTTTTGAACAATCCTTTTGTCTGTTATATTCTCCCCATAAGCCCTCATCTGATTTACTACTTCAATGAGTCTACAACAATACTCTTTGACATTCTCAGATTCTTTCATTTTGAGATTTTCAAGTTCCCTTCTCAGCCCTTGAAGCTTAATAGTTTTGACTTTGTTATTACCTTGAAATTCTTGCTGCAAGATCTCCCAAGCTTGTTTAGAAGAAGTAGCCCTCATCAGCCTTGGAAAGATGGACTCACTCACAGTCTTCTGCAAGGTGAACAAAGCCTTTGCATCTCTTTCCCTATCAGCCTTGATTTGGGTTGAATTAGAAGTGTCTCCAGCTGTGCTATCAGCAGGTGTAAGAACCTCTTTTTCTACAACATCCCAGAGATCAAGAGACAGAAAAATAGTTTTCATTTTTATGCTCCAATAGTCATAGTTCTCACCAGCAAAAATGGGAAGAGTTGTAGAGGAACTAGGAGCCAGCCATAAAGCCCAAGAAGACCGAAAGCTGCTCTGATACCAGCTGTTGGATTTGAAGTGGAAAGGAAGAGAAAATGCCAAGAGAGATTGAGAACCTCAAACAAAACTGAGTTTGAATGATGCTGAAATGTTCTGTCGAATACAATGACACAAGACCAAAAATAAAGCACCTGAAACCTAATACACTTAATGAAAGTAGAGAGTTCCAAAATGACAGCAAAAACAGAGATTCCAGAGTTGCCTAAAAATAGTAGACGGCTAATAAATGTGTTACGGAAAATGACATCATAATGATAACTGGAACTAATTTCAATACGAACTTACTCACCAGCATTATTTTTGGGTTAACTCCCCGGTACAGAGCTGTGACAATTAATCTAATAGGAGCTGTGTTGCATATGGATGAAGTACGTGTCCAGAAAATCTTGGATCTCATTCCAGAAGAAGCATATTCTCAATTTTGTCGCTTATAAAATAAAAGTCCAAGTTTAAGGTAATGGTAGGATCAAAATCAATCGCATGCGCGTTCAAAATGATGCAAATCTTGACCCTCTGCGGATTCCTTTGCTTGTTTCGCTTCAACTGCAAATCATTACATGGTCCACACGTGATGAGATATCTCATGTGGACTCTGACAAAGCTTCCTGCGGTGCATATTTTCTTGGAATCTTCTTAGACGGAGCACGCAGACATGCATTACATGTTGTGTCTCGTCAATTCAAAACGGGCCTCTCATTCCAATATAAATGAAACCCTCCCACCAAAGCCTGGAAACAAAGCTAAGCGTGTGCCCTGTTGTTATTTCTCTTCTTCCCCTTCATCATATAATGGCTCAACCCTTTCAACCTTTTCCACCTCCTCCAGGTCCGAGTGGTGCACAGTGGGCTACCCCTGTTTTGATCATCAACCCTCAGTACTGTGCTCTACCCCGTCGATCTTACGATTGTTAGAAAGGTGTTGACCATCTCCGATGGCCACTTTGTTGTTACAGACGTCAACGGCAACGTCATTTTCAAAATCAAGGGAGCCTTGCTAACCCTTCGAGATCGTCGTGTCCTGATTGATGCTGCTGGAAATCCCATTGTCACTCTTCGACAGAAGGTTTGGTTGAGAATTTCGCTACAAACATTTGCATCCTGTTCCTTGTATGTTTTAGCTTCGTTAGGTTCTGTAGATATTCTGATCTGACTGGAAATCATCAATGTCGTTTCAATAGATGATGAGTGCACACGACAGATGGCAAGTTTTCAGGGGTGAAAGTGTAGAGCCCAATGATCTGATTTTTAGCGTTAAGCGATCTTCAATGATCCAACTAAAGGCCAAGCTTCATGTGTTCTTGGCAAACAACACGAAGGAAGATGTTTGCGACTTCAGGGTTGAAGGCAGTTGGCTTGAAAGATCTTGTACCATTTATGCTGGAGAATCTTCCACACTTGTTGCTCAGGTAAAGTTCTCCTCTTTTTCTTCCTCAATCAATTGGAATTTACATATAAATGGTGATAGACCTTTAGATTGATTCTTCAGTACTCAAGGTGATGGATGTTTAATTGACCATAACGCTTAACCGGTGAGAATCTCAGACTAATGCAATTCATTGCTAGGGATGATGCAGATGCACACGAAGCACACTGTTCAAAGTATTTTGATCGGAAAAGACAACTTCACGGTGACAGTTTATCCAAACATAGATTATGCATTCATAGTGTCCCTTATTGTGATTCTGGAAGCGATCAACCATGAAGATGACGGTTGAGATATTTTGGATTTGAGAAACAGGGGAATTTGATTGTGTTTTGGCTTGATCTACTAAGATATGTTCACGACAGTCGCTTTAGCCTATTAATAGTTAAATAATGAGGTGTTAACTTCGTTGAATATGTCATCCTCCCAGTGCAGAGTTTCAGATAATCTAGCATTTCAAACTGTAGAAGAAAAATTAAATGATGTGTTTGGCTTCACACACTCTGTTCTATAGCTTCAAGTCTACCTCATTTGCCTCTTTTTGCTTAAATAGCGAGGTTTGCACTTAAATTTAATATATTATCCTTCTACTTGTCCTTAAATTAGTTTAAGCAAATGCCCAGTAATGGGAGTTCGGGTGAATATGGAATGTTGAAGCCATTGGAGGCTAGGACAGGTTCTATTTTCCTGCACCATTCAAATTGTTTAGAACATTGGTATATACGATTTGACTCATAATTGTTTAGAACATGGTTTTGTGATCTACAATATTTTGACATTTTCCCAAATTGGTTAGAAATCTAAAACAGAGCAGAAAAAGGTTTGGAAACTGGTTTTATAAGATTACTACTGAAAAAGGCTTATTTCCAAACATTATATGTCAACAATCTCTACAAAAGAGGGACTGATCCCTTCAGTTACAGAAACACAGAAAGCAACCAAGCTCCTAATCTCAGTCAACACAGATTACAGATTACAGAAAACCCAAGGGATACAAACGGCAGCAAAGCTCATGAACTCAAATCAACACTAACTCCCCAGTTTCTCAATAGCCTGCAAAGTAACACAACACAACCTTGGACCTGATAAAGTTTCGGACTTCCTCCATAACACAGACCAATCTTCTAGTCTCTGAAGAGTTTGTTGATACATATTAGTATTTTGATTACTACAAAGAACTTAAAATTCTAACCTCTTAAGCACTTCATGATTTTACACATATTTGGTATGTGACCTGAAACCAGTGTTTGATGACCATATGGCATATCCATCCAGGAATTTCGTGCGCATACAGCTCCTCACAATCGGACCACCAAGTCGCTTTATTTGTTGGGCACTATTATGTATTCTATTACCAGCACATAGGAGGGCTAGAATTTAAGGGTACCTCAGATTCCAAATGTGTAGTCGTTAGCGCCAAAATATCTTCATTAACAAAATACACCAATCCACAACTCACTGCACTATAAACATGTATAAGATAAAGGCTTCTTCCTAGTCATGGATAGATCAACTAGATTCGGGTCCATTTGCATTGACAATTGCCTTACAAAGACTCGCTTTTATTATGGTTCTTATGGGTTCCCTTAAATAAGTCGCTGCCTATGAATCGCTGGATCATTCTACAACAAGCTTGGGCTCAGAGCCCTGAGTTCCTTCCATTGCTTGGGAGTTTATAGTTTTATATTGGAAAAAATACACTTTTCACCCACAAACTACTGGAGTAGTGACACATTGCACCCCAAACTACCATCTTTAAGACATTGCACCCTCAAACTACCAATGTTATACACTTTGCACCCTAAACTACCCACTTTGACACATTACACCCTCCAACTATTAATATTAAATATTTTGCACCCTCTATTTGACAATAATACCCTTGAAAAATTAATGAATTGACAACAATATCTAAAGGCATTATCGTCATTTTAGTTTAAAAATTTGATAAAGGGTGCAAAGTGTTAAAAATTGGTAGTTAGAGGTGCAATGTGTCAAAATTGGTAGTTTATGGTGTAAAATGTAAAATATATGATAATTTATAAGTGAAAAGTATATTTTCTCCTTTTATATTTTATTTCACTCCTTGATAGGTGTTCTTTTCACCCTTTTCTCGTGGAACTACTTCAGTCTTCACTATAGGTCACCCAAGAGTATTAGTCTCTTTTTTATTAGAAGGACCTTTATTCTGCTGAATATCAGTAAATTCATGCGCGTTTGGCTTTTCTTGTACGAAATTCATGTTCCTCTATCACATTTTCTTCAGTTTCTCCCTATTGTTGTTTCAACTTGTCGATTAATGTATGACCATTGAGGAACCTTTTTTGATTGACTTATTTTATTCCAATTTTTCTTTCAAATTTTTTTAACCTTAGAATCAATTAAACTGCATCCATAAAAAATGTATCACATGATTTTTTTTTTTTAAAAAAAATTATGGATTACATTTTCTTGAATATACATACAATAAAAATTGACATAACTTTGTATATATTAATTCTTTATATTTTGCTGTGTTGAGAATTTTATTAGCATTTAGTAGGCTAACTAAATTAGGTTAGGTATTGATCACCATGATAGTGGTAGCTCACGTGTTTCGGGGCTCTAAAAATAAGTATACCCAAGAGCAAGTATGGTTTGTTCACTTTCACTGCTCCACAACACGTGATGTGGTTGTACAAAATGTGTGAGACAATTTGTTTATCTCTTTGAATTGTGTGCTTAAAAATTTTGGGGACTTCGCTGGACTTAAACATACCCATATATAGATACAAAGCTTTAATTGTAAGAATTGGCCGCCATTTTTTAAGACACGCGCGGGGTCTCCTGAAACTATACACTCTGCGCACGCAAACAGACTACATTTTGCAGAACCTTGGTTTGTTGTTAAGATGAGAAACTTCTTTGAAGACAGGGACGACAGTCGAGGAAGAGAAAACCGAATAAAAAGTTTGAAAATGTTCTATACAATTTTTGTTCCGGTAATGTTATAACAGGCTTCTTAATTATAATCGAAAATCAATCTCGTAATTTTAAAACCGCGATTTACACTTCTTAAATATTTGAACATATGATCAATTCTCTCTTTGATTTGGACATTAAATCAAACAAAAAAATATATAAAATAATTGAAATACTTCCAAATCAAAATGAAAAAATAAAAAATAAATTTAAGAAATAAATTAGTGAAAGAGTTTTAATATTTTTAATTTTTAAAAAAATTACTTTTTTTATTTTTTTACGGCATTGGGGACAAAACTCTCTGTTAGGAGTGAGATGAGACAACATCAAAACCTTTATTTAAATAGGGAATTGGACACGTGTATGGCATCGATTTTTAAAACAGAAGGAAACTGGGGGGAATTCAATCGGAGGTGAGCCGCTCCCTTTCTTGACTGCTTCAAAGGCTTCCACTATGTCTCTTACGTCGTTTTCCACTTGTCTGCATTTGACAAACAGATCACCAATTATAAATTTATAGTTGCTTGCGATGACAGGAGCGTAAACCTCAGTATTATTTTTTTCTAAGCAACTTGAAGAGTGTAAAGTACTTTATTAATTAGGATATGGATTTAGTTCTAATATTAAGGTTCTAATGTGTACGACAAAGCGTTCTCATTGAATCAACACATTAATGAAATCAATGTTCCAAATTAACTTAAAAGTAGTTTAACACTTTCTTTTTATGTGTTTCTTAAATTGATCTTAGCCATTGATTTTATTCATTAATATGTTGATTCAATGAAAGTCGCTATTAGGATATATTAAGACCTTAGTATTACGAGTGAATCCAAACCCTATTTATTATAGCCAGCAATATTATGTATACACTTATCCACTTGTAACAATTATATTAATAGAAGCTAGTTTATTATGTTTAATAAGCATAGTCTTAATTTTCTTGCGTATAAAATAAAAGTCAACAGTTTTGAGTTTCGTATAAGGCTACCAATCATTATTGCTCCGTCCACTTTCCGGCACTCTAACAGTTAATTTAATAGGAGCTATTTTAATATGTTTAATAATCATGCATATTCTCAATTTTCTTGGTGAATTATAGTTTTCTTGATTACAAAGTAAAAAATCAAATTTTTGGGATTCCGAAAAGGATATAAATCTGACCATCTCCTTCCTCCTCTGAGTTCCTTTAGAGCTTTCTATCTTTTCTTAGGTAAGAGATGAAATATAACTTGAATGGAGATATACGAATTACAAAATCTTCTCAAATGATCCAACTATATATGTGGAAAACAGAAATTCCTAACAAAGAAACATGTGGGGATTTCAATGTCATATCCGAAAATCCTTAATCGCAAAATGAAATTTGTACAATTAATTGCTTATACGGACTAAGTTTTTGTATGGATAATCATGTTAACAAGTTGTGTCGCAGAAAGAGAAACAACGGGTACAAGTTGTGAACGGAAAATAATTAATAATTTTTATTCAATTTTTAATTCGGTTTTTTATAATTAAGGAACATTAGTAAATTGTCCATTGTCGTGGTTTGTTGTATCGGATGGCTTAATTTTATAATTAGCTAGGTTCTTGTTAAGCAAGATCACGAACTGGTCGTTGACGACTTTGGGATGATGATGACGATTGAAGACTCGAGCAGGTTGCATAGAGATACGGCCTTGGAATCTATATGGAATCAGGACGCAGACATGAGGCAGACTTGCAACTTGCACGCACGTCGTGCTTCATCAATTCGAACTGCAGTACTAAACGGGCCCCTAACGCCTATATAAATGGAACCCTCGATCGCACCGAAACCTCGAAACGAAAACAAGTGAAGCTTTTGGCCCCTTTTTGAAGATTCATCTTCCCTTCATCATAATGGCTGAACCTGTTCAACCTTTTAGTTTTACACCTCCAGCTCCGACTGGTACACAGTTTGCTACTTCTAGTGTTGCGATCATCAACCCTCAGTACTGTTCTCCTGACCCCGTCGATCTTACGATTGTCAGAAAGGTGCTGACCATCTCCAATGGCAACTTTGTTGTCACAGACATCAACAACGTCATAATTTTCAAGTCAGGGGAGCCTTTCTAACCGTTCGAGATCGTCATGTCCTGATTGATGCTGCTAGAAATCCCGTTGTCACTTTTAAAGAGAAGGTTAATTTGGTTGATAATTTCACTACAAACGTTGCATCATGTTCCCCTATTTATATAGATATATCTTAGCTTCGTTAGGTTCTCCACATATTCTGATCTGATTGGAAATGATAAATGTTGTTTCAATAGATTATGACTGCACACCAAAGATGGAAAGTTTTCAGGGGTGAAAGCGTAAAGCCCAAGGATCTGATTTTCAGCGTTAAGCGATCTGCAATTATCCAACCACGGGCCACGCTTCATGTGTTCTTGGCAAAGAACACGAAGGAAGATGTTTGCGACTTCAGGGTTGAAAGCGATTTTCTTCGAAGTTCTTGTACCATTTATGCCGGACAATCTTCCATAATTGTTGCCCAGGTAAATTAAGTTTCCACTTTTTCTTTCCTCAATCAATTGGACTTCACATATAAATGGTGATTATGCTCGATATTAATGTAGAAGTACTTGATTCTTCAGTGCTCAAGGTGATGGATGTTTAATTGATCATCACGCTTAAATGGTGAGAATCTCCGACTAATTCAATTCATTGTTATGGGGAATGCAAATGGACAAAAGCTCACTCTCACTCCAGTATAAATGAAACCCTCCCACCAAAGCCTCAAAACAGGCTAAGAGTGTGCCCTGTCGTTAATCCTCTTCTTCCCCTGTTTCGATCATCAACCCTTAGTACTGTGCTCCCTACCCCGTCGATCTTACGATTGTTAGAAAGGTGTTGACCATCTCCGGTGGCCACTTTGTTGTTACAGACGTCAACGACAACGTCATTTTCAAAATCAAGGAAGCCTTGCTTACCCTTTGAGATCGTCGTGTCCTGATTGATGCTGCTGGAAAGCCCATTGTCACTCTTCGACAAAAGGTTTGGTTGAGAATTTCGCTACAAACATTTGCATCCTGTTCCTTATATGTTTTAGCTTCGTTAGGTTCTGTAGATATTCTGATATGACTGGAAATCATCAATGTCGTTTTAATAGATGATGAGTGCACACGACAGATGGCAAGTTTTCAGGGGTGAAAGTGTAGAGCCCAGTGATCTGATTTTTAGCGTTAAGCGATCTTCAATGTTCCAACTAAAGGTCAAGCTTCATGTGTTCTTGGCAAACAACACTAAGGAAGATGTTTGCGACTTCAGGGTTGAAGGCATTGGCTCGAAAGATCTTGTACCATTTATGTTGGAGAATCTTCCACATTTATTGCCAGGTAAAGTTCCCCTCTTTTTCTTTCCTTAATCAATTGGAATTTACATATAAATGGTGATAGACCTTTAGATTGATTCTTCAGTACTCAAGGTGCTGGATGTTTAATTGACCATCACGCTTAAACGGTGAGAATCTCAGACTAATTGAATTCATTGTGGGGATGATGCAGATGCACAAGAAGCACACTGTTCAAAGTATTTTGATCGGAAAAGACAACTTCACGGTGACAGTTTATCGTAATATAGATTATACATTCATAGTGGCCCTTATTGTGATTCTGGACGGGATCAACCATGAAGATGACGATTAAGATGCTTTGGATCTGAGAAACAGGAAAATTTGATCTGTTTTGGCTTGATCTACTTAGATATGTTCACGACAGTCGCTTTAGTCTATTAATAGTTAAATAATGAGGTGTACACTTCGTTGAATATGTCATCCTTCTAGTGCAGGGTTTGAGATAATCTAGCATTTGAAATTGTAGAAGAAAAACTAAATGATGCGTTTGGCTTCACACACTCTGTTCTCTAGCTTCACCTCGACCGAATTTTCCCCTTTTCGTTTAAACAATGAGGTTTGCACTTAATTGAACATATTATCCTTCAACTTGTTTTTAACTTTCATTAGCTAAGAAAACGACCAGCAATGGGAGTCAACATGTATAGGATAGGGTTTCATGTTTCTTTTCCCTTCTGCTTAAGCTTTGCTTGCTTCTTTGGCGTGGACTTGTCCAAGTCTACCGCATTTATATACTTTCATTTATGCTTTCTCAATGAATTCGCTTAGACTCTCAGGAGGCTTTTTTACCGAAGAGGAAAAGAAGCTCCCCTTTAAGAGCCCGACTTCTACAGCTAGGATCCCTTTTGAGAGTCCGACTCGGCCCAAACGAAACACATGGCAGGTGCAACAGGGGAAAGCCCACTGGCTAAAAGAAAGTTCATGCCCAGTGGGCCTATGAATCCTAAAGGCCTTGGACAAAGGATCGAAGAAAGGCCCCGCCGAAAGAAACCTTCACGCGTCAAACGTCTCTCCCTTGAAATTCGCCCAACCGCACAAAGCCTGAAAAAAAGCCCCTTTTCCACTTGTAGACGCAAAGGAAACGCATAAGCAGGGATTTGCCGCCACGTGGGGTCTTGTCAGCTGCAAAGGAAGTTTCCGTGCACCGCAAGGAAAGACACGACATCCTCTCCGCCCCCCTTCTATCTTTTACTCTCGTATAAAAGCCTCCGGGTACACAATCTAAAACATACATTGAAATTGCTTTACAAACTAGTTTTCTTCGACATTAACTTATAGGTATAGTAGACGGCGGAGCTCTATTCACTTCGTCTTGTTTCGCAGGTCTGATAATCCGGAGGAAGGCTCGGTAGGAGCCTTTACGCATCTATTGAACTGAACCAAAATTCGGCCCCATCAAACACGTTATCTTCTACTTTTGCCATGGCAACAAACAACTGTACGTAGAGAAAGGCTAAATCGCCACAGACATTATTATATGATATTCACTTAGAAAAAAAAAACATTATTCCATATGATATTCTAGTACTTGTACTGGTTATCCATTCGAGTCAAAGACATTCACACCAATGCTAAGCTTGCCAAAAGACATCTTAACTACTTAAATAAAAACAAGGGCACACCGACGAATTAGTAGCATCAATCTAGGATTGCAAGGGATAACCCACTGCAGTGCTAATCGCTGAGAGTACTGTCCCGATCGGCAGTTTAGGTGACTTGTTCATCATGTCAAGAATCAAGATAATCGCTGTTACAAATTTGCAATCCATATTGGGATACAGTTTCACCGTAAAGTTGCCGCTTTTACCGGTCTCCTTATGCACCTGCGTTTCTCCAAAGATTACTAGATATATAAATATATATAGACATCCCAATAATGGAAAAAGATTCAGTACAAAGCTTTGGATTCAAAGCTATTATAAGAGACAGTCTAAATTTAAGACACAGATCAAACGCGCCACCCAGCTCTCTTTCATTAAATCTATTTCTGAAAAATTAAATTTTAAAAAATAATTCTAAATAGGCTCTTTCCTTAATTGGCTTTGTTTGGGGAAGGGTCTGAGATTTAGATTTAGTCTTAAAATTTAGTTTCAAAACTGGCTTCTTGTCTTCGGTGTTTGGCTTGCTAAAAGAGTTAAATCTGGTTTTGAAACCAGTTCTACACATCTATTTTTAAAATTAAAATAATATTATAATAATATTAAAAATCTTTATATGAAAGAAGAAAAAAACCACAGGGGAGAAGCACGTACGACCTAGCCACCATCCGTGTGGTAGACGCAACAACTTCACCAGTTCGACCTCGCATGGTGATGGATCGCGCATCTGCCGCACGAGGGAGAATCTTGCCCGCGCAAGGGATCCACGAGAATCAGCAACTTTTCATTCCCAAAACAGAAGAACAAGCTGAGGATTCTCCTTGAGATAAAGCTTAGTGGTTCATGTTAGGCTATGTGGAGCCTAGTTTACTATATCCGACCTGGGCTGAAAAATGCCGAGGGGGACAAACCCGGGCACGACAGGGGATATGCGAAAGCTTGGCCTGATAGATGCCCCGAGAGAGGGGGGGGCAAGGCCGGGCACGACAAGGGATATGTGAAAGTCTAGTCTGATAGATGCCCCGGAGGGGGGGGGGGGGGGAAGCTCGGGCAGGACAAGGGATATGCGAAAGCCCGGGCTGATAGGTGCCCGGGGACAAGCCCGGTAAAGACAGGAGACGAGTACGCCTGTATGCCCGAGATGACTGGGACAAGCCTGGTAGGCTCGGTATACCCAGCTAACCTCCAAGCATTATGATAACCCAGGATGCCCTGTATGCCCGGGGTATTTTGGGTTAGGCGGCTTCCCAAGTCTTATATATACAGTGCTCAGTGTTAGGGTTTCGTGTGTGTCATATTTTTCTTTTACGTCATTCCATGCATGACGGCTGCCTCCTTGTACTTTCTACGACAATAGTAAAAACACTGCAACTCTGTGGACGTACCTCACATTGAGGGAACCAAGTAAATCTCTGTGTCCTTATTCCTGTTCTTCTTTATTTTGTTTCTTACGTTATTTTGCACTTAGGGAATAGGATTTTTTCCTAACAGTTCAGGTGTTTATAATTTGATGCCTGAAGGTTCCCATTTAAAAAAGCTCCGCTAAGAAAGATTCTTTGGCAGAAACTTAACATTAAAATAATGAAGCCCAACGACCATAAAGTTCAAGTTTTAGCTGTTCTTCATGTTTGGGTTGTCAACTTGTCGAGGAATCCGAATCGTCTCTCTTTTTTTCTCTCCTTCTTTTTTCGACCTTTGGTCTTCTCTATGCACTGGTGTAAGTATGTCAGGTGGGGGCTGCCACTAACTCTTTGGTGTCATCCTGCGTGGCTGGCGTAGTCTGCTTGTCTCCTTCCTCCCCACATCTATAGCTTTTGCCTCCCTCTCCCCTCATGTCTAGAGCTTTATAATTGGTGTCCTAGTCCCCACTTCTTCCTCACGCTCTTCAACCTTCCTCTCCAGCCTTTTCCTCTTTCTCTACCTTGTCTTTCATCTCCTTGTCATGGACCACCCGAACCCTGAGAAAGATATGGCATATTTGATTGAGAGAACTCGTGCCCTAAGTTGGGGGATCCCTCCTCCACCCTCATGGAAGGAGTTTAGGGAAGCTGAGCATGCTGCAGAACTGGTGTTGGTGGGTTGCGTTTTTGTTGACAGAGACATGCCCTTGCATTATACCAGAGGGTGTTAAGCAAGGCCTGGCCATTTACAAAAAAGGCGGAGATCTCGGTGATGGACAAAAATATATTTCTTTGTTAATTTCCAACCCCAAATGCTTGAAATAAGGTCCTGGACAGACAACAAGGGACAGTCAAAGGATTCCCCATGTTTTTCCACCCCTGGCCTCCTGGTCTCTCGTGGCAGGAGCTTAACCATGAGCTTTGTCCAGTCTGGGTCCAAATCCATGGACTCCTTCTGGATCGCTTGAATGGTATTACAGTAAAAAATATAAGGGATGCTATTGGAAACGTTCTTGAGATTAAGGGTAATCTCACTAAACAGATCTAGTGTGCTCCGTTCATTCGTGTTAAGGTGCTCCTAAACACACATCAACCGATTCCTACTAGATACATGCTTCTCGGAGGAGATCGAGAACCACTACAGGTACGCTTCAAGTATGAACAGTTAATTGACTTTTGCTACATCTGTGGTAGGATCGGTCACATGCAATCCCAATGCCCACACCCGGCTGCAGATAAAGAGAAATTAGCTTATGGACCTTGGGTGAAAGTGGAGGGGATCCCAACCCATGAAAGCTACAAACCAACTGATGATTCAGGGACCTCCCCCCTTATCCCTATAATTTTAGCAAATTGCCCTTTGGTTCAGAAACGGCCAACTCTCCTAGGGCCGTCGTTGAGTGCAGTTGTGGTGGAGGACCAATCGGACCCACCGGAGCCTCAAGCGACTGTCATTGTTCCCAATAAAAATGTCAGTTCACTGGGGATGGAGTGTGTACTGGAGAACCTTCGAAAATTGTAGGGTTTGATACTCATGCATCATGCATGCCCCCAACAGTGTGCTGTCAACTCTCATCTCACTAACATTCCGCAAGTCGATGTTGCGGGTGATGTTTCTCAGCAAGATCAGGTGGGATACACAGGAGGCAATATTGGGCCCCAGCCAACGGACGTTATTAAAGCTACCAAGGTTTTAGTGCTGAACGATCTTGTTATGGTGTTGCCGTGTGGTCAGTCCCATGTTACAGAAAAACAATTGGTGAGCCCACATGCCCAAGTCCTTCTAGCCCAACTGTCAGGACCACAACAGAGGTACTACCTAACCCTCCTGTTACTAATCTTTTGTGACTTGCTCACAGTGCAGGAAAAAAAATATTGCTGATGCCCCCAATTAGGGGTGTCCAAAGAACTGGCTGAACCGGACCGGTTATGGCCAAATCGATGAGAAATAAATTACCGAAATAGCTGGTCCAATGAAACCAGTACACTCCGGTCTGGTCTCGGTTTCATACATAGAAAAACCGGTACCGGACCAGAATATACTGCTATAGACCGATTTGAACCCCATTTAAAAAAAAAACACTAAAATGTTTTCATCGAATTCATGCGCACCCCCTCCTCTCTCACGGCACTCAGATTTAAAAAAAAAACCTAACATAACGTAGTAGCCAGTTCGCATAGCACCCCTCCTTTAGTTAGCACAGCACCCCCCCTCAGTTCTCACACCCCCTCGCTCCCTCTTGCACAGCCCCCCTCACTCCTCAGCCCCCTTCCCTCTCTTCTTTCATACACAGCCCCCCTCGGCCTCTCCCTCTCTTTGCTGGACTTTGTTGGTTAGTGGTTGCTGCCGTGTGTCTCTCTCTCTCATCTTTCAAGTAATTTCTTAATTCTTTTGATCTCTCTCTATGCGCACGAATTGGTTTTTCTTAGTTAATTGGTTGTCTCTATTTTAGTTAATTTACTGGGTTCCATGATTTTAATGGATGCCCGTGAGTGTGGATTGGCATTTCTAAGTTTCCCTTTCAATTTTAGTTCGATTTTCTTTACTTTTTGCCTTCTGGAATGGATGCTCAGGTATATATAGAATTTTGGTGTGTTGTAGGACATTTGGTTGCTTAGAAAAGAAAGGGAAAGAACATTAAAAGATAAGTTGTAAATTGGGGTTAGAAAAATTTCATGGATATATCTATTGGACTGTTGGTGTCTGCTTGGTTGTTGAGAAAAATATTGAGGGGAAAAGAAGGAAAAAGACTATGAAATCTGAAGGCATGTTTCTATGATGATATTAATTTTTCTTCTTGAAAATTTTGAGAGAAAAATAAAGGATAATGTATTGGATATTTCAAAATATGTGACTTGTGCATAATTCGGAATTGGAGAAGATATTTGTGTTCAGGGTATTTGCAATTTTGAATAATTAGTTTATTCATAATTGCATTTCTTTCAAGGTTTTGAATGACAATTCATTTCTTTCATTGCATTTCTTTTAAGGTTTTGTCTAGGGTATTTGCAATTATGAATAATTAGTTTAGATAACTTGAGAAGCATAGTTTTCAAATTATTGCAAAAAATTCTTATGTGATTTGGCAGTTTATTCATTCTTGAGAAGCATGTTTATTCATTCTTGTTTCATATTGTTGTTCAATTAGGGGCTGTTCCTATTGATTTGGCATAAATATATGTGTGATTTGACGTAATTGTGATTTGATTTGTGAGTTGTGAATAATATTGAGTCATTGACTATCATGTGATTGCTGGCTATGCCCGTTTCCACAGTTGCTAGTGAGTCAGCATTTAGCACGGGGGGTCGTGTGCTTGATCCTTTTTGCAGTTTTTGTCTCAGTCACAGTTGAGGCTATTGTGTGCTCTCAAAATTGGTTGAAGGATCCAATTCAATTTGATCTTCGGGAGTCAATGGACGAAGTTGAGGCTTATGAGGCATTAGAATCAGGTAATCTTATTTTAAAATGTCTCCATGTTGGTTAATTTTTTAATTTTATAAGTTCTAGTTATTTATGTAGATTTAAACATGTTGTTTATGTCTGCATTTATTAGGAATAACTTTTAACTCACGAGTGGTTCGGATTGAGATCAATGAGGACTAATTAGATTGATTTCATGGTAAGGTTTTATTTCTTTTTTATAATAATGCCCATTATTGTTTATTAGTTTATTATCTCACATGTATATATTTTTTTACAGCTTGATGGGAGATGGACAATTGGACAATTGATGATGGATACAATTTATTAACTTTATTTTATTTTTCTACTATTTTGTTGGCATGTATTAATTATACTTCTAGTTTGTTTATTTTGTTGTTTGTTATGGCTTGTAATAGAGTAGTGTAATTACTAATTACTAATTAGTTCCAGTAGCATTTCTATTTGATACTTTTATTTTAGAATTTTTATTTGGTTTGTTGATTTAGAATTCTTTAAATATATGCTTTAAGTCTTATGATGTATGATTTATTATTCTTAAAAATCTATGATTTAGAATTCTTTAATTAGTAACCTAGTAATTAGTATAGTAGTATTCTTTAAATGTATGATTTAGAGTTCTTTTTAGTTTGTTGTAGAAGAAAGGTCACAATTGTGGCATAATTTGGTTGAGATCATAGCCCAAACTTGATGCAAAAAAAACTAAAAAATTGATGTAAAGAAGCCCAGAAAATGGTCCAAAAAAAGCCCCATAAAAGAACTAAAGAATGTAGCTTAATTAAGGCCTAAACCGGTCAAACCGGCCCAAACCGGACCGGTCCTTGGCCGGTCCGGTTTCATTAGCATGGCCGGTCCGATCCAGTTGACTAACTCTCAGCAAATTTAGTTACACCGACCCAGACCGGATCGGACTGGCCTTTGGACACCCCTACCCCCAATGATGATGCAACGAGTGAAGTGTGGGCCAACCTAACCCTTCCCAATTGAATCCCAATAGTGATGGTCACCTAGGATCTGTCTCAGGCAAATAGTGGGGAAAGCGACATAGCCTTAGTCCGTGACACTTTTGAAGCTGATCAAAGCTCACCCAGTGGTAAAGCATGCCTCTGCCAGCCCGCCATTCGCAAAAGAGCAACAGACCTTGTCTTTATTCAGAAGAAGGAAGCCCTCCCATATAAGAAACGTGGCCTGGTTGCTCCTCTTTTGACGGGGTCAGACTCCAAACGTGCATCACTGGGCTTGGAATGTGAAATGTCTTATGGTGAGGTGCATTTAGATAGCCCAATTAGTGACTTCTTTTTCACACATGGAATTTTGGAAATCAAAGGAGTAGACGACAAATGCAAGAAGAAGCAGTCGAAGGGAAGAGTGTTCTATCTTTCAAGAACAACACGTGGGTGCAAATTAATCCAGCATCCTATGTGGAGACACCAAATAAGGACTCAGAAGCGGCTGACGTGGTGGGCCTTAACATGCCCCCACCTCGCCATGAAGCGACCCTCTATCACCATTTCTCATTATACTGGTCACAGAAGTGCTAACCTGATTAATTGGTCACGCTGAGAGCCTATATCAAATCAATGGCATGAAAATAGCAAGATCTGCCCCACCAATTACTAATGTTTTGTTTGTTGATGATGTGATGTTGTTTTGCAAAACGAACCCAACAGAAGTTTCTAATCTGAAAAAGTGCATGTTCACCTTTACACAATGGTCCGGCCAAGTTATTAATCCACAAAAATCCTTCCTTCACTTTAGTCATAATGTTCGGCCTTCTCTGCGATCCCATCTTGTGGACATAATGAGGTTATAAGCAGCGGAAGAAGCTAGGACCTATCTCAGACTCCCACTATGTATTCTTTGCTCCAAAACTTAGTTTTGTAAGGATATCGAGGAGAGGATATCTTTGAGGCTAGTAGGGTGGAAGGCGAGATCGGTCTCACAAGCTGGTTGCACATTTTTTATTCAATCCGTGGCTTTTTGCTATTCCTTTGCATTACATACAGTTTTTCTTCTTCCCAAAGTGGTTTGTAGACGCATTGATACCAAACTCAAAAACTTTTGGTGGGGTTTCGATGGAGACCAGCGACACTACCACCCAAAATCCTAGGAGAGCATTTGTAAACATAAGACAAGTGGTGGTCTTGGCCTATGACGCATGGAAGACTTGAACACTTGTGGCTAAAATTGGCTGGGCGATGATTAGTAAAAAGAAGAGTATTTGGGTGCAGGCTTTAGCAGCAAAGTATTGTAGGGCCTCTTCATTTTTCAATGCTCAATATCATACTGGGGCCTCATGGGCTTGGCATAATATTCTGTCAATCTAAGGATCTGGTGGCAGCTGGGTTTTGTTTTGCTATTTGCGATGGTAAATCAGTTAACCTGTGGTGTGAAACATGGGTTTCAGACCTTGTGAATTTTCTACCTCTCCTTACGGAAGGAGTAGTTGTTGATCGCCATCTGAACAAGGTGAGTGACCTGATCAACCCGCATTCTTATAGCTGGAAAGAAGATTTCATTCGAGACATTTTTGAGGAAAATTCTGCACAAGCTATTCTTAGTATCAATTTCCTACCAACCCCACAACCAG
This sequence comes from Morella rubra, assembly GCA_003952965.2. Taxonomy (NCBI): domain Eukaryota; kingdom Viridiplantae; phylum Streptophyta; class Magnoliopsida; order Fagales; family Myricaceae; genus Morella; species Morella rubra. Next base: position 38,132,678 of record CM025850.1, read on the forward strand.
ATGTTCCTCAGTGGATTCTCAATTCAAAAGGTACATACTCGGTTAAAGAAGCCTATTTGAATGCAAATAAGAATCATTTTACAGCCACAGGCAATTTACACCCTTAAAAGTGGAAGAAACTTTGGAAGCTGAAAAAACAACACAAATTAAAACTTATGCAATGGAAGGTTTCATAAGGACCCTAGCCTAGACCCCTTACCAATGCCTATCCCCCTCACAAATAAGGACTTGTAAGTACTCGAGTTTAGCCCTTGCCTAAGGTTGATATCCCTTGGTCGACCCAGTCAAATACTTAATAGGAAAATGTATCCTGGGTATCGGATAAAAAAGAAAAGGAAGATGTTTTTGGTATTTTGGTCTATTGAAAGGATAAAATAAAAGAACACGGATGGTTGGGAAAATGGATGAACGCCTTTGGTCATAAGCCCTCCGGCGTCTATGCTCCTCGAAGTCATCCTCATCAAGATGTCTTCTATGCTCACTCCTTGGTGGTGTATCTTCTCTTTTTCTCGGCTCATCTTCATATCTTGATTAGCCATACTCATCATAATGGCCATGTCTTCTATCGGGTCCATCCTCTCGATGGAGTCTCCTTGCATCTTTCGTGCTGCACTCGTCCTTATGGTGTCTTCTAGCACCTCCCACGCAGCTATCATCTTTACCATATTGAGATCCTTGCAACCATCTTTCCACCACGCCATCCTCGTGCTCTACACCATCTCCATGTCTTCGTGGTTGTGCCCACGGTTGCCTTTCTTCTCCATCTCTTCTATGGCCGACTCCTCCATAGTGGTCATGCAATCTTCCACTTGTGTTAGTTGCATATGAATTACGGTTCTTATAGCTTCCATGGCTTATATAGCCCTCCATCTCCAAAGATATTTTGGAAATGCTTCCCTTAAATAATTCAATCAAATGGAAACAACACTTAAGGTAAGTGAAATTCTAAGGATTCAATCAATCTCCTTAAATCAAAGAAATCCCCCAAAAGAATCTCCTTTAAATCCGGCCTCTTTAAGGAAATAAATCAAGGCAATCAAAGTAAGGAAAGGTTTGCCTTAACCATAAATCCTCAAGCCTTCAAGCTGCCGCACCTTATATAAGGAAAGAAATTGAATTTCTTTCCAATTCTTCTCCACAAGAAACCTTCAAGGAAACCTCCAAGAAATCTGCACCAAATCACCTAAATTGTTAGCAATCCAATCTCCACTCAATCAGCTCCCAAATTCTAGGATTGGTCTCCCAAATCTTTCAAAAAATAATTCAATCAATTTAGATCTTGAAACTTTCACTTAAATAAATCAAGTGACATTCTAAGATTGAAATCAATCTCCAAACTTTATGAAAAATCTACCAATAGGTTCAGCCACCTCCAATAAGTCACAAATAGGTTTGGCCGCTCCCCCCAATTCCTTTAAGTTGCAGCACAAAGCAATTATGGAAAGAATTTTGTTTCTTTCCAAATGTTTTCCTTCAAAAAATCTTCAAGGATCAATTCTCAAATAATCTTCAATTAATATCCAAGATCTTCTCCAATCAATCACCTAAGCTTTCCAAAGAAAACTCCCACCAACAGGAAACTTGAAACAATCACCAATAGGTAATATTCTAAAAATCCCTTGATAGTTGCAATCTCTAACTCACCAAGATAATTGCCTCTCCAAGACGATGCCAAATCCGGCCCCCTTATAGAGTAAATATGAATCTCTTCACAACACCATATATGTTTGGCTACACCCAGCCGAATTTCTTCACTCTTCAAAAACTCACACACTCTCTTTCCACAAACCCAATGGAATTCTAAGAAACCAAACTAATGATACAAGTTAAAATCTCAAAACCTCTATTTGGTTGGAGGTTTTTCTTAACCAAATCAATTCAAGTACTCCACCTCGAAACTCCCCTCAAGAGACACTTGAGCAAAAGCCTCTCAATGAAAGCACCAAAATTGATAGGGATCCCGGCCTAGACCCCTCACCAATGCTATCCCCCTCACAAGTAAGAACTTGTGAGTACTCGAGTTTAGCCATCGCCTATGGTTGATACCCTTGTCCAACCCAGTGAAGTACTCAATAGAAAATGTATCCCGGGTATCGGATCAAAAAGAAAAGAAAGATATTTTTGGTATTTTGGTTTATCGAAAGGATAAAATAAAAGAACATTGGAAAAATGGATGAATAGAAGGATACGCAAGCCTAAGCTCAAATAGGCTGACACCACTAGATGAACTCAGAACCCGATTATGGAACAATGCCGGCTTAACCCAAAGATGAACCTCTAACAAAGAATGAGAGATGTCAGGCCTAACCCCAAGCACACAACCTCCTCTGCTAGCCCAAGCTTCTAGGCCTAACCCCAGTCGCCGTTTGCCTTAACTTGAACGGCCTACTCAACGCAAGTCAGTTTAACAAGTGTGAATAGTGGCAGGCCTAACCCTACACACTATAGCACCCATGCTAGCCCAAGTGTAAGGCTTAACCCTAAACACTGAAAATAATGGCATAAAGGCCAAAAGCTCACTTGGAGACTTTTCTATTCAATGGATAAAAATGGATGCTTACAAATGGTGCTATGGAGGGTATTTTTACTACCTCCTTGGGCTTGGGCGGCGAGGCCTTTCCTTGTAGAGGAAAGGCTTGTTGCACACTCAACAAATCTCCTCAAGATTCTGTTGAGGTTTAAAAATGAAAGATCTTGTAGAGATCATGCCTTTTGCCTCAAGACTAGCCTCAATCAAGGACCAATCAATCAAAGATTGATTGTCCCCAAAATTAGGGATGTGACCGACTATAAGCTTCCATATAGGGAGCAAGAGAATTGGTCACATGCTTAAAAGCTTCCTAACTTCAATCAAGGAATAATCTTTCCAAAATAGGACCAAGATTATTGTCTTAATTGAATCAAGCCAACATGACAATGTTTTGAAACTAAAGCAAATAACATAACTTCCTATAAATAGTAGCATTCAGCCATATAGGGATGAGTGACCCTATATGGAATTTGATTGCTGCTTGTGGTGGTTGTCGCCACCATGCTCTGCCGCTTTTCCTGCAGCTCCACCACCTTGTAGGGTGGTGATTCCAAAATGATCCCCTCGGTCTCCTGAGTCTTTTGAGACCAACCTCCTATGTGCTCCTCCATGCCGCCGTGTCTAGTGGTCGTGTGGTGGTGCTACCAAATAACTCCACTTGACTTCAAGATCCATCTTGAGTCAATTGCCCATGCACACTTGGTTGCACCGCCGTGGCTGATGGCCCTACTATGGTGCCATCAATGTGCTCCACTAAACTCCGGGATCCTCCTTGCATTGGCTTCACTACTGATGGTCTTGTGGTGGCACCTTTCCTATGCTGCTCCAACGCTCATGACTTGTTGGCATTAACTCTCCATAGGCCTTGTCTGGGCCATGCCGATGCTTGTGGCCTTGCGGCCCTTGTCTTATCCTGGCAATGCCATGGGGCATGTCATTACGTTGCTAGGCTTGTCATGATTAGGCCCATCTTTGTCAGGTGGCTTGTCAAGGATGCTTGCAAGCCTCATTTTTCCTGGGGCTCTAGGAGGGTTCCTGTCAAGGTTGTAAAAAATGCTCTTCCTTTGCAATCTCAAATGGGTAGCTTGGCACAAGCTCACGGTTTATCCTGGTCCACTTGTCCCTTTTGCCTCTCTCATGCAGACACACCTAAACACCTCTTTTTGGGGTGCTCTTTTAGTGTCATCCTTTGGCGTACAAGTCCCTGGCCTTTTAACTTTTATTATTTTGCGGATCATCCTATTCATTGTTGGTTGTAGTTTCTTCTGGACTTGAATAACATTCCAGTATCGATTAAAGAGGATTGGCAGCAATTGGTTCTGGTGGTTGCTATTTCTTTTGACACAATTTGGTATGCCCGAAACAAGCTGACTCATGAAGGGAAGGAACTAGATGTTTATGAGGGGATTCGATCCATTGAGAACAGGTTCTCGGTCACTTAGTTGCCTAGCAAATTAGTGACAAGGACCACCTGGTCTCCTGGATTCCTCCTAGTGAGCGCCAGCTGAAGGTGACGCCTTAAGACTGGTTCAACAGGTCACATACTCAACCATGACCCCGGACTGGCTCATAGAAGGTGAAGTTCACACGATGAGAAACTTGCTTCGAGACAATTATTGGAGGAAATTACAATGGATTCCGCGTGAAGGCAATATTATGGTTCATAAGCTAGCTCAGCGGGGATTACATAATATTTTGCAAGGGAATTTCTATGCTAGCGATGTTCCATCGCATATTGTAAAATGTGAAAACTCTGTCATTTAGAGCAAGTATCTTAGCAATGAAATTCCCATGTTACTTAGAAAAAAAAAAAAAAAACAAAGCTGTTCTTCATGTCCAAAAGTAGTTTCTAAACTAAAGAGGGACTAAGGCTCGAGCGTGTCTTGATAGAAGCTAACTTTTATAACCTGCCTAAGTAAGCCGACTTTTCTAACTGGCCTTACCTACAATCTATAGCCAAGGAGGGAGTAAGCTTGGGGTTTAGATTTAGTCTAGACCGCTCAGGTCCAGACACATCTAGACCCAACGTTTGAATTGAATCTCAAAAAAGCTAACGCCTCACAGGTCTCCACCTCATTTAATGAGGCTTGTGAGGGTTGGCTCAGTTGGGCTCCTTGTGGAGCAGACCAAGCGTGCATCAGTACCATTTTTCTATCTTTAGCTGCACTGGTCGGACCACTAAACAAGTTGTGTGACTAGTTCTTTAACCGGTACGATTGGACCGTGCGTCTGATCGCATTCTTAAGGTAAAAATAATGGTATGACCGCATCATTAGAGAAAAAAAAAATCAGTTCTCCAAAAATTAGTGGTTGGATTGCATCATTGATATAAAAAATAGTGGCCTCAAAACTAGTGGTTTGACTGCATCATTAGTTCAGACATAAATTTTTTCTATTTAAACAAAAATAAGAAGGAAAAAATGAAATTAGTCTATTTTTGTTAAGGGAGAGCTTAAAAATTTATCAATCAAGTGGAATTTTGTCTCCTTGACAATAAAAACATTGCATCACATCTTCAAGGGAACCTATTTATGACATCAATATGCTTATATTGTTATATTAGATATGAATAACATGGTTGTCAGAGGCAATGAGAAGCCATTTTTTTCTCTCTAGAAATTTCATACAAAAACATTCGGATTCACCAGAAGGTATGCCTTTACAGTTTTCATCATTGCCATATTCCCTTCCTTTATGCTTGTAACATCTTCATTAGATAGTAAAAATCAAATTCAACACCATTTCAGTACATCTTCAAAGTGCACTCCTACACTTCAATGACATCAATATGCTTATATTGTTATATTATTATATTATATAGGAATAACATAGTTTTCATGGGCAATCAGAAGCCATTTTTTTCTCTCTATAAATTTCATGCATAGGCATCTGGATTTAGTAGAAGGTATGCTTTTACAGTTTTCATCATTGCCATATTCCCTTCCTCTATGCTTGTAAAATCAAATTCAATACCATTTCAGTACATCTTCAAAGTGCACTCCTGCACTTCGACTATTTTGCAAAGTTATTCTAAGTGGAACGATGAAACAACTTTAAAACATTGGCTTCCTAAATTTCTTTAAAACATCAACGCTTAAAGCATGTCTTTAAAACATCGATTTCCCAAATTTCAACCATTAGCATCACATACACGAGTACGCATTTGGACTGTAAAGTACTTCAAAACATCGGCTTTCCAAACCTCTTACATTTTTTTTTATATGGATTACATGTACATTAAAGAAATCACATGTAATAAGTATGTGTTTGGGCTGTGACTTGAGTGCAATTTCTTATTTTCCTAAGGTCTCTCAGCAACCAAAAAAAAAAAAAAAACAACTCGTTAACGAGAAAGAGGGGAGAGGAGAGTCGTGGGATTTGGGGGATTTAGAAGCTAGGATTTAGAAGTTAGGGTTTGAAATTGAGGATTTGGAAAGAAAATAAAAAAACATGTGCTCTAGTCGTATTGGTCGGAGAACTAGTTACACAACTTGTTTAATGGTCAGATCAGTACAGGTAAAAATTGAGAAAAAGGGTACTGATGCATGTCTGGTCGACTCCACAAGGAACCCAGCCGAGCCAACGCCTCACAGGCCTCATTAAATGAGGTGGAGACTTGTGAGGTGTTAGATTTTATGAGATTCAATCCAGATCGTGGTTCTAGATGTGTCTGGACTCGTATGGTCTAGACTGAATCCAAACCCCTAAGGTTGCACCCTCCAACCCCACTGATGCTCCCCCAACAAGCCAATGTCAATGTCAAAATTAGTGGATATGACATCCCTAAGGGATCAAACGTTCACCCTAACGTATGGCCATAGCAAGCGATCCTGGTATGTGGAAGAACCCGGTGAGTTCCGCCCAGAGCAGTTCCTCGAGGAAGATGTAAACATGAAGGGCCACTACTTTCGGCTACTTCTGTTTGGTATGGGGCCAGCAAGTTTGCCAGGTGCCCCTCCTTCGTGGATCAGAGACCCTAGAAGGGATAGATCCTCCTGCGCCCAACTCTCTTTGAGATGGGGGTGGAGAGGACTCTCTCGGAGAAAGTTTGAATAAAAAATAATAAATGAAATAAAAACCACTTTTAAAACTGAAAGTTTCCTAACAGAGTTTGTCTCAGTTTCAAAACCCAAACTTCTAATTTCTAATTAAAGACATAAATCTAAATCTCAGACCCTTTAAAGCTAAATCTAAAGCTTTAGAGTGAATCTTTTTCCTACCAACAATACCTTGCCTCCAATTTTTGTTTACCAATTACATGTGGTATATGTCACAAACAAAGAACCGAAAATATATAGGTCTCTTTTAGTCAAGTGAATGTTAGTTTAAGAATATCTTACCTTGGCAACTATGGTGGAACGGTCTCCAGCATAAATGGAAAACTTGTCGTGCGACCAAGTTCCTTCAACCTTAAAGTCATAATCATCCTCTTGTGTGTTGTTTGCTAAAAAGACATATAATTTGGTCTTAAGTTGGACCGTCGAAGATTTCAGAGCGGTAAAGAGCAGCTCGTTAGATTCGAAGCTATGGCCCTTAAAAACTTGCCATCGAGCAATGCGCAGTGACGATCTACGCGAATGAACCACACTTCTCAGAAATATCCAAATAATTAAGAAGGGAATCTAGAAATATAGCAAGCAAACCTTCTTTCTTAAAGTGAAAATGGGACGTCCATCCGCATCATTCAAGCGAACCCCATCATGAACTCGGAATAACTTTCCATCAGCTTTGAAAACAACTCTCTTGCTATTTTGGTCGTAGACAATATAATCTCCATCGGTAGTTTTGAAACTCTCAAGATTAACAATATCCCGTGACGGTTCCATGGGTTTAGTGATATTGGGTATAGTAGTACCTTGTGATGAGGCCCTATCCCCGTCCTCTGCAACTGGGTGTATGTTAGGTTGTGAAGGCCCCGCTCGGGCAGAGTTTTGAGGTAGAGGGAGAAGAACAGGCTCTATCCTTTTTTTTTTTTTTTTAATGAGAGGCTCTATCCATCTTAACAGCATATGGAGTTGACTGTCATTGTCCCTAGTCTACAGGTTTGGAGAAGAAAAAACACAAGGAAGGCGACAACCAACCCCTTTTTTTTTTTTCTAATTAAACGACAACGTCCAACCTTCTAAAAGAAAAGGAAAATGGCATGCCCCTTTTTTTTACTTTTCTTTTCTGATGTGAGAAATAGAAACGCGGACAGAGAAGAAAACGAATGTAAAAATGGCGTGTTGCCCCTAAAGTAAAAATTCCGAACTCTTGATGAGATTCGGAAAAAAGTATTAATCTGATCTCCTTCTTCGTCTAAATTCCTTCAGAATTTTTTTTTTTTACTACATAACACGAAACATCCATTGCGAACCAACTCAAGAACACAGCAGGGTCATCACAAGACACTACCAAAAAATTGATTTTTACTGACAAAAATTTTTGTCACTAAAAGTCAACATTTCGTCACTAAAAGTATTAGTGACGAAATTTTTTCGTCACGAGAGCTCTATCAGCGAAAGAGCGTCATGAAATGTATTTCGTGACGAAACCCGAATTTCGTCACGAAAATTTTTTAGTGACGGAAACTTTTCGTCATTAAATCTAATGATCGATCGGTAATGGTGCCGATCGCTCGGTGAAAACAAAGTGATGGATCGGTTGGAACAGCGATAGATCGGTATTTCTTTGAGATGATCAAATGGTACGTATTGACGATCGATCGGTTATGTATTGGTGATTGATCGACACATTTAACTGATTGCAATAAAAAATAGACGATCGATCATTTCAGTAACAACGATCGGATGTTTTATATAAGCGATCGATCACTTAAGTATCACGATCGATAGTTATGCCATGATCGATCAGTCGTTTAATTCGGTGATGGAATGTTGATTTAGTAACTGATCATCGATGATATTTGACGATCGATCGTTTGAGTTGAAGGATCAATCGTCTATTTCTATAACGATCGGTCGCTTATAGTACCGACAAATCCCTTGCACATAGACGATCGATTGTTTATGTTACTGATCGATCAGTAATTTTGTTTTTTTAATATTGGCGATCGAACAGTGGTATTGCACGATCGATCGTAAACAACAACGATTGATCGCTGAATATGCAATCGAACGGCCGTAATAGAATTAATTTTTTTTTAAAATAATAATAGAAAATATTATATAACACTACTATTATAATAACAATACAATACTCACATTAATAAACATCAATAATAACAATAGTGATCCTAATTAAATCAAAACTCATAATATCGTAATAATACATAATCAAAAAGTTATTATAATATACATGCATCTACCTTTCTGAACCCCCAAACTGGCTGAATAGTCGCTTTGAAATGTCGCTCATTTTCTTCTCCAATACAGAGGACATTTTCTTCTCCAACTCCTTCAATATTTCTGCTCGTAAGCGCTCTTGCTCTTTTCGCATGCGCTCTTGCTCCTTTGCATGCTCTCCTTGTGCTCCACTCGCATGTGCTCCTCCTGCTCCAACTGAATGCACTCCTGCACCACCCGCTGCTTCTCACGGTGTTCCCTTAGCTGGCCTCCAATTTCAGCTTGCTTCTTCGTAATTCTTACAATTCTTGAAGTGCTAATTTAAACTTCAAATTTTTGTCTTTTAGACCTGTGTACTAAGTTGCGTCGTTTGCATGAAAAATTTTCAAAATTCTCTCGTGATGTGCTTTTTGCCTCCTTCTTTGACAAAAAAGGGAGAGAAAAGTTCTTATTCATGTGTTTCACTTTGAAAGAATTGATAAAGGAAGAAGTTGCTTCACTAAGGTAGTTACAATGAAGCACATAATTGTTTAAATTGAAAAAAAGGAGGGAGAAGTTGCTACTGCTTAGGGGAGAAGACTTGTGAACTTTTTAGTTTTGATTATCGTTATGAAGTTTCTATAAGTTGTGCTGATAGAAAGGGGGAGATGACCTCCTATAGTAATGCTTATCTCAGGGGGTGAGTTATTGATTGTCATCTGCAGGTTTAAATCTCAGGAATTGTGTCTAGCCTATGTTTAGAGTAGGTTATGTGTCTTTCTGTAAATAAGTTATTTTATGTCATTTTTTGATAATTTGAACTAACTCTAGACTAAGGTTCATGTTTAATGAAATCCTGCTCAAGACTAGCGGTTCAAACAAAGTTAATGATCATCGGGTTATGTTGAAGGTTTGATTGTAGCTGCATATAGTTTGCCTACACGGAGCTGGTGCTTTGATGGTTTGAGAGCCCGGCAGTTTGTTCCAAAGTTTATCAAATTACGAAAGATTGTTATAACAGGAACGCGCCCAAGATTCAAGAAGTCTAAAAACTTCGTGAATCTATTCCCTCCGACTCCCAAAGTACAAAAGCCAGTTTTTCTCACAATTAGACACGTTCCTTGAGATATCTTGAGAAACCTAAGCTTTCTAGAGCCTTCTTCAAAACTCTCTTGTTAATGTTTCTGTAGTTTGCTTGTGAAATGTGAGAGTTCTGTGGTTTGTGTTGTCATGAAGTTTGCCAAATGGGGAGATTGTTAATGTATTTTAGTCGGCATAAAACTTCATGACGTGTCTTAGTTTATTCCAAAGATATGTGGTTAATGAAGCCCTGCTCAAAGTCTAGCAGTTCAACATGATTGATGATCATGTGTTTCACTTTGAGAATTCATAAAAGGGGAAGAAGGCTGCTTCACTGAAGTAGTTACAATGAAAGTACATAATTGTTAAATTGAAAAAACTACTTGGCTCAGGGGGAGAAGACTTGTGAACTTTCAGTTTTGATTATCGTTGTGAAGTTTCTATAAGTGTGCTGATAGAAAGGGGAGATGACCTCCATATAATGCTTATCTCAGGAGATGGTGTTTAACTTTAATGCTTATGTTATTTCATTTGATAATTTGAACTAACTCTAGACTAATGTTTCTGTGAGTTATCGTGTCTTTTTGAGATTGCTGTGTGCAGGTTAATAAAATCTCAGGAATAATGTTTAGCCTATGTTTAGAATAGGTTGTGTGTCTTTTGTAAATAAGTTATGTGGTAGTGATCAACAAAACTTATGTCTTTATGAATTGAGGTTGTGTTGTCATGAAGTTCGCCAAACGGGGAGATTGTTAATGTATTTTATTGGCGTAAAACTTCATGACCCCTGCTCAAGTCCAGCGGTTCAACAAATTAATGATCATCTGAGTTGAAGGTTTGATTGTAGTCTGCATATAGTTTGCTTACACGGAGCTGGCGCTTTGATGGTTTGAGAGCCAAAGTTTGTTCCGAGTTCACTCCAAGTTTGATTAGAAGTTACGAAAGACTGTTGTAACGGTTTTAACTGACGCGCCCAAGATTCAAGAAGTCTTGAAACTTCGTGAATCTCTTCCCTCCGACCCTTCAGAGTATAAAAGCCATTTTCTCACATTCATTCAACACGTTCCTTGAAATCATCTTTGAGAAATCTAGCTATTGAGAGCTTTGATGAAATATTCTCTGTTAATGTTTCTATAATCTGTTCTGTGAAACTGAGAGCAACCCACGAGAATTTCCTTTCCCTTCTCATCTCAGTTTGGATTTCTATCACCAAGATAAACCTTGATTAAGTGGTTATAGTATTAAAGAAAAATCAGATCCTATTCAACCCCCCTTCTAGTTCAACAACACCATTGATCTTGAACCATCCACTTCAACTTCATACAGTGGAAGCCAAGATCTATACTCTGCTTCTGTTGATGATCTAGAGACCGTTGATTGTTTCTTTGATCTCCACGAAACCAATATCCACACATCCTGCCCAATCCGAGTCTGAAAAGGCTTTCAGATGAATCTCAGATGTAGCAGATAATAAAATTTCTTGACCCAGTGTTCCTTTTATGTACTGCAACAGTCAAGTAGCTGCCTTGAAGTGTGTATCACGTGGCTTATCCATAAATTGGCTTAATGACTGAACTGTGTAAGCAATATCTGGTCTTGTTATGGTTATGTATATGATTCTGCCAATTAGCCTTCTGTAAACCGAAGGGTATTCCATCAAAATCTCATCTAAAACACTCAATTTAACATTTTGTTCCATAGGAAATTTAGAGATCTTACTACCCAACATAGCACTGTCCTCTAGAATCTCTAGTGCATACTTTCGTTGACAGAGAGTAATGCCTGCAGCAGACCGTGCAATTTCTATTCCTAAGAAATATTTGAGTATACCCAAATCCTTCAACTTGAACTTGCTGTCCAAAAATACTTCCAAAGCATCAATTGTTGGAGGGTCATTAGATGCAATCAGTATGTCATCTACATACACTAATAAAGCTATAAAAGACTGTCCAGTGAGCCTATTAAACAAAGAATAGTCAGAGGTTGATTGAACAAACCCGTGAGCTATCAAAGTGGTAGATAATTTGCTAAACCACTGTCTTGAAGCTTGCTTAAGAACATATAATGACTTAAGTAGCTTACAAACACGCTGATCATCCCCTTGTTTAGCAAATCCTAGTGGCAAGCTCATGAAAACATCCTCATGTAATTCCCCATGAAGAAAAGTATTATTGACATCAAACTAAGAGAGATGCCAATTATGGACAGCTGCCAATGCAAGGACAGTGCTGATAGTAACCATCTTAGCCACAGGAAAAAAACGTTTCATAGTAATCAAAACCTTCTCGCTGTGTATAACTCTTGGCAACTAAGCGTGCTTTATAATGCTCAAGTGATCCATAAGCCTTAAGCTTCACTTTGTAAACCCATTTACAACCAATGGGAGTTTTGCCAGCAGGTAGGGTAGTAATTTCCCAAGTATGGTTGGCCTAAATAGTTGTAATTTCACCTGCCATGGAAATAGGTAGGTTCATAGACAGTAGATAAACAAAGGGAGAAGGCCCGATGAGGTGGAGATAGTCTAGAATAGGAAAGAAAATTTTCTAGAGAGTGAGGACTACCTGATTGAATAGCAACAATCCGAGAAGAGGGTGGTGAGAAAGTAACCTGCAATGATAATCACGTAAATAACTAGGGATGTTTCTATTCCTTGTTGATCTAGGAAGAGGAATTGGAGGTGGTGAATTTTCTAGAGGTATTGAAGTTGAAGACAGATGTGAAGAAGTATCTAAGGATGGAGATGGAGATTTAGTAGGTATATAAGTGGAGGAAGAATCAGGAACAATGTGAGGGAAGACGTGTGAAGAATGATCAGAAGAAAAAGGCAATGAGGGAGATTGTGAAATATGAGGAGCTGAGGAAAATAAAGTTTTATCATGAAAGGGATACAAAGTCTCATGAAAAACTACATTCCAAGAAATGAAGATAGTTTTAGTATCAAGATCAAACAAACGGTATCCTTTTGTGCCAAAAGGACAAAAAACAAATATACATTTTTGAGCCCGAGAAGAAAATTTATTTCAAAGACTAGGAAGGGTTGATGCATAACAAAGACAACCGAAAACTCAAAGATGGATATAAGAAGGAGATGCACCATAAAGCATAGCATATGGAGACTGATTATTTAAGATTGGAGTAGGTAGCCTATTGATCAAATAAGTTGCAGTAAGAATGCAATCACCCCAGAAACATAAAGGGATGTTTGATTGAAATCTAAGAACTTGTGCAATGTCTAGAAGATGTTGATGCTTTCTTTCAGCTCTTCTATTTTGCTGAAGGAGTTTCCACACAAGTAGTTTGGTGATGATACCAACAGTAGCATAGAATTCAGACATCATAAATTCTAAACATTGTCAGTTTTAATGCATTTTATAGTGGTCTGAAACTGAGTTTGAACCAATGTAAAGAATTACTTAAGTAAGGATCTAGTTTCATAAGAAAAACCCAAAGACATTGTGTACAATCATCCACTATGGAGAGAAAATAGAGATGACCCGAAGCAGTAGGAACAGAAAAAAGACCCCAATATCTAAGTGTATGAGATCAAAAGGTTTGGAAGCAAGACTTGTACAATTATTGAAAGACAAATGCCTTTGTTTTGCTAAAGGACAAGTAGTACAATGGAAAGAGGGAGAACATGGAAGAATCTAGTTTATGCAAAACAGAGATTCGGGAATCAGATATATGTCCTAATCTGCAATGCCAAAGATCAAAATAAGAAGCGGAAATTGAATCAACAATTGGATTATGTACAGATACTTCCATAGCATTTTTCTGCAACACTTAGAGGCCATTTTTCTCTCTACCCAGCCCAATCCTCCTCCAGGTGGTAAGGTCCTGAATCAAGCAATAACCAGACAAAAATAAAAGACAACAATGCAATCAGTTGTCAATTTGCTAGCAGATATTAAATTGAAATAAAGCTGGGAACACAGATACATTTTTAAGAACTAAGGTAGGAGACAAAGAAACAGTTCCAACAAATGAAACCGTAGCTGATTGACCATCAGGAAGTTTGACTGTAGAATGGCAAAGGGTTATATATGAGGAAAATAAACTGACAGAGTTTATCATATGATTAGATGCGCCATATCTATGATCCAAATTGCAGAATGATCTGGAAGATATGACAATAAAGCCGTGAAAGGTTGATTACCTGCAATGCTGTGAGAATGCACTAGATTAGCAGAGGAAATGGTAGATCCTTCAGATGATGCCGATTGAGAATTGATCAGTGAGAGAATCTGTTGGCATTGCTCATGAGTAAAAGGCAGTGCAACATAATTCAAAACAGGAGGAATTGGCTCACGAAAAGATTCTGCATAATTCAATCCATTAGAATCAGATCTAGTGATAATAGCAGCAGGTCCTGGAGATTTGGCTTTAGCACTATAGCCAAGGGGATAACCAATCAACTTGTAGCACTTGTCAAATGTGTGGCCGAGATTACCACAGTGACTACATTGTGGCCATTCCTTAGTACGAGGACCAAACTGCCGAGAAGTATCAGTGGATGCCTACTAAGTATGGCAATTGAATCAACAGAAGGATTAGAAGTGATTCCTCTTTGACGTTCCTCTTGAAGAATCAAGGAGAAAACCATATTGATAGGAGGTAATGGAATTGATAGCAGAATCTGTGCATGAACTTAAGCAAAGGGATCATTTAATTGCATCAAAAAATGCATCACGTATTCAGACTGTTGTGCTTCAGCAACAAGTCATAGTGCACCACAGCGACATCAACATGAACAGCTAGGAAGTGGTTTGTAATTGTGTAACTCATCACAAAGGCCTTTAAGGATAGTGAAATATGCATTTACAGAGTCGGAACCTTGAGTAAGGGATGCAACTTCCTTCTGCAATTGAAAGATACGTGGTCCATTTGCTTGAGAAAATCGATCACGAAGATCTGGTCCATACATCTTTAGCATCAGTTGATGTAGAGCACACTCGCAGCAATTTGTTTGGCTACAGCATTAATATCCAAGAAAAAATCATAGTGTTGCAGCGACACCATGCACCAAACAAAGGATCAGTAGGCAATGGACAAGAAATTGATCCTTCGAGAAATGTAAGTTTATTTTTAGCCTCAAGCACGATCAACATAGATCAGCTCCAAGTATGATAATTTTCACCAGAAACTAAAAGTAACTGTGAAACTAGATTAGATCTTGGACTTTCACCGTAATGAAGAAAATAGGATTAGAAGGATGATCATCCTTTGAGACAACAGTATGATTACTAGCAGGATTATCAGTTTCGGGAGTCGACATTGCAACAAGGTGTTGTAATGGAAAAGAGGAATATGTGTTTGGTTGGTGAGAGAGAAAAAAAAATGTTAAGAACGCTCTGATGCCATGTCAAATGTGGAGAAAATGTGCAATTTTTATTAAGTTTGACAAATCACTCTTACAACTTATATAGAGTTGTAGCTCGAGTAAACTGTTATAACATAAAAGTAAAACTAAAATCTATTCTACTTTTACAACTGTACAAATAACACGTGTATTAACTAACTCAAGTCTTCTTCTTCACATTCTGTTATTTGCGTTATTGCAGCAGCTTGCTTCAGTTCAGAACTCTGTTCTTCACGTTGCACATATGTCGTGCCTCATCAATTCGAAATGCACTAGACGGGCCCCTAACGCCTATATAAATGGAACCCTCGCACCGAAGTCTCGAAACAAGCAAAGCTTTTGGCCTGTTCTTTAATAATAGTCCTCTTCCCTTCATCATAATGACTGGACCTGTTCAACATTTTACACATCCTCCAGCTCCGACTGGTACACAGTTTCCTACTCCTAGTGGTTCGATCATCAGCCCTCAGTACTGTTCTCCCAACCCGGTCGATCTTACGACTGTCAAAAATTGCTGACCATCTCCAATGGCAACTTTGTTGTCGCAGACATCAAAAACGACGTCATAATTTTCAAAGTCAGGGGAGCCTTGCTAACGGTTCTAGATCGTCATGTCCTGATTGATGCTGTTGAAAATCCCGTTGTCACTTTTAAAGAGAAGGTTTGGTTGATAATTTCACTAGAAACGATGCATCATGTACCACTATTGTTAGTGTATAATCTTACTTGGCTTTAACTTGAGTTTAATGCTAAATTAACGTCAGTTCCCAGGGTCCTAATACTGATCCTAACTCCGGAAATGCACACCTAAACACGTGAACTCAATCGTACACGTGTCAATAAAGATATCTAACATCTTCCAGATGGCAACTACACACATGAATATCAGTTCATACCGTTCCATTCGGATCGAAAGATCAGGGGATCCAAGTTAACCCTGTCGATCTATCATCCCTGAGGACCAAACTTCAAACCCTTACGGAGTAATTTAGCCGAGATTTAAAGGTATCTTGAAACTCTAAAGTATAACTGAAGAGACCAATGCAAGTACATGTTTGAACATATTTTCTGGGATTCAAGTTTTATTGGAGTATGCACATAGTCAATTAACGTGAGATGGAGGCATTACTTTTTTCCTGAAAGTTCAAGTTCATTCGAAGTCAGATGGAAGTTCGGCAGAATCGTGTTTTATAATAGTTGTAACAGAATTTAGTTAGAAAGATTCTAACTGATTACTGGCGTCAAGAAGGCCAAGATGGTCTAGAATCTTCCTCCTAATACGTCCATGCATTACCCCTAGTATAAGTTCTAAAATTTTATTATTGTTTAGAACTTAGAAAAATACAGATATTGTGCCTTCCCTGAAAAAACCCTCTCAAGAGCCTTCTGCCATTTTTCTGAGATTTGTTTGTGAAACTAAGAATGAAGCCTTGAGATATTTGCCCTCTCTTTAGGTTCTTAGTTTAAATTTGATCACCATATTTTCCCAAAAGAAATTCAAGATCTTCGAGTTGCTGAAATCTTGAGGTCAAGAAGTGCCCTGTTCTTGAAGTTTGCTGTTGTTGTGAGTTCACATGGAGGACAACATGGTATGAACAGCAAGGTAAAGATGTTAGCTTTTTGAATGGATGAGAGGTTCTCAATCCTGCTATTGCAAATCCGAATGTGGTATTTGGGTAAGAAATCAAGTGTGTTAGACTAGGATTTGGGTATTCTTGAGTCTATGGATCACCTTGTATTTCGAGTTTGAAAAGCTAGTGAAATCTTTTCCCTGGCCTACGGGCCCGTAGAGTTTTTTCTCTTGGAATTTGTTTCCAAGAGATTTTCTCTTCGTAACCAAATATTGATGTCATTGTAAGGTGATTGTAAGTTTATAGTGTTCTTGATTAATTGTTAATAATCTTTGCATAGTGGCTGATAAGTGATAGTGTTCTTGGCTATCTTGAATCTGTGACAATTAGATTCTTATGTTTATAATTTATATTTTGCATTGATAAATCTTGATATAGATTTATAGTTGTTGAAATTGTTGATTTGCACTTGTGAAGATTGTGCAGAAAGTTCTTAAGTGCAGAAAGTTTAAGAAAAATTTGTTGAACCTATTCACCTCCCCTCTAGGTTCGGGTACTATAGATTTGAGTCCTAAATCGTCTTGTTCAGATTCTTTACGAAATCACCAACATCCACGATTAGCTAGCAGCAAGAACTGCAGATGGCCTGAACTGTTTATACAGGAGGGGAAACAATTTGTTTGTTTGGTGTAATGCAGTACATAAAGTTTGCTTGATCTACATTTTTTGGACCCCTTCTGCTTTTTAAGTTTTCTCTTTGTGGGTGGGAAGGTGATAATCCGAGATTTAGTTGATTGTTTGTTTTATACTAACAAATTACTGGATGGGGATTTTTCCTGCTTCATTGTGAATGCATCTAATCCCACGTTTCAAATTTGATTTATCGAGTTACATCACCGACTTTATTCGAAAAGCTCATCTGGTAACTCGTTTCCATCCTACTTGCTAGCTCAGCCTCCTCTGTTTTCCTAAAGTTCAAGTTGTCTTCAAGATTCGTACTTAGTGAAGAAGAAAATAAAGCATGGAATTTGAAATGTTTTCACGTTGTAAATTCCTTGAGTAAACATTCATCTAATAATTAATATCACAATTAACATTTGGAAACAAAATTCGAGTTGATGGCTTCTTATGCATCTGAAATTAGCAGAACAATCAATTGAATTAGTCAAATATGGTATCAAACTTCTCCCTTATCCATGCCTAGTAGAATTGACAAATGACACCATGCGCGAAGTGCTATGATTGAACATTACCAGTTGCCTAGAAGAAGAAAAAGATATGCATAAATATAATTAACATCTATTAAGTGTCCAACGGATACATTTTCTCTATTCTTTGCAACATATTGTACAGCTTAGTTCTAGGTGATTCTTTCCTTTTATTTTCAGCACCAACATGGGAACATTCTCCTTGTCAATGGAGTATATATCTCCATGTAATTCTGACCTTCAATATCAACGTAGAAATATTCTTTCACAATTCATTCTCTATTCTGCAAAACCTAATATGATATCAGAGTAGTAAAGCAATTTTTTAACTCACCATGGCTAGTGCCGAGCCTCCCTCTCCTCCAGTCATCTCTTCCATCTCCGATCCAGAGATTCCTGCTCCATCCTCCAAACATCAATTGGATGTTAGCTCTCCATATTTCCTTCATTCCTCATATTACTAGGAACCACCTTGGTTTTCTCTCTTCTCAATGGGGATAATTATCTCAAATGGCACAGAGCCATGAAAATGGCCTTGAACGCCAAACACAAAGTTGGTTTTGTTGATGGTTCCCACACCAAACCAAGCTCTCCAGCCGACATTTCACTAAGAGAGCGCTGTAATGACATGGTTTTGTCATGGATACTCAATTCCATCGACAAATCCCATGTTGACATCCTCATATACCAAGATAGTCTCAAATCTGTTTGGCTTGACCTCCATGATCAATTCTCTCACTCAAATAATCCCAAAAATTTCAGCTTCACCGAGATATCTCTAACCTCACCTAATCCCTCTCCACCTACTTCACAACTCTCAAATCTTACTAGGATGAACTCTCCATTCTCCAACCCCTTCCCCCTTATACATGTGGTGCCATCAAAGACACTCACTCTTTACTCGAAACCGAACGCATCTATCAGTTTCTTATGGGTCTTCACAAATCCTATAGCCTCATTCGTAGTCAAATTTTAGCTATTGACCTGTTGCCACCCATGTCCAAAATATGCTCCATTATTCACCAAGAGGAACAACAATGTTTGTTGTACCTCCCTCAGCCCCTGCCAGACGCCTCTACCATGACGTTTCACCGCAGCTCCTCTCGGCCACCAGATCCACGCACCCCAGGCAAAGGGTGTCCCCAATGCACTGGCAGGAAACCTGCTATTGCCTCAATGGCTTTCCTGCCGGGCATCGTTCCTCTTCCATATCTCCCGCTAGTCATGTCGATGCTCCTCCCTCTTCGGCTCTAGTAGCTCATCACGTCTTTTTCTGTAGTGCTCCCTTTAATGCAAACGACACCTCTCTCTCACCAAACAACTTAGGTTTATCAATTGCCGAAATGCAACAACTCTTGGAATTTTTGACTTCCAAAACTACCCCTGCAATCAATCCATTGATCAATTTTGCTGGTACTATTGCTTCATGTCATTCTGTTTCTTTTATTCCTAATGCTGATTGAGCAATTGATTCTGGGGCATTAGACCACATGATTTCACACACATCTACTCTCATTATTGTTAAATCTCTCATTCAGCCCTATCCCATTACTTTACCCAATGGTGAGACTGTTTCTATAACACAATCTGATTCTTTTCACTTATCTCCTCATTTAAAGCTTAATAATGTTTTACTTATTCCTCAATTTAAATTTAATCTCTTGTCCATTAGTAAAATCACATCTGCTCTTAATTGTGTTGTGATTTTTTTCTCATCCTTTTGTGTTTTTCAGGACCTTGCAACGAAGAGGCTAATTGGAACAGGTGAAGTTCGTGATGGACTCTATTATTTCAAACCCTTTTTTACTTTTGCTTTTCCGTCTTCTCGAGCTTCGCCTCCTACATTATGTCATGCTCGCCTAGGTCACCCTTCTTTACAGTGCATTCCAAAAATTTTAAATGTTTCTTCTAATGCTTATTTTCATTACAATGTCTGTTCTTGAGCTAAACATATTCGATTGCCTTTTTCCCTTAATTTGAATAAGAGCATGTTTTGTTTTGATCGCATATATTGTGATATTTGGGGTGGTTATTCCACTCCCTCTCTTTCTGGCACTCATTATTTTTAACTATTGTTGATGATTATTCACGTACTACTTCAGTTTATTTAATGCGTTTTAAATTTGATACTTATTCATGTCTTACACAATTTTTTGCTTTTGTGCAAACTCAATTAAATAAAAAAAATTCGTACTGACAATGGTCAGGAAATTCTTTTGCACAAAATGCAACAATTTTTTCATACTCACAGTAATTTTCATGAACGGACGTGTGTCGAAACGGCCCAACAAAATGGAGTGGCTACACGTAAACATCGTCATCTTCTCAATGTGGCTCTATGTCTACATTTCCATGCCCATCTTCCTCTTACTTTCTGGGGTGAATGCATTTTGACCACCACGTACTTCATTAATCGGATTCTTTCTCCTAATCTCTCCAACCGATCCCTATATGAACTTTTTTATCACAAATCTCTCTTATACCACCACCTCCGTATTTTTTGTTGTTTGTGTTATGCCCACACGCTCTCTTCTCACCGTGATAAATTTTCTCTATGTGCTCGCTGTTGTCTTTTTCTTGGTTATTCCTCACATCATAGTGCTTATTGTGTTTATGACCTCAATACTCATATATACATCTCTCATGCAGTCACCTTTCAAGAAGATATTTTCCCTTACCATGATCCCACCCTTCACTCATCCTATGAATTTGTGATCCCTTTGCCTGTCCCTGATCTCCCTATCCCTTCTTCCCCTCCCAATCCCTCCCCCATCCTATCTTCGTGACTATCTTTGTCCATCCCGACTTCTCTTTTCTCTCGTCCTCCCTTAGGTACGGCTCCCTGTCTCTCCTCTCATTTATCTTTTCATCGTTTTAATTCTCCTAATTTAGCTTTTATCTCTTCTTTATCTCAATAAGCTGAACCTACTACATACTTTGCTACTATTCACCATGCTCACTGGCATGATGCTATGCAAGCTGAGTTTACTGCTCTAGAATTCAATCACACTTGGACTCTTCAACCTTTCCCCCTTGGTAAGAAACCCATTGGCTGTAAATGGTTTTCAAAACCAAGCTTCGCGCTGATAGTTCCATTGAGTTACAAAGCTCGTTTGGTTGCCAAAGAATATACTCAGGTAGAGGGCCTTGATTTTCATGACACTTTCACTCGGAACTTGTTACTATTCGTTGTGTTCTTGAAATTGCTGCTGCTAACAATTGGACACTCCACCAACTAAATGTTAACAACATTTTTCTCCTTGGTGACCTCGATGAAGAGGTTTACATCACACCCCCTCTTCCGCATTGTCATCAAGGGGAGTCTCATGTTTGTCGCTTGCAAAAATCCTTTTATGGTTTCAAGCAAGCGTCTTGGATCTGGTTTTTCAAATTATCTTTTGTTCTTTTGGATGCTGGTTTTCAGTAATCTCAAGCAGACCACTCTCTCTTTATCTCTTCCAAAAAGTTTTCTTTCATTTTCATCCTTGTTTATGTTGACGATAATCTTTTGGCAACAATGATCTCTCTCACATTTAGTATCTCGAGGAGTTCTTTAGTCAACGATTCAAATTAAAGACCTCGGTTCCTTGAAGTATTTCCTCCGTCTCGAAGTCGCTCACACACCTTCCGACATTTTTCTCAATCAACGAAAATACACTTTGGACAACAAAGGTGCCATGACCAAAGGCCCTAAATTCCTTGACAATTGCAAGCTCCGCTGGGTGAGCAACATAGTATTAGGGGCTAATCACCATAAGGGGAGTAGTAAGTGGTACATCACTCGATTGTGCCATGCGTGTGTGAAGTTGCCGGTAATGAAGGCACTCTAGTTCTTGACGATATGTTCGTTTTTAAGGGTTCTTATTTGCAATATGCCAGAAATGGAAGCCTTTCTTTACGAGCATGAAATTTTGAAGGAAATATCGTTTTGGCTTACGCAGAATATAGTAGAAGTCTCAAAGAAAAGTTTAAGTGATCGGGTCAATTAAGGACTAATTATGCCTATGCGAGGGAGGGGGGAGACAACTTCGGTTTGCTGGATCACCATATTGTACTCCATCGAGCATGCTATCACCATTCCTGACTAACTACGGTTCACCTGAAACTGAAGATGTAGTGATTAGTAGACAATGTGGGTATGTTGATTTACTAGTAAAAAATGTAATTATCGACTTCATCTCTTATAACTACTCAAATAAAACAAAGTACGTTGATCTTTGTTGTCTAGCGGCACTTGAAGTTTCTCGACAACGTGGTGTGTCCCGATGAGTTAATTTATAAAAGGTTCGGGTAAAGGGAAAAATCCAAGTTAACATTCCCAACGGTCATACCGGCGGAGATTCACGAGAGACAGCATGGCTTGCAACAAAGGTGGGAGTACTTGTGAGGTTGCACGCTCCATTTGCTATAGAACATTGCTCAAAAGTACCACAGGATGTCAAAGACCATATTACGAGGCGTGTGTTGGTAATTTCTATCTACATTACACTTACGTACATTCCGCAAAATGTAAATTGATATTAAAAAATCTATGATTGTGGTGGTTTAAGTGCAGAAGGACTTTGATCTTAAAATGAGTCGGGTGGAGGATTGAAGAACCGTCGATGAGCTAATGAGTAATGCATATCAATGTCATAAGGGTAGGTTACATGCACATTATAAGAAGTATAATACCAAGGAGGAAACATTGTTGCACCCTTATTCTTCGAATATGTCAGAAGAAAATTGGCAAGAACTATGTGATATGTTCTCAACTCCTAAGTTCAAGGTGAAATACTTAGACTGCTTATAATGGTAGTACATAGCACTTTGTTTTAGTTCAAATATTGATATTGTGAGTCTAGATGACAACTAAAGAGGGGGGTGAATTGTCCTTCTTAAGAGGTTATAAGTAAATGATGCATGTATTCTCTCCATTTTTTTATATTTACAGTCTCCTAGACTTGTGTGGTCCAAATATGCTTTATTGACCTTGTTGTAGAGGTGCTCCAGATTTTTTAAATGAAAAGGATGAGCTGGCTGCATTGTAGTATTTTCTGCAAAATTGCAGCATGTGTCGACACCTAGTGAGAAAGGATGACACCATTGGCCATCACTGTAATTATGCTCTTGGGTGTATGAGTAAAGTGTCGACACACTCACCATCAAAACATCACTCGGGTATATGTGGCATGTGTCGACACCTCTCTTCCCCATGTGTCGACACTGGCACTACTAGACCAATTTGTCTACTCTTTGAAGGTGTCCTTTTCACTTAATCCATCTTTAAACACCTACAACCAAAATGTGGACATTTTAGCTTATGAAAAGGTGTTAGATATAATAAATGGTTAACACATATCTTTATTGTAATGATTCACACTTTTATGCAGGAACGAAGTCTTATCAATACAATAAATCGAAAAAAATTAAAAGTGCATCACACTGCTGGCTCGAGGACATTCCTTCGTCTTCATAAAAAATTGGTAATAATATTTACAAAATTAGTATACAACTTATGGTGTGATGTGTTAGTTAATTTGCACTTATACTTGGATATTGTGCAGCAAGATGAGGTTCAAGAAAACTTCATGCCCTCGACTTTGTATGAAGTGTCACACAAGACTTCCAAAGGGGAATGAGTGTGCCTAGAAGCTAAGGAGCACTTTGTGAGACTTTATTAAATATCAGTATTTGTTTAAGTTTCCTTATTGTGACATATATAATTCGAAAACTTTGGGTCGAAGGCAGTTGGCTTGAAAAGCTCATCTGGTAACTCGTTTCCATCCTACTTGCTAGCTCAGCCTCCTCTGTTTTCCTAAAGTTCAAGTTGTCTTCAAGATTCGTACTTAGTGAAGAAGAAAATAAAGCATGGAATTTGAAATGTTTCACGTTGTAAATTCCTTGAGTAAACATTCATCTAATAATTAATATCACATAAATGGAAGATTAACTGGTCTTGGCCGCAAGGCCTTAGTCAAATAGCCTTGATCCGAGACTTAAGCATCTTGGCAGCTAGCTTTTGTTTGACTTAAAAACTTGTTAAAGAGACGTGATCCTCTTCTCTTGGGATCAAATAGGGTTTACACGTAAATTGTACGAGAAACATGTTGTGATACAAATCCTATTTAGAATGGAAGAATAGAAAGAATGAGAAATAAGTTATATAAGGGCTAAATCTCGATCTAATTAGGTTGAATGTACTGACCAACATTATTTTCGGATCAACTTTCTGGCTCAGCGCTGTACGTAACAATTAATTTAATAAGAGCTGTGTTGAATATGGATGAAGTACTCATCCAAAAAATCTTGGATCTGATTCCAGAAGAACCATATTCTCAATTTTCTCGCCTATAAAATAAAAGTCCAAGTTTAAGGTAATGGTAGGATCAAAATCAAGGGCATGCGCGTTCAAAATGATGCAAATCTTGACCCTCTGCGGATTCCTTTGCTTGTCTTCAATTCAACTTCATAAATCATTACATGGTCCACACGTGATGAGATATCTCATGTGGACTCTGACAAAGCTTCCTGCGGTGCATATTTTCTTGTAATCTTCTTGGACGGAGCACGCAGACATGCATTACATGTTGTGTCTCGTCAATTCAAAACGGGCTCTCATCCAATATAAATGAAACCCTCCCACCAAAGCGTGAAACAGGCTAAGAGTGTGCCCTGTCGTTATTCCTCTTCTTCCCCTGTTTCGATCATCAACCTTCAGTACTGTGCTCCCTACCCCGTCGATCTTACGATTGTTAGAAAGGTGTTGACCATCTCCGATGGCCACTTTGTTGTTACAGACGTCAACGGCAACGTCATTTTCAAAATCAAGGGAGCCTTGCTAACCCTTTGAGATCGTCGTGTCCTGATTGATGCTGCTGGAAATCCCATTGTCACTCTTCGACAGAAGGTTTGGTTGATAATTTCGCTACAAACATTGCATCCTGTTCCTTGTATGTTTTAGCTTCGTTAGGTTCTGTAGATATTCTGATCTGACTGGAAATCATCAATGTCGTTTCAATAGATGATGAGTGCACACGACAGATGGCAAGTTTTCAGGGGTGAAAGTGTAGAGCCCAATGATCTGATTTTTAGCGTTAAGCGATCTTCAATGATCCAACTAAAGGCCAAGCTTCATGTGTTCTTGGCAAACAACACGAAGGAAGATGTTTGCGACTTCAGGGTTGAAGGCAGTTGGCTTGAAAGATCTTGTACCATTTATGCTGGAGAATCTTCCACACTTGTTGCTCAGGTAAAGTTTCCTCTTTTTCTTTCCTCGATCAATTGGACTTTACATATAAATGGTGATAGACCTTTAGATTGATTCTTCAGTACTCAAGGTGATGGATGTTTAATTGACCATACGCTTAAACGGTGAGAATCTCAGACTAATTCAATTCATTGCTTGGGATGATGCAGATGCACAAGAAGCACACTGTTCAAAGTATTTTGATCGGAAAAGACAACTTCACGGTAACAGTTTATCCTAACATAGATTATGCATTCATAGTGTGCCCTTATTGTGATTCTGGACGGATCAACCATGAAGATGACGATTAAGATATTTGGATCTGAGAAACAGGGGAAATTTGATGTGTTTTGGCTTGATCTACTTAGATATGTTCACGACAGTCGCTTTAGCCTATTAATAGTTAAATAATGAGGTGTTCACTTCGTTGAATATGTCATCCTTCTAGTGCAGAGTTTGAGATAATCTAGCATTTCAAATTGTAGAAGAAAAATTAAATGATGTGTTTGGCTTCACACACTCTGTTCTCTAGCTTCACCTCGACCCATTTGCCTCTTTTCGTTTAAACAGTGAGGTTTGCACTTAATTGAACGTATTATCCTTCAACTTGTTCTTAACTTTAATTAGCTAAGTAAACAACCAGCAATGAGACTTAGTTGAAGCAATGATACATAGTTGTTTAAAAGAGAGAAATACATTTTGTATACTCCAATTATGAAGTCTTAACACTTTGTACTCTCATCTATTATTTGTGTCACTCTTAACACCCATTAAACTATTATTTCAATACCTTGCACCCCCTCCAAATGTTGACGGTTTTTTTAGTGTTTTGGTAACGTGACAAAAATAATAAATAGAGTTGCAAAGCGTGGAGACTCGAAAAGTGTATTTATTCCTAATTGTTTAGAACGTTATTGTCTTTGACAAAATATTGTTATTTTCCCAAATTGATTGGAAACCTATAACACAGCAGAAAAATGTTTGGAGATGCATTTATTTGGAAACTATTTTTTATGAAATTACAACTGAAAAAGGCTTATTCCAAATTAATATTGTCTGATCGTTTTTCTGCGTTTTGTAAACAAGAAGAGTCAGAAGAGAGAATTACTTAACCCTTTAGGCTATGATCAACAACTAATTATTTTGATACATTTATATTAATAGGAAGCAATTATTATCTTGAGTACTACAAAGAGGCTTCATGATTATACATATTTGTTATGAAACCTGAAACCAGTTTTCGATGACTATATTACATATCCATGAGGGATGTCGTGTGCTTACCGCTCCTCAATATTCTTATAGCTTAAACCAATCAATAGCAATAAAATGATCATCAGCCACCCCGCCGGTGTTGGCCGAAAATTGATCACTAAATTATAAACATAGAACTTTACAAATTTAAGATTTTGAGGCTAAAACTTAAAATAAAAACACATAAACATTATCATTAAAAATTATAAGCCATCCCCAAGGACAGAATTAATTTTAAGGTGAGGAGGAGTTAACACTCCTGATTAATTATCTTTAAAAATGTATTTTATGACTAATTAAAAGATTGATATGTGGGTTTATGAAATATAGCCTAACTTTTATTGTTGAATTGAAATTTCCTAAACTTGAATGATTATATTGCTTAAAGTCTAATGCTCTCTCTCACTTAATACTCTAAATCATTTTATGCCTTTTTATGTGATTAAATAACTTAATGGGAAAATAGGTGTTTTGCCAATTTTAACTTTCTTTTAAATTTTCGGTTATAAGCAATTTAGGGAATTTATATGTGCATCTTTCTCATTATAGATTTTATGTTCTTTCACTTATTAAAGTGATTTAATTATCTCCTTTAGTATTTATGTAACTTTGGGTTAATTGCTAAAAATAGAATAAAAGAGGGAGACCAAGGTTGGACCTAAGCTTGGTCAGCCTTGGGCTCCATTAAAGGGCTGGGAATCCATCTCCTCTTGGGCTGATCCTTATTTTATTAGGCTCTTCGGGTCTTGAGAGTAGTAGGCTTGAATTAAGTGTTGTCAGGCTTGGTTTGGGCTCAAAATTTCAGCCCAAAAGCCAAAGCAGGTAGCGGGCCACTTTAGAGGGTTTTCATCTAAATTAGTGGCAATTAGGCTTGGTTTGGGCTCAAAATTTCAGCCCAAAAGTCGAAGGAGGTAGCATGCCACTTTAGAGGGTTTTAATCTAAATTAGTGGCAATCTAAGTCAGCGGCCAATGTAAAGCCCCCCCACCTTTGGGAGCATCATACGGATGCCTAACTTGAATTTTTGTTAATATAGACTTTCTGGCATTAGATTACAAAAAAAAAAAAAAAAAAAAATGGAACTAGACGGAGAGTTGACAAATGACTTATTTTTACAATAGCCCAAAATTCAATATTAAATTTTTTAGAGAAATTTCATTTATAGTCAACAAGTTTTACCCCTTTTTAAGAAATTGTCCTTAAGTTTCAACAATTCAAATTGGCTGCTTCATTGCATTGAGTGGTTTGATTTTTGAAGGGTGCAGATCTGTCAGAAAGAAGAAACGCGCGCGGTCTTGGCCTTAAAGGAGGCTCTTTCATTGATGAGCAACGCGTAGATGCATTATCGGAGATTGACGGGCCTTTAGAAGCACTAGTGAAGCTGATTAAAGAGCCCATTGCCCTACGGCCACGAAAGCATCGTTGATGGTCCTCTATCATATGCTTAATTAATTCCTCAATCCCCAATGAGATCATTGCTGAATGATTCTTGGACATGGGACATGGTATCTTTGTTGTTAGAAATACTTGTAGATGCCAAAAGAAGCATATGCGAGAAGGGAAAAGATTCGATCCAAAGAGAAACGATTCAAAGATGTTAAAAAGAGTGGTTGAGATTTATTTTGCCAGATCTAAAGGATACAGACATGGCACGTAATTTAATGAATGAGAGCAGCATCCTATCGGTTTGGCCCTAATTCAAGCAACCAGAATCTAGAGGAACCATTTAACTCATGTAAAAGAAGCCCCCATTCGATCAAAAACCACACAGCTTAGCCTTCGTCCTCCTCTCCTCTCTAAGCGCAGCACATCTTTTAACTAGATTTCATAGAACCCTCACTCAAGCTCAAATATATGGATCCAAAATTTCTCCCTTTTTGTAAACCCTAGATAGAGAGAAAGACCATAAGCCTTTTCACACCTTCGACAAGGGGAACGAGCAGCACAGTCTCGACAATGTTTGAAGGAAGGTCAGTGATTTATGCTTCTCTTTACTAACGATTCAATTTCTGCTTCTATATCCTAATCCCCCTGTTGTGGCGATTTATTTCTGTATGCTTGGTTTTTAGAATTGAAATTGCTGAATTTTTTAGTTGCATTGCGTCTGTTCTTTTGAGTCTCAATATCACTGAATTTAAGTTGAATTGCAAGTTAAATGCTCATATACTAAGTTTGCTTTGATTGAAGTTAAAATTTGAACTAGGATATTGGTGTGATCCTATGAACCTCATGTACTAAGGTTTGCTCATGTACTAAGGCAGGTATGTTTGCTTGAGAAAGGAGTTGGTTTCATAATGACACTGTCAATGTTATGGCCCCATTCTGAACTATCTTTATCTCCATCACGCTTAAACGGTAAGAATCTCAAACTAATTCAATTCATTGGTGGGAATGATGCAGATGCACAAAAAGCACGCTGTTCAAAGTATTTTGATCGGAAAGACAACTTCAGGGTGACAGTTTATCCTGACATAGATTATGCATTCATAGTGGCCCTTATTGTGATTCTGGATGGGATCCACCATGAAGATGACGGTTGAGATGATTTGGATCTAAGAAACAGGGGAAATTTGATGTGTTTTGTGTTGATCTACTTAAATATGTTCACGACACTCAGCCTATTAATAGTTAAATAATGAGGTGTGCACTTCATTGAATATGTCATCCTCCTAGTGCAGAGTTTGAGATATTCTGGCATTTGAAATTGTAGAAGAAAAATTAAATGATGTGTTTGGCTTCACACACTCTGTTCTATAGCTTCACATCGACCCCATTTGCCTCTTTTTGCTTAAACAATGAGGTTTGCACTTAAATTGAATATATTGTCCTTCTACTTGTTCTTAAATTGGTTTAAGCAAATGCCCAGTAATGGGAGTTCGGGTGAATATCGAATGTTGAAGCCATTGGAGGCTAAGACAGGCTCTACTTTCCTGCACCATTAAAATTTTTTAGAACATGGTATATACAATTTGACTCATAATTGTTTAGAACATGGTTTTGTGATCTACAATATTTTGTCATTTTTCCAAATTGGTTAGAAATCTAAAACAGAGCAAAAAAAGGTTTGGAAACTATTTTTATAAGATTACAACTGAAAAGGGCTTATTTCCAAATATTATATATCAACAATCTCTACAAAAGAGGGACTAATCCCTTCAGTTACACAAACACAGAAAGCAACCAATCTCCTAATCTCAGTCAACACAGATTACAGATTACAAAAAACCATAGGGATACAAAAGGTAGCAAAGCTCATGGACTCAAATCAACATTAACTCCCCAGTTTCTCAATAGCCTGTCAAAGTAACACAACATAACCTTGGACCTGACAAAGTTTCGGACTTCCTCCATAACACAGACCAATCTTCTAGTTTCTAAAGAGTTTGTTGATACATATTAGTATTTTGATTACTACAAAGAACTTAAAATTCTAACCTCTTGAGCACTTCATGATTTTACACATATTTGGTATGTGACCTAAAACTAGTGTTTGATGACCATATGACATATCCATCAAGGAATGTTGTGTGCATATAGCTCCTCACAATCTGACCACCAAGTCGCTGTATTTGTTGGGCACTAAATTATGTATTCTATTACCAGCACATAGGAGGGCTAGAATTTAAGGGCACCTCAGATTCCAAATGTGTAGTCTTTAGCTCCAAATATCTTCATTAACAAAATACACCAATCCACAACTCACTGCACTATAAACATGTATAAGTGATGCAAATCATAGCATAGCTTCAAAGGATCTAGTTCAAGTCCCAATTGGGCCGGTTACGAGAGCATGAGCAAAGAAGTTTAAAGAGATACTCAACGGACTAATTCTAAGAGGCATGGGCTCAAGCAAATTCGCGGAGGCCCATTGATCATGATCCACGTGAGCAACCAAGAAGCATCACCGTGATTCAAGTTCTAAAAGGATCTGATCTTTAAGGCCTACACGCTACAATTCCTTCCTTTTATGGCTTTTCTCTTTATGGACGTGTATGGCTAGTTTAGGTGCCATTTTGTTTCCTTTTTTAGTTGTCTTTTGACTCTTGTAGGTACCAGCTTTTTCTTTCCCAATATAGGGATTGTCATGTTTTGTTTTAGGCGAGTAAGGATTTATTTCCTTATTGTCTTGTTTTGTTTTAGGCGAGTAAGGATTTATTTCCTTACCATTTTTTCAGCTTTAATTAGGTTTATTATGTTAGGATTTTTTCCTTGTAATGTTCAGCCTTTAAATAGGCGCATAAGCAATGAAAAACACGGACCTTGATTATTCAGCAAAATTGTGAGATTTATTCTCTTTAGTTCTTTGAAGAACTATTCGAACTTATCGGGATTTCCCGTGGCGTTCATCTCGACTTATCAAACGGAATTTCACCACCGTTTGTGGCGTCTTCCTTATACCAGGTTCTTGTTTGTCATAAATAATGGGTTGAGGTCTCAAAAAAAACCTGTCCATAGAACGATCTTGGGTTCTCTCTTCTTTGATTGGGTGAGATTCACATCATTTGGTATTAGAGCACGGTTCTAGTTCAAAAGAATTACAAGAGAATTGCCGAGTGGAAAAAGGCAAGAGTGGTGAGAACATTACAGGGTAAAAGCCACGTATTATTTTGAGTGAAACACGAGTGAAGAGTGATCCACATTCATGAGTGTAAACACATAAGGGAGAGAATTGTGAGGTCTTTTTTCTAACCTTGTTTTGCAGCAGTCATGTCTCATAATAATGGTAAGAGTGTTTCCGAAGATGCTACGACGCTAGTTGACCTAAAAGTGTTTATGGAGGCCATGATGAGTGAGATGAGGCGTGTGATGAAGTTAGAAATGGAGCAGGTTCATGAATGAATAGATTAGATGGAGAATACACTTGAGAGGTAGGCTCAAAATGCCCCCAATTTGCGTAGAAGGGAAAGAGTTCCACGGAGGGAGGCGAGGGTGAGGATGAAGAGCCTTATGGGTCTGGTTTTGAGAAGAAAAGGATCGAGATTCTGTTGTTGGCTATAGGAGACATGGAAGGCGGTTTAGAGAAGCTAGGAATCGGGAAGATAACAACTTGGGTGGTATTAAGATGAAGATTCCGTCCTTTCAAGGTAGATCTGATCCTGAAGCATACCTTGAGGGGGAGAAAAAAATTGAGTTCGTGTTTGATTGCCACAACTAATCTAAGACAAAGAAGGTAAAATGAGCCGTGCTTGAATTTTCTGAATATGCTATAACTTGGTGGGATCAACTTGTGATAAACAGGAGGCGGAATAGAGAACGACCAATAGAGACATGGGAGGAGATGAAAGTAGTGATGAGGAAGCGGTTCGTTCCAAGCTACTACTATTGAGAGCTGTACAAAAAACTACAAGGTCTTAGACAAGGAAGCCGAAGTGTAAAGGATTACTACAAGGAGATGGAGATTGCTATGATCCGAGCTAATGTAGAGGAGGATCAAGAGGCTACAATGGCTAGATTTCTATTGGATTAAACTAGGAGATCCAAGATAAGGTAGACATGCAGCATTATATGGAGTTGGAAGATATGGTGCATATGGCTATCAAAGTGGAGCAACAACTCAAGAGAGGGAATGGGTCACGTGCAAGTCATAACTCCAGTTCTACCTCTTGGAAACCAAGTTATACCAAGCAGTTGGACAAGTCACAAACGTCCAAATCCGAGCCCAAGTCCTCGACCACCAGCCACATTCCTCAAGGTAAAACCGAACTCTTCTACCTCTAGGAATCGTGACATTAAATGCTTTAAATGTCAAGGCAGGGGACACATAGCAAGTCAATGCCCAAACAAGCAAGTCATGGTGTTGCAAGACAATGGTGAAATTGTGACCGACAATGAAGATTCCGACACCGATGAATGCCACCATTGGAGGATGTTTCTGAGGAGGAATATTTAGCCCCTGTGCATTGACATTGGTGGCGAGGAGAGCATTGAGCTTGCAAGTAAAAGAGTTGATGAAGTACAGTGGGAGAACATCTTTCACACTAGGTGCTACGTCAAAGACAAGGTATGTAGTGTGATTATTGATGGTGGTAGTTGTACTAATGTTGCAAGCACAATTATGGTGGAAAAATTGGGATTGCCCATGTTGAAACACCCTAGACCGTACAAGTTTCAATGGCTGAATGATAGTGGTGAGATAAGGGTGAACAAGCAAGTGTTAGTTGCATTTTCGAATCGGTAAATACGAAGATGAAGTGTTGTGTGATGTAGTACCGATGCAAGCGGGACACTTATTGCTAGGGCGTCCATGGCAGTTCGATAGACATGTGAAGCATGATGGCTTTACAAACAAATACTCTTTTGTACTTAATCAACGATCGATCACTCTTGTACCATTGACACCGCAAAATATATGAGGATCAAGTGAGATTGCAAAAGGAGAGTGATCAAAAGAAAGAAAGTGAGCAAAAGAAAAAGAGTGAAAATCAAAGAGAGGCCGAGAAAAATGAGAGAGAAAAAGAAAATCAAAGTTCGGCCATTGAGAGAAAATCAGAGAGAAAACAAAAGAATTTCTATGCAAAAGTGAGTGAGATCAAGCGAGCAATGCTTTCAAATCAGCCGATGATTGTACTTTTGTACAAAGAGGCATTTTTTAAACACTAACGAAATTGACCTTGCTTTGCCTAGTTCTATTGTTTCTCTTTTGCAGGAGTATGAGGATGTCTTCCCAGAGGAAACACCACATGGGTTACCCCAATCCGAGGGATTGAACATCAAATTGATTTTGTTCCCAGGTGCAACAATTCCAAACCGACCAGCTTATAGGAGCAATCCCGAGGAGACAAAGGAACTTCAACGGCAGGTAAGTGAGTTGTTGGAGAAAGGGCACGTGAAGGAAGAGCATGAGCCCATGTGCGGTTTAGGTTTTACTTGTACCTAAGAAAGATGGGATGTGGAGAATGTGCATTGATTCCTGAGCAATCAACAACATAACAGTAAAGTATCGTCATCCTATTCCACGCTTAGATGATATGTTAGATGAGCTGCATGGTTTTTGCATATTTTCTAAGATTGATTTAAAGAGTGGTTATCATCAAATTATGATAAAAGAAGGAGATGAATGGAAAACCGCCTTTAAAACAAAATATGGTTTGTATGAATGGTTAGTTATGCCTTTTGGATTGAGTAATACTCCGAGCACCTTTATGAGACTTATGAACCATGTTTTGCGTGCATTTATAGGTAGATTCGTTGTTGTTTACTTTGATGATATACTCATTTATAGCAAAAACGTGGACGATCATATAGTACATTTGAAATATGTTTTAGATGTGCTTAGGAAAGAAAAGTTGTTTGCTAATCTGAAGAAGTGTACTTTTTACACCGATAAGCTTGTATTTTTGGGATTTGTTGTTAGTGCCCAAGGTATACAGGTTGATGAAGAGAAGGTACGTGCAATCAAGAGTGGCCGAGTCCCACAAGTGTAGGTAATGTTCGTAGTTTTCATGGACTTGCTAGTTTTTACCGGCGGTTCGTGAAGGACTTTAGTAGCATAGCCGCACCACTTACCAAAGTGATCAAGAAGAATGTTGGATTTAGATGAGGAGAAGAACAAGATAAGGCATTTCAATTAAGCAAAGAGAAGCTGACCAATGCCCCCTTATTTTCTTTACCTAACTTTTCTAAAACGTTTGAAGTTCAATGTGATGATTCGAGATTGTCCGTGGTTAGAATCCTATTAGTCCTTTGGACTTGGCTCCACTTCTTACTATTCATCAATTTAAGTGGTGATGCCGAGGAGAGAGTGAAGAACATTAAGAAGTTGCATGAACAAGTCTGAGATCGGATTCTCAAGCAAACTGAGAAGTACAAGAAGCAAGCCAACAAGCACTGAAAGCAAGCAATTTTCAAGGAAGGTGATTTGGTGTGGATTCATCTAAGAAAAGAACGTTTTCAGGGAGGAAGACATGCTAAGCTTAGACCTAGAGCCGATGGTCCAATCAAAGTGCTTCAACGCATTGGTGATAATACGTATAAAATTAAACTTCTAGGGGAATATGGAGTTTCAGCAACCTTTAAAATTTCTGACCTGTCCCCATATCATGAAGAAGAAGATGAAGAGTTAGCCTCGAGGTCGAGTCTTTTCCAACCAGGGAGCATAACACAAGTGTGGTTAGCTACAGAAGGTTAAGATTAAAATTAAAGTCTAGAATGATTCATGAAGGGTTTCTATTCAAGGCATGGCTTTTGGAAAGCTCTACGAATCTAGTTTCCAACGCATCAAACGATGTATAATTTGGAGTTTTCTAGACAAAGTTATGGTTGAATTACTCCAAGGAGGTCAGGCTGGCAACTAATTCCGAGGTCCAGCGAATTTTGGACGAATTTGCTATTTTTAGCTTGTTCTTTTGGATTTTCAACATGTCTTTTCATTTCCCTAAGATTCTTGTATGTCTCAATTAATATTTTGGAAAATGTAATTTTCATTTACTCATGCTTGGAGAGCTGTTCCAAGCTTTGCTATTTAAACCCTTCTCTTGTAGTGGAAAGAATAGAGAGATTTTGAGTGTTTATACAACTTGAGCCTTAGGCTACTTTGAAGAAGGATTTCTTCTACAAACTCTTATCCTTCGGTGGATTCCGATAGGTGGCGAGTTCTTGCTCTGTATCCCGTGTTGGATTACATTGGGTGGTGATTTCCCCTTTGTGTTCTACTTGGATGGTGAGCTTATCTATCCGAGTGTTTTCCCGACCCTTCCATAAACATCCCGAGATATTATACTCTTTCCCGATGTCCTACAAACATTCCGAGATACCCCCATAATATTCGACATCCCAGAGTGTTTCCCGACGTTCCTACAAACATCCCAGGTCCCCATTACTACCTCCGAGGTGTCCATTTCTCTCATTCCAACACTCCCAAGGTGTTCCGAGGTGTCCCGCCTTTCACCGGTTACAACCCAGTATCATATTGAACCCCCTTATCTTTTCTCCTCCCACACTTTGAATCCTGATGTGAAATCTGACATTAAAATACACAATATCCATTTACACGTGTTCTTTCTCCATATCAGATTACTAAATTGCCCCTGTTCATCTAAATTTGATTTTTTGAGCTTTGGGGCAATTTAGTAATATGACATAGAAAAAGAACACGTGAAGTGCACGTGTAAACAGATACTTTGTATTTTAACGTCAATTTTTTATTGGGGTGCAAAGTGTGGGAGGATAAAAGATAAGGATTTTAATGTCTAAAAAATAATACATCGGCGTACAATGTGTAAACACCCCTAAGATAAGGGGTGCGAAGTGTATTTAATCCTAAAATCTATCTCTTCTTATGAGATTTAATTTTTACGATGAGTGGTAGATTCATATGGTATTGGAGCCAAAATCTTGAGTTTGAAACCTGGCTCTACACTTTACCTTCACCTCAAATATAATCTCTTTTCTTCTATGTACATTTTTTTTTCTAAGATAGAAGCCTTGGAACTTCGACGCCATGTAAAGTGGGTAACTCTGAGAAATAGTTTAGAACATGTTTCTCATATCATTTATTTGTAAATCCTATTTGATCCCAAGACTAGAAGAGGATTTTGTCTTGAATGTCTCATTAATTAACTTGTTTTT
Organism: Morella rubra; assembly: GCA_003952965.2. NCBI lineage: Eukaryota > Viridiplantae > Streptophyta > Magnoliopsida > Fagales > Myricaceae > Morella > Morella rubra. The sequence goes on from CM025850.1 coordinate 38,168,737, forward strand.
AAATTCAAGCTAGTCAAACAAAAGCTACCCGAGATGCTTAAGTACTAGGATCAAGGCTATTGACTAAGGCCATGCGGCCAAGACCAACTAATCTTAATTACATGATTTGTGTGATATTAATTATTAGATGAAAGTTTCCTCAAGAAATTTACAGCGTGAAAGATTTTAAATTCAAGCTTTATTTCCTTCTTAATTAGGTATGAATCTTCAACGTACGTCACAACTTGAACTTTAGGAAAATATAGGAGGCTGAGCTATAATGGAAATGAGTTATTTGAGGAACTTTTTCAATAAAGTCAGTGATGTAAATTGATAAATCAAATATGAAACATGGGATGAGATTCATTCACAATGAAGCAAAAAAAATTCCCATCCAATAATTTGTTATTAAAAAATTTGGCATTTTGGTCCTTAAATTTATGTCTTTTTATATTTGGATCCTTCGATATCAAACTTCAAATTTAATATTCTTTATATTTTGAACCTTTAACAAAGAAGCCTTTCGTCAGCCTTCCGTCCATTCTCTTGAGGGCAGCTACGTCATCACTGCTAACTAAGAAAAACTCTTGAACCATAACGTATGGCGCGATGAGCCCTAGCAACAGCACAGTTACGCAATCACGATTACAATGAGTCGATGACCTTCCAAGACCTGGAGTTGTTGTGACTCTGACCTGAATCTTGACCATTCTTACCCAACACAGAGGGGCAAGAGACACGACATGGCAGACAGAGATTGTTTCTACTAAAATCTACCTACGATGAAGAAGTGCAGTTCGGAATTGAAGTTGGAATCTCGCCTTTCATGATATTCTTGGCACTTACGTTGAGCTTAATGTGGAAGATAAATATCTAGTCCTAACTGTGTTGGGATCCTCTCCTCCATTTACAGGCAACCCTTGAATCTGATTCGCAGAGCAACCAATACGTAGACACGGGCAAACCATTGGTTCAACCGTTGGTGAGACTGCGACGCCGCTTGAATTCACCAATATATGCATGGTGACATCATCACTATGATTTGTAATGCACTAGCTTGAAAGATCTGCATGCCATTGCGGAGACGTCACTGCGATTTGTAATGCACTAGGAGAATCTGATCTTTGGTTTTGAGTTGAGTTGCTACTGCTTCATTTTGGCTAGTATTGGGTATGTAGTGAATCAACCGTGGGGGAGGGTAGCCATAGAGAGCCTCAAACGGTGTACATTGTGTACAGGAGTGATGACTTGTATTATACCACCATTCGGCCATAGAGAGCCAAGGAGAACAAGATTTTGGTTTCTCACCACAATAGCAATGAAGATACTGCCCCACACTCTTGTTAACAATTTCAGTCTGGGCATCACTTTGAGGGTGGTAAGCTGATGAGTGAGCTAGAATGGTCCCCTGCAATTGAAACAACTCAGTCCAAAAATTACTTAGGAATATAGGATCCCAATCTGAAACAATGGACTGAGGGAGAACATGGAGTTTGAGGACTTGGTTAGTGAAGTGTAGAGCAATAGTGGAGGCTGTATAAGGATGAGAAACACCAATAAAGTGGGCATATTTAGTCACCCTATCAACCATCACTAAGATAACAATATGACCATTAGACGGGAGTAACCCTTCAATGAAATCCATAGAAATATCTGCCCAAGCCCTCTCAGGTATAGGTAATGGTTGAAGTAGACCAGTTGGGTTGAGATTTTCAGATTTTTTATATTGACATGTATCACATTCATGCACAAACTTCTTAATATCACCCTTCATTCCAGGCCAATAAAAATCACTCTTTGCTCGATGTAGGGTTTTATGGTACCCCGAATGACCCGTTGTGGGGCTAGAATGCACATGGTTCAACAGCTGTAATTTTATAGTTGATGAATCACCAACATAGATCCTTCCTTTCTTCACTATGATCCCATTACATACCACCACAGGCTTGCGTTGTTTCCTCAGTCCAACTGAAGGAATTCTTCTTCAATAGTTGGGTTAAGGGAGCTGCAATCTGCCCATACCCCTTAATAAACTTTCTGTAATAACCTGTTAGCCCCAAAAATCCCCTTAAAGCCTTCAAATTCCTTGGGATTGGCCAATCTAACATGGCTGTAATTTTTTCTGGATCAGCCCACACCCCTTGGGCAGAAATGAGATAACCGAGGTAGTCAATCTCAGTGTATGCAAAACGACATTTAGTCCTTTTTGCATATAACTGATGCTGCCTCAGGACACTCAACACCTTAGTTAAGTGTAACACATGCTCTTGTAAGGTCTTGCTGTATACTAGGATGTCGTCAAAAAATACTATTACAAAGCTGCGTAGGAAAGGTCAAAACACATCATTCATCAACCCTTGAAATGTAAATGGAGCATTGGTAAGCCCGAATGGCATGACCAAGAATTCGTAATGACCCTTATGGGTTCGAAATGCAGTCTTGGGCACATCTGCAGCTCTCACTCTAATTTGATGGTATCCAGACCTTAGATCTAGCTTGGAAAAAATAATAGCCCCATGCAGCTCATCCACAACTAGAATGGGATACTCATCCTTAACCGTGGCCTGATTTAGAGCTCTATAATCAACACACATCCTCCATGTACCATCAGCCTTCCTAACTAGCAAAACAGGGGATGAAAATGGAGATTGACTTGGTCTGATAGGCCATATTTCCAAAAACTCCCGAACAATTTTCTCAATTTCCCCCTTTTGGTAGAATGGGTATCTATAAGGACGTACACACACTGACAGCCTCCCTTCCTTAAGATTAATCTGATGATCATGGTTTCTAATGGGAGGTAACCTACTAGGTTCTGCAAAAATATCTTGAAACTATTGTAGAAGGTCCTGTAGAGGTGGCACTAGAATTCCCGCATCTTGTACAGCAGTTGTTTGCACAGCATGTAGAACCACACCTTGTCTCTCCATCTCGGCTTGAACATGAAAATTCTGCCCTTCCATCATAGAGCAGCCAGCAATAGATCGTAACCCATGTAATAATATGGCTCTACCCATATAATCAAAAGACATGGTTAACTTCAAAAAATCCCATAAAATAAGACCAAGAATACTCAACCAACTAACTCCCAAAACTACATCACATCCTCCTAATGGCAGTGAATAGAAATCAGCTTTATAAATCTGACCTTCCATCTTAATAGCCACTCCTTCACAACCCCCTTCAGCCATCATGGTATCACCATTAGCCACTCTCATACGTAGCCTAAGATATTGCTTGACTGATAGGTTATTTTTTTGAACCATAAAAGGATCCAAAAAATTATGAGTGCTGCCCGTATCCACCAAAATCACTACCTTACTTGCCCCTATCCTTCCTACTAAGCGCTTGGTACTTGCCCCTATCCTTCCTACCGACCACCAGATCATTCGACCACCAGATCAGCTCATCAGTGCAGGACCACTACACCGACTCACCTACAGCACTTGTATGTCAGAGCACCTGCCTTACTCCCACCTTGCGCAGCCACAGAGAGCTCCAGGACTTTGTCTAGTGGTCCCAGACCATCTCAAAGATAGCTCTGCTTAGTCTAGTTTCTACAGACCAATTATATTCTGCCCTTTGTATAGTTTTCTTATTATTGTTCATTATTCTTAGCTTTTCTCCTTTTTTCTGCCACTCAGTGGTATTTGTATTCTTTTCGGCCCTTTGTGACAGAAATGAAATTGATTGTTTTCTCTCATTTCTTTCTCTCTGTCGTCTTCCTCACATTTTCTAACATGGTATCAGAGCAAGAAGCTTCTTCTGCAACTATTCTCTGTTAGCACTTTCTGCCGACTGCTGTCATCTCAACCTCTCACATCCTTTTATTCCCTCTCTTTAGTTCTGAAATATGTCTACTGAAGGGACGGTATCAGCAACCACATCCTCACCTGTTTCTTCTCTTTTCACTCCTACTGAGGACCCTAACAGTCCTTATTTCCTTCATCACAGTGATAATGCTAATACTGTGATTATCACCCCTCCTTTGACCCAACCAAATTATCTCACCTGGAATCGTTCTTTCACCCTTGCTATCTCAATCAAGAACAAACTGGGTTTTCTTGATGGTTCGGTTGTGACCCCACGTCCAACAGAGTCTCTCTTCTCCTCATGGTTGCGTTGTAACAATCTTATTCTCTCTGGATTTTAAATTCAGTGTCTAAGGATATCGCATCCAATGTGCTATATATCAACTCTGCCAAGCAAGTTTGGGATAAGCTCAAGACACGTTTCTCTCAACCAGATGATGCACGAATCTATCATCTTCAACACCAACTCAGCTCCATTGTTCAGAATAGCCTATCTGTAACTGATTATTTTACTCAGCTCAATGGTATTTGGGAAGAACTTCAAAACTATCGACCTCTGCCATGTTGTACCTGTGGTAACTGCACCTGTGATGCTTTGAAATCTGTTGGAGATGCACAACAACAGGACTATGTATTTAAGTTTCTGATGGGTTTGAATGACTCCTTTGCTGGAGTGAGAGGTTAGTTATTCTAATGAGTCCCCTGCCCTCGTTAGACAAGGTCTTTTCCTTGGTCTTGCAAGAGGAACGTCAGAGGGAGGCTCGTGTGTTAGTCATGCCCACAACAAAACTCTCTGCTCTTGCTGCCTACCAGAATTCTTTCAAAGAAAAAAGGACGATCAGATGTGACTTGTAATCATTGTGGGAAAGCAAGGCATAACAAGGAGAAGTGTTATAGATTGATAGGTTTCCTTCCGAACTTCAAGTTCACTAAGACTAAGCCTCATTTTGGTTCTGATGGCAGCCACTCAGCACATCAAGTGGTTTCGCAGATAGAAGAGAAAAAGGAACCAGATATAGCACAATTGCCATTCACTCGGGCACAAGTTCAGCAACTCATTGCTCTTGCTAGTGCTCAGAATCTTCAGCTTGAGGGTCCTACCACCACAGCTTCTCCTCCCAATCCGAACTCTCTTAAGCCTCAATCCTCTAGTTCTAACATGGCAGGTACTGGTTTATGTCTTTCTACCATTAGTGTTCCCAATAATTCTTCTATTTTCTTTGTCAATCACTCATCCACTCCTTGGATAATCGACACTGGAGCCACCGATCACATGGTGTGCTCCACATCTTTTCTCACCTCTGTCACTTGCTGCACAGAGGCTTTTGTCAAACTTCCTAATGGTTCTAGTGTGAGGGTCACACACATTGGTACGGTTCATATTTCTGAATCCTTAGTGTTGACAGATGTGCTTTGTGTCCCATCCTTCACGTTTAATCTAATCTCTGTTAGCAAACTCACCTTACAATTAAACACATGCCTCATTTTCTTAGCCAATCACTGTTTCATTCAGGTCCTCCTTTCATGGACGACGATTGGACTTGCTAGAGCCCATGCTGGCCTATATTACCTACTGCCCAACACCACCAGCCGAAAGACCATCTTCCAGATCACCTGACCACCAGAGTACCGACCACCTTTCCAGTTGCAATCAAGCCATCACAGCTGCTTGTGGATGGAACTTTTGAGCTTTGGCATTCTAGATTAGGACATCCCTCTATCCAAAGAATTTATTTACTTCATTCTAATTTTCTCAATGTAAAGATCAACACTCACTTACATTGTAAGGTTTGTCATTTGGCAAAACAGAAGAGGTTGTCATTTCCTTTAAGTGTTAGCTCTACCTCCTCTCCATTTGATTTAATTCATGCAGACATATGGGGACCTTACTCACAATCTACCACTCAAGGGTTTCATTATTTTCTTACTCTTGTTGATGACCACACTCGGGTGACTTGGATTTACCTTATGAAGTTTAAATCTGAAACCAGATCCCTCTTGTAGTCATTTTTCCAGATGATTCAAACTTAGTTCAAAACTACCATTAAGCACATTAGAACCGATAATGGTGCTGAATTTCACATACCAGAATTTTATCAAGCTAATGGGACATTACATCAAAAATCTTGTGTTGCCATTCCCCAACAAAATGGGGTGGCAGAAAGAAAACATCAGCACCTCCTAAATGTTGCCCGAGCCCTCCTTTTTCAAGCCTCAATGCCTCTCAAATTTTGGGGTGATGCCATCCTAACTGCAGCATATTTAATCAATAGGACACCCACACCGATTCTCAAAAACAGATCCCCCTATGAGTGTCTCTTCACTTCTCCTCTTCCTATGGTCATCTACGTGTCTTTGGATGCCTCTGCTATGCTTCCACCTTGAAGCACGGCAGAAGCAAATTTCAAGCCCGAGCTACTAGGTGTCTTTTATAGACCCTATAGAATCACTCGACCTTTATTTCCAGAGATGTGCTTTTCCATGAGTCCATTTTCCCTTTTCAACACACTCCATTATCCCATGACTACCATTTTCAATCCTCCTCTGATATAGTTCTTCCTCCAGCTCTTCCCGACACTAGTGTCCCATTTTTTCCCTCTTCCTCTCCTTCCACCACTTCACCTCATCCTCATGACCCCACTAGTCCTTCTTCTGACTCTATCCCTTTATCTCACTCTCCTGCACTTCCCACAGCATCTCCTCTTGAACCGAATCTGCTACTATTCCTCTTAGGCGTTCCAGTCGAGATAGACATCCTCCTAGATACTTAGATCAGTACCACTGTCAATTAACTGGAGATTTGCACTCACATTTTTCCAACATTCAGTCCACTGAGCACCCTTTATCCAAGCACCTCTCCTATGCCCATTTGTCACCTTCACACAGGACTTACTCTCTTTCACTCTCACTGACCAAAGAACCTGAAAATTACACTCAAGCTGTTGCTACTAAGCACTGGAGAGATGCTATGAGGGATGAGCTGGATGCCTTGGAGCAGAACAAGACTTGGACTATCACTTCTCTTCCACCCTGAAAAACTGCCATAGGATGTAAATTCATGTACAAGGTTAAACTGAACTCTGATGGGAGCATTGCAAGATACAAGGCCAGGCTTGTTGCTAAAGGGTACACACAAAAAGAGGGGTTTGATTACCAAGAGACTTTCAGCCCTGTAGCAAAACTAACTACTGTTAGAACCTTCTTTGCTTTGGCTGCAACTCACCACTGGCATTTATCACAGCTTGATATTCATAATGCTTTCTTAAATGGTGATTTAGATGAAGAGCTCTATATGGAATTACCACCCGGATCTCAACTTAAGGGGGAGAAATTGGTCTGCAAATTACACAAATCGCTTTATGGTCTTGAAGCAAGCTTCCAGACAATGGAATTCCAAGTTCACTTCTTCACTTACAGCCATCGGTTTCCAACAGTCTAGATCCGATTACTCTCTTTTCACCAAGCAGACTGAGAAAGGCTTTCTAGCACTCTTAGTCTATGTGGATGACATCTTAATTGGCAGTGATGATTTCAGCGCTATCTCAGATTTAAAATGCTACTTGAACACTCAGTTTAAGCTCAAGGACTTGGGGCAACCGAAATATTTCTTAGGACTTGAAGTGGCTCGATCAACCAGTGGTATTACCCTCTGTCAAAAAAATATGCGCTGGACATCCTTGATCTCTCTGGTCTTCTTGGTTCCAAGGTGGCTTGTTCCCCCATTGAGCTCAATCACAAGCTCTCTCATTCAGCGGGTCAATCTCTTTCTGATGCTACCACATATAGACGACTGATTGGCAAGCTTATTTACCTTACCCTTACTAGACTTGATATCACTTACTCTGTCCATATCCTCAGTCAGTTTATGGATAAACCTTCAGATGTTCATTTAACTGCAGCATTTCGAGTTCTCAGGTACATCAAAGGGAACTCTCGGGCAGGGTATTTTTCTCTCCTTCTACCTCCTCAATGCAACTCAAGGCCTATACTGATTCGGATTGGGTAGCTTGTCCAGACACTAGAAAATCTGTGACAGGTTATTGTGTTTTTCTTGGGGACTCCTTAATCAGTTGGAAATCTAAGAAACAAGCGACTGTTTCAAGATCTTCTGCAGAGGCAGAATACAGAGCCCTTGCTTCGACCAGTTGTGAGATCATTTGGCTTCTCTCTCTATTAAAAGATTTTAATGTTCAACATGCTCAACCTGCTCTCCTTTACTGTGATAATCAAGCAGCCATCCACCTTACCAAAAATCCCATCTTCCATGAGAGAACAAAACACATAGAGCTTGATTGTCATTTTGTGAGGGAAAAGATACTTGTGGAATTATTTTGCTAGTGCATGTTGCCTCAAAATTTCAGTTGGCCGACATTTTCACCAAGGCATCACCCACTGGTAAATTCCTTTTCTTATTGTCCAAGATGGGTCTTCTGAATATCTACTCCCATCTTGAGGGGGAGTCTCAAAGAAATACCGACCACCCGAACACCAGATAACCGATCACCCGACCACCTTTCCAGCTCATCAGTGCAGGACCACTACACCGACTCACCTACAGCACTTGTATGTCAGAGCACCTGCCTTACTCCCACCTTGCGCAGCCACAGAGAGCTCCAGTCTTGTCTAGTGGTCCCAGACCATCTCGAAGATAGCTCTGCTTAGTCTAGTTTCTACAGACCAATTATATTCTGCCCTTTGTATAGTTTTCTTATTATTGTTCATTATTCTTAGCTTTTCTTTTCTCCTTTTTTCTGCCACTCGGTGGTATTTGTATTCTTTTCGGCCCTTTGTGACAGATCAAGAAATTGATTGTTTTCTCTCATTTCTTTCTCTCTGTCGTCTTCCTCACATTTTCTAACACTTATATAACTTCACCGTGATAACGTCACTGCACTGGCTCCCTGACGCTAGTGGATTTTGCTTCATTGGTTAGATAGTTTTTGGTATGGTTCAGTTACTTCAGTACTGTCCGAAGAATATATGGTATTTTGTAATGGCCCCCACGAACTGCCTTTGGTTCAGACTATGCAGCAACTTGCATAAATATTTCATCCGGATTCCGGAATCTCCCCCCAAAGCCGGTCCATTTCCAAGAATAATGTCTGCAATTTCTTGAAATTTCTGATTCCCGGAGGAATTTTGCAGTTATTCGATTTCCAGAGAGCATGAATGCTAAGAGGACAGACTTTCAGAATAACAATTGTATTTTCTCTTACACCTCTGAATTATACAACATTGTCCATACATACACGTTTGTGATTACAACAGAGTACTATATTCCTGGAGAATATTCTTGTGTGAATTTGTCTTGTTCGGCAATAGTTTCACGCTTCTGAAATACTCCTGATATTTCTGGGTGCAGTGGAATGCTTTTGCTAAGTGTGCTGACCTCCACTTGCGAACTAGGGGACGAGCACTTGAAGAATTGGTTCAGGAGAATCTCGAGTAGAACATTATCCAAAGCTGGTGAAGGGTGAATCAAAAGTAGTATTGGAATGGCAAGTTGAAGGCTCTTGGATTAGGAAAAAAAAAAAGGTCTTAACGAAGATCTGCATGCCACCGCGGAGACGGACCATGTGGAGGCTGCTATTCTTCTAGATCCTGCCATCCTTTACCTGCTTGCCTGCTTCCCGGCAAAGATCAGCCTATACTTGTCCAGGGGATGCCCTCTGGATGTTGTAGTCAGCGAGGGTACTGACTTCCCCGTGGACTCCTTCTGGATATTGTAGTCGGCCATGGATCGCAAGGCTGAAGTTTTCTCTGTTATTTAGTACGAGAAACAGGGCAAACATTCTCTCTGAATTGTTTTCTTTGTTTTTATTGTACTTTTACTTTTAGATTTTCTGTTTTTAATGCTCTTATTCATTTTTTTTCTGAGATATTTTGTTTTGGCTCTTTTCCGTTATGGATTTCTTGTTTACAGTGGATTTGTGATGAACTGGTACTCTCTTTCCGCGGTTTTTGGTTGCTGGGCAATGTTTTTAGTTTTTGGGTTTGTGATGAACTCTTGGTTTTATCAGGATTATTTTTCCGGGTTTCAGTGTTTATGTTCGTATATTTTTTGACGTGGCTTAGTTCAGCGGCATGTAAACCTCGAGCTGACATGGCAAGTTCTGCTGTTAAGAAAAGAGACGGAATAACGATGGAATTTTTTTTTTTTTTTTTATCAAATATTGAAAACTAAGGGATCGAAATTTTGAATTTTAAAATCGAAAGACTAAATGCAAAATGGTGAAAAACCTAGAGACTAAAATGCCAAATTTCCTTGTTATTATATAACAAACGTTGAACTAAAAATCTCACCTTCCCACCCACAAAGAGAAAATTGAAAAAGCAGAAGGGATAAAAAAAAAAAAATTGTAGATCAAGCAAACTTTATGTACATATTACACCAAACAAACAAATTGTTTCCCCTCCAGCATAAACAGTACTTCAGGCAATCTGCAGTTCTTGCTGCTAGCTAATCTTTGTCGTAGGTGATTTCGTAAAGAATCATAATAAGTGCAACTATGAACAGGTGATCGACGTTAGGATACACCGTCACCAAGAAATTAACATTTGGAAACAAAATTCGAGTTGATGGCTTCTTATGCATCTGAAATTAGCAGAACAATCAATTGAATTAGTCAAATATGGTATCAAACTTCTCCCTTATCCATGCCTAGTAGAATTGACAAATGACACCATGCGCGAAGTGCTATGATTGAACATTACCAGTTGCCTAGAAGAAGAAAAAGATATGCATAAATATAATTAACATCTATTAAGTGTCCAACGGATACATTTTCTCTATTCTTTGCAACATATTGTACAGCCTAATTCTAGGTGATTCTTTCCTTTTATTTTCAGCACCAACATGGGAACATTCTCCTTGTCAATGGAGTATATATCTCCATGTAATTCTGACCTTCAATATCAACGTAGAAATATTCTTTCACAATTCATTCTCTATTCTGCAAAACCTAATATGATATCAGAGCAGTAAAGCAATTTTTTAACTCACCATGGCTAGTGCCGATCCTCCCTCTCCTCCAGTCATCTCTTCCATCTCCAATCCAGAGATTCCTGCTCCATCCTCCAAACATCAATTGGATGTTAGCTCTATATATTTCCTTCATTCCTCATATTACTAGGAACCACCTTGGTTTTCTCTCTTCTCAATGGGGATAATTATCTCAAATGGCACAGAGCCATGAAAATGGCCTTGAACGCCAAACACAAAGTTGGTTTTGTTGATGGTTCCCACACCAAACCAAGCTCTCCAGCCGACATTTCACTAAGAGAGCGCTGTAATGACATGGTTTTGTCATGGATACTCAATTCCATCGACAAATCCCATGTTGACATCCTCATATACCAAGATAGTCTCAAATCTGTTTGGCTTGACCTCCATGATCAATTCTCTCACTCAAATAATCCCAAAAATTTCAGCTTCACCGAGATATCTCTGACCTCACCTAGGACTTAAAATCCCTCTCCACCTACTTCACAACTCTCAAATCTTACTAGGATGAACTCTCCATTCTCCAACCCCTTCCCCCTTATACATGTGGTGCCATCAAAGACACTCACTCTTTACTCGAAACCGAACGCATCTATCAGTTTCTTATGGGTCTTCACGAATCCTATAGCCCCATTCGTAGTCAAATTTTAGCTATTGACCTGTTGCCACCCATGTCCAAAATATGCTCCATTATTCACCAAGAGGAACAACAATGTTTGTTGTACCTCCCTCAGCCCCTGCCAGACGCCTCTGCCATGATGTTTCACCGCAGCTCCTCTCGGCCACCAGATCCACGCACCCCAGGCAAAGGGTGTCCCCAATGCACTAGCAGGAAACCTGCTACTGCCTCCATGGCTTTCCTGCCGGCCATCGTTCCTCTTCCATATCTCCCGCTAGTGATGCCAATGCTCCTCCCTCTTCGGCTCTAGTAGCTCATCACGTCTTTTTCTGTAGTGCTCCCTTTAATGCAAACGACACCTCTCTCTCACCAAACAACTTAGGTTTATCAATTGCTGAAATGCAACAACTCTTGGAATTTCAAAACTACCCCTGCAATCAATCCATTGATCAATTTTGCTGGTACTATTGCTTCATGTCATTCTGTTTCTTTTATTCCTAATGCTGATTGAGTAATTGATTCTGGGGCATTAGACCACATGATTTCACACACATCTACTCTCATTATTGTTAAATCTCTCATTCAGCCCTATCCCATTACTTTACCCGATGGTGAGACTGTTTCTATAACACAATTTGATTCTTTTCACTTATCTCCTCATTTAAAGCTTAATAATGTTTTACTTATTCCTCAATTTAAATTTAATCTCTTGTCCATTAGTAAAATCACATCTGCTCTTAATTGTGTTGTGATTTTTTTCTCATCCTTTTGTGTTTTTCAGGACCTTGCAACGAAGAGGCTAATTGGAACAGGTGAAGTTCGTGATGGACTCTATTATTTCAAACCCTTTTTTACTTTCGCTTTTCCGTCTTCTCGAGCTTCGCCTCCTACATTATGTCATGCTCGCCTAGGTCACCCTTCTTTACAATGCATTCCAAAAATTTTAAATGTTTCTTCTAATGCTTATTTTCATTACAATGTCTGTTCTTGAGCTAAACATATTCGATTGCCTTTTTCCCTTAATTTGAATAAGAGCATGTTTTGTTTTGATCACATATATTGTGATATTTGGGGTGGTTATTCCACTCCCTCTCTTTCTGGTGCTCATTATTTTTAACTATTGTTGATGATTATTCACGTACTACTTTAGTTTATGGGGAAAATACACTTTTCACCCACAAACTACCGGATAGTGACACATTGCACCCCAAACTACCATCTTTAAGACATTGCACCCTTAAACTACCAATGTTATACATTTTGCATACTTTACACATTACACTGACAATAACCCTTGAAATTAATTCAACAATATCTAAGGCATTATCGTCATTTTAGTTTGAAAAATTGATAAAGGGTGCAAAGTGTTAAAAATTGTAGTTAGAGAGTAATGTGTCAAAATGTATTTAGGTGCAAAGTAAAATATCGTAAAAGTGTATTTCCCCTTAGTTTATTAAATGCGTTTTAAATTTACACTATTCATGTCTTACACAATTTTTTGCTTTTGTGCAAACTCAATTAAATAAAAAAAATTCGTACTGACAATGGTCAGGAAATTCTTTTGCACAAAATGCAACAATTTTTTCATACTCACAGTAATTTTCATGAACGGACGTGTGTCGAAACGGCCCAACAAAATGGAGTGGCTACACGTAAACATCGTCATCTTCTCAATGTGGCTCTATGTCTACATTTCCATGCCCATCTCCCTCTTACTTTCTGGGCTGAATGCATTTTGACCGCCACATACTTCATTAATCGGATTCTTTCTCCTAATCTCTCCAACCGATCCCTATATGAACTTCTTTATCACAAATCTCTCTTATACCACCACCTCCGTATTTTTTGTTGTTTGTGTTATGCCCACACGCTCTCTTCTCACCGTGATAAATTTTCTCTATGTGCTCGCCGTTGTCTTTTTCTTGGTTATTCCTCACATCATAGTGCTTATTGTGTTTATGACCTCAATACTCATATCTACATCTCTCATGCAATCACCTTTCAAGAAGATATTTTCCCTTACCATGATCCCACCCTTCACTCATCCTATGAATCTGTGATCCCTTTGCCTGTCCCTGATCTCCCTATCCCTTCTTCCCCTCCCAATCCCTCCCCCATCCTATCTTCGTGATTATCTTTGTCCATCCCGACTTCTCTTTTCTCTCGTCCTCCCTTAGGTACAGCTCCCTGTCTCTCCTCTCATTTATCTTTTCATCGTTTTAATTCTCCTAATTTAGCTTTTATCTCTTCTTTATCTCAATAAGCTGAACCTACTACATACTTTGCTACTATTCACCATGCTCACTGGCATGATGCTATGCAAGCTGAGTTTACTGCTCTAGAATTCAATCACACTTGGACTCTTCAACCTTTCCCCCTTGGTAAGAAACCCATTGGCTATAAATGGTTTTCAAAACCAAGCTTCGGGCTGATATTCCATTGAGTTACAAAGCTCGTTTGGTTGCCAAAGAATATACTCAGGTAGAGGGCCTTGATTTTCATGACACTTTCGCTCGGAACTTGTTACTATTCGTTGTGTTCTTGAAATTGCTGCTGCTAACAATTGGACACTCCACCAACTAAATGTTAACAACATTTTCTCCGTGGTGACCTCGATGAAGAGGTTTACATCACACCCCCTCTTCGGCATTGTCATCAGGGGGAGTCTCATGTTTGTCGCTTGCAAAAATTCTTTTATGGTTTTAAGCAAGCGTCTTGGATCTGGTTTTTCAAATTATCTTTTGTTCTTTTGGATGCTGGTTTTCAGTAATCTCAAGCAGACCACTCTCTCTTTATCTCTTCCAAAAAGTCTTCTTTCACTTTCATCCTTGTTTATGTTGACGATAATCTTTTGGCAAACAATGATCTCTCTCACATTTAGTATCTCGAGGAGTTCTTTAGTCAACGATTCAAATTAAAGACCTCGGTTCCTTGAAGTATTTCCTCCGTCTCGAAGTCGCTCACACACCTTCCAACATTTTTCTCAATCAACGAAAATACACTTTGGACAACAAAGGTGCCACGACCAAAGGCCCTAAATTCCTTGACAATTGCAAGCTCCACTGGGTGAGCAACATAGTTTTAGGGGCTAATCACCATAAGGAGAGTAGTAAGTGGTACATCACTCGGTTGTGCCATGCGTGTGTGAAGTTGCCAGTAATGAAGGCACTTTAGTTCTTGACGATATGTTCGTTTTTAAGGTTTCTTATTTGCAATATGCCAGAAATGGAAGCCTTTCTTTACGAGCATGAAATTCTGAAGGAAATATCGTTTCGGCTTACGCAGAATATAGTAGAAGTCTCAAAGAAAAGTTTAAGTGATCGGGTCAGTTAAGGACTAATTATGCCTACGCGAGGGAGGGGGAGACAACTTCGGTTTGCTGGATCACCATTGTACTCCATCGAGCATGCTATCACCATTCCTGACTAACTACGGTTCACCTGAAACTGAAGATGTAGTGATTAGTAGACAATGTGAGTATGTTGATTTATAAGTAAAAAATGTAATTATCGACTTCATCTCTTATAACTACTCAAATAAAACAAAGTACGTTGATCTTTGTTGTCTAGCGGCACTTGAAGTTTCTCGACAACGTGGTGTGTCCCGATGAGTTAATTTATAAAAGGTTCGGGTAAAGGAAAAAATCCAAGTTAACATTCCCAACGGTCATACCGGCGGAGATTCACGAGAAAGCATGGCTTGCAACAAAGGTGGGAGTACTTGTGAGGTTGCACGCTTCATTTGCTATAGAACATTGCTCAAAAGTACCACAGGATGTCAAAGACCATATTACGAGGCGTGTGTTGGTAATTTCTATCTACATTACACTTACGTACATTCCGCAAAATGTAAATTGATATTAAAAAATCTATGATTGTGGTGGTTAAGTGCAGAAGACTTTGATCTTAAAATGAGTCGGGTGGAGGATTGAAGAACCGTCGATGAGCTAATGAGTAGTGCATATCAATGTCGTAAGGGTAGGTTACATGCACATTATAAGAAGTATAATACCAAGGAGGAAACATTGCTGCACCCTTATTCTTCGAATATGTCAGAAGAAAATTGGCAAGAACTATGCGATATGTTCTCAACTCCTAAGTTCAAGGTGAAAATACTTAGACTGCTTATAATGGTAGTACATAGCACTTTGTTTTAGTTCAAATATTGATATTGTGAGTCTAGATGACAACTAAAGAGGGGGGTGAATTGTCCTTCTTAAGAGGTTAGGTCGTAAATGATGATGCATGTTTTTTTTTTCTCTCCATCTTTTTCATATTTACAGTCCCTAGACTTGTGTGGTCCAATATGCTTTATTGACCTTGTTGTAGAGGTGCTCCAGATTTTTTAAATGAAAAGGATGAAGCTGGTTGCATTGTAGTATTTCTGCAAAATTGCAGCATGTGTCGACACCTAGTGAGAAAGGATGACACCATCGGCCATCACTAATTATGCTCTGGGTGTATGAGTAAAGTGTCAACACTTTCTCCCCTAAAGTGTCGACACACTCACCATCAAAACATCACTTGAGTATATGTGGTATGTGTTGACACCTCTCTTCCCCATGTGTCGACACTGGCACTACTAGACCAATTTGTCTACTCTTTGAAGGTGTCCTTTTCACTTGAATCCATCTTTAAACACCTACAACCAAAATGTGGACATTTTAGCTTATGCAAAAGGTGTTAGATATAATAAATGGTTAACACATATCTTTATTGTAATGATTCACACTTTTATGCAGGAACGAAGTCTTATCAATACAATAAATCGTAAAAACATTAAAAGTGCATCACACTGCTGGCTCGAGGACATTCCTTTGTCTTCATAAAAAATTGGTAATAATATTTACAAAATTAGTATACAACTTATGGTGTGATGTGTTAGTTAATTTGCACTTATACTTGGATATTGTGCAGCAAGATGAGGTTCAAGAAAACTTCATGCCCTCGACTTTGTATGAAGTGTCACACAAGACTTCCAAAGGGGAATGGGTGTGCCTAGAAGCTAAGGAGCACTTTGTGAGACTTTGCTAAATATCAGTACTTGTTTAAGTTTCCTTATTGTGACATATATAATTCAGAAACTTTGTTTTTCAAACATTAGGACAACATTGTTGCATTGCAAACACTGTCACCAACAAATGGCATGAATCCCACCAAGTTGAGATATTCTCTCAAGTGCTTGGGAAGAGACAGGGATATTCTAGAGGTCTTGGACATTTGTGAAACCGGATCCAGCAAATTCCACGGTAGAGTTTCATATATGAGCTGTCAATTGGAGAATGCGAGGAAGGAAATTGAGGACTTACGAAACAGGTAGCAAAACATTGAGGAAGCTTTTTCAAAACAAGCTGATCTAGAAAACCAGCTCAAGCAACAACAATTAGAGTTTAAAGCAAAGCGCAAACAGCTGCGGCTCGAGCAAGAGGCAATGCGTGCACAGTTCCAGAGCATAATGACTCATTTTAATCCAGCTTCATCGTGATACACAAGTATGAAATTATCATGTTTTTCTTGAATTAATGGACAATTTATTATATGTCTTGTATTGATAGCAACAGGAACAATTGTGTATAGAGTTGTTTATTTTATGAGTATTGTAACGTTAAAGTGCAGATAATGTTTGTCTTTGTTTTGTTTTCATTTGCTGATTGTTTAGTATGAGATTATGTTTGAAACAGCAGAGCGTACAAGATTCAAACTAATATACGTTTTATACCGTTCAAATTTTTTGAACGTGTTCATTACAAAATAAATGATCCGAACATATCTTGTTTATAACAGTGTGCCTCACATTCTTATTAATTGATACATAATAAAATGTGATAGAGACGAACAACAACCGATGCAACTTATCATCCCTAAAAGTGGGGCTCATGTTCTTTGTAATTCAAACACAATAAAATGTAATTTAGAGATGCACAATAGCCGACGAACCTAATCATCCCCAAATTAGTGGCTCGTGTCTTAAAAATTCGAACATAATAGAACATACTTTAGAGACGAAGAATAGCCGACGCAAATTATCGTCCCTAAATGTGTGAGCCATCATTTGAACATTTTGGGACGTACATTCAAGACGAAACCTATTTGTCCGCAATTTTCGTCACTAAAAGTGCACCTTGTGTTCCAAAACAATCGAACGTTGTCTAATGTACATTAGAGACGAAATTTTCCGACACAAATATTCATCACCAAAAGTGTGTTAATGTTCTTAACTATTCAAACAACGAGACGAAATTTTGGGGGACGCCCACTTTTTCGTCCGTAAAGGTCATTAGGGACGAAAAACTTACTTTTAGAGACGAATGAA
This sequence comes from Morella rubra, assembly GCA_003952965.2. NCBI lineage: Eukaryota > Viridiplantae > Streptophyta > Magnoliopsida > Fagales > Myricaceae > Morella > Morella rubra. The sequence continues at coordinate 38,186,462 of CM025850.1, forward strand.
GTCGTCTTTAAGGACAGAAATGGTGTAGTGTTAAATGACGTCATGTTCTGTTAAAACTCCAAAGAGCTAGCCGCATGTCTATGCGTAAGGCTTTAAGGCGTCTTAATCAGAGGAATTGACATGCTAAACAACAAGCCCTTCGATCCAGTACTATTCTGACGCGTTTTACTAATCTTCCAGGAAAATGTACACTTATTCCCTACCTTTCGTCTGAATTGGTTCGAGTCTGCTAGGGACAGCCAATGGACTTCGGGTCAACTGTCCGAGTCTATACCTAGATCTTGGACTCTCTCAATGCATATATGGACAGAACCTCATCTTTTGACTACTCTACTCGGTTTCACTAAACCCATGGCACAGCACTGCGCAACTAGTAGTGCGCCAGTAGCTTATCCTGCTTCGTAATCAACCCCTGTTTTTGCGCCCCTGATCCTGTTGACCTTGAAATTTTCAGAACCGATGACGAATATATTTTGGTAGACGTGCAACAGTGTTGTTTTCAGAGTTCAAGGAGACTTGTTCAAACTTCGTGACGGGGTCGTAAAATCATGAAGGCTTAAAAGGTTAGGATTTTAAGCTTCTTCGTATTAATAAAAATATTAATTTGTATAAACCAACTTTTCAGCTAATTTACAAAGCCAATATGAATAACCAACTAATACCCAGTCGCCAATATGTACGTAATACTATTTATTTTGAATTTGTATGTCTCCCGGCCACTTCAAATACTTATATATAGAAATAACTCCCATTACTGATTACTGGTCATTTTGCTTAACTAATTTAAGGACAAGTAAAAGGATAATATATGAATATATATTCAATTTAAGGGCAAGCATCATTATTGGTTCAAGCAAAAAGGTAAATGGAATCCACGTGAAGCTATAGATACAATGCAGCCAAATACATCATATAAGTTTCCTTCTAGGCTTCTACAATTTGCAGTGCCAGATTATCTGAAACACACCTCATTATTTAACTATGAATAGGCTAAACCGACTGTAGGGAACAAATGTATATATTTCCCATGTCTTTCAGTGCAAAGCATTCCAAGTCGCCCGATCCTAATCGTATCTTAACCATCTTCTTCACTTTTGCTCGGATCCTTTCCAAAATCACAATAAGGGCCACTATGAATGCGTAGTCTATGTTTGGTTGAACTCTCACCGTGAAGTGTCTTTTCCGATCAAAGAACCAACAGTGAGCTTTTGTCCATCTGCATCTCCACGACAATGAATTGAATTAGTCAGAAATTCTCACCGTTTAAGCGTGAATGATCAATTAAACATCCATCACCTTGAGCATTGAAGAATCAAGTACTTCTACATTAATATCTAGCATAATCACCATTTATATGTGAAGTCCAATTGATTGAGGAAAGAAAAAGAGGAAACTTAATTTACCTGGGTAACAATTATGGAAGATTGTCCGGCATAAATGGTACAAGAACTTCGAAGAAAATCACTTTCAACCCTGAAGTCGCAATCATCTTCCTCCATGTTGTTTGCCAAGAACACATTAAGATTGGCCTTTAGTTGGGTCATTAAAGATCGCTTAACGCTAAAAAGCAAGTCCTTGGAACTATCGCTTTCACCCCTGAAAACTTTCCATCTTTGGTGTGCACTGAAAATCTATTGAATCAACAACATTATTGATCATTTCCAATCAAATCAGAATACGAAGTGCATAACGAAGCTAAGGCATATATAGGAGAACATGATGCAACGGTTGTAGTGAAATTATCAACCAAACCTTCTCTTGAAAAGTGACAATGGGATTTTCAGCAGCATCAATCAGGAGATGACGATCTCGAAGGTTAGAAAGGCTCCTTTACTTTGAAAATTGTGACGTTTTCATTGATGTCTTTGACAACAAAGTTGCCATTGGAGATGATGAACACCTTTTGACACTCGTAAGATCGAACGGGGTCACGAGAACAGTACGAGGTTGATGATAGCAACACTAGGCATAGCAAATTGCGTACCAGTCGGAGCTGGACGAGGTAAAACAGGTTCACCATTAAGATGAAGGGAAGAGGAAAAAAAACAGGCCCAAGCTTAGCTTGTTTCGTTTCGAGCAGCGAGGGTTTCATTTATATAGGCGTTAGGGCAAGTCTGCACGAATTTAAGCACGACGTGCGTGCAAGTTGGATGTCTGCGTCCTGGTTCTAAAGATTTCAAGGCTACTTAAACCTGCTCGAGTCTTCAATCGTCAATATCATCCCAAAGTCGTCAAAGTCGTCAACGACCAGTTCGTGATCTCGCTTAACAAGAATAGCAATTATAAAATTAAGCATCCGATACAACAAACCACGACAATGGACAATTTACTAATGTTCCTTAATTATAAAAAACCGAATTAAAAATTGAATAAAAAATTATTAGTTATTTTCCGTTCACAACTTGTACCCGTTGTTTCTCTTTCTGCGCACAACTTGTTAACATGATTATCCATACAAAAACTTAGTCAGTATAAGCAATTAATTGTACAAATTTCATTTTGCGATTAAGATTTTCGGATATGAACATTGAAATCCCCACAATGTTTCTTTGTTAGGAATTTTTGTTTTCCACATATATAGTTGGATCATTTGAGAAGATTTTGTAATTCGTATATCTCCATTCAAGTTATAACATTTCATCTCTTACCTAAGAAAAGATAGAAAGCTCTAAAGGAACTCAGAGGAGGAAGGAGATGATCAGATTTATATCCTTTTCGGAATCCCAAAAATTTGATTTTTTACTTTATAATCAAGAAAATTATAATTAACCAAGAAAATTGAGAATATGCATGATTATTAAACATATTAAAATAGCTCCTATTAAATTAACTGTTAGAGTGCCGGAAAGTGGACGAGCAATAATGATTGGTAGCCTTATACGAAACTCAAAACTGTTGACTTTTATTTTATATGCAAGAAAATTAAGACTATGCTTATTAAACATAATAAACTAGCTTCTATTAATATAATTGTTACAAGTGGATAAGTGTATATATAATATTGCTGGCTATAATAAATAAGGTTTGGATTCACTCGTAATATTAAGGTCTTAATATATCCTAGTAGCGGCTTTATTGAATCAACATATTAATGAATAAAATCAATGACTAAGATAAATTTAAGAAACACATAAAAGGAAAGTGTTAAACTACTTGTAAGTTAATTTGGAGCATTGATTTCATTAATTAATGTGTTGATTCAATGAGAACGCTTTGTGGTACACATTAGAACCTTAATATTAGAACTAAATCCATATCCTAATTAATAAAGTACTTTACACTCTTCAAGTTGCTTAGAAAAAAATAATACTTAGGTTTACGCTCCTGTCATCGCAAGCAACTATAAATTTATAATTGGTGATCTGTTTGTCAAATGCAGACAAGTGGAAAACGACGGAAGAGACATGGTAGAAGCCTTTGAAGCAGTCCAGGAAAGGGAGCGGCTCACCTCCGATTGAATTCCCCCCAGTTTCCTTCTGTTTTAAAAATCGATGCCATACACGTGTCCAATTCCCTATTTAAATAAAGGTTATGATGTTGTCCATCTCACTCCTAACAGAATAAGTATTCCTTCGAAGTTTGTCTCGCTCACTTATCCGCCTCAACTCCGGGACTCTCTCCAGAGTTTTGTCTCCAATGCCGACAAAATAACTAAAAATTATTTAAAAAGTTCATGAAAAAATAAAAAACATATAAAAAAGTAATGTTTTTTTAAAAATTAAAAATATTAAAACTCTGTTTCACTAATTTATTTCTTAAATTTATTTTTTATTTTTTCATTTTGATTTGGAGGTATTTCAATTATTTTATATATTTTTATGTGTTGATTTAATGTCTAAATCAAAGAGAGAATTGATCATATGTTCAAATATTTAAGAAGTGTAAATCGCGGTTTTTATTCGGTTTTCTCTTCCTCGACTGTCGTCCCTGTCTTCAAAGAAGTTTCTCATCTTAACAACAAACCAAGGTTCTACAAAATGTAGTCTGTTTGCATGGGCAGAGTATATAGTTTCAGGTGACCCCGCGCGCAGTGGCAGAACCAGAATTGAAATCTATGGGTGTCGAATTTTAAAGGCGAAATAATAAGAAAAAAAATTTTCTTTCGTAATACAAAAAATTGTCTTAAAATTACAATATCGAAAATTAAAACTAAAAACATTAAAAATATTAAAATACACGTACCGTACTATTTGCTGCAACTGAAAGGTGACAATTGTATCTATTTTGCATCTTCTGAAAATGTTGCAAAATGTCTTTCGTTCTCAATAGTTTTAAAAACTTCTTGCTCGATGTACACTATCATGCAATCATTCATCCAATCATCTCCATCCTATTACGCAAATCACTTTGATGATCTTCATTGCAGAAAAACTCTTTCAACGGTTGCAGTCGCAACTGGTAAGACCAATGCAACTCAATAAGTCGATAAACTAATGGAAACAGAGTATTTTTTTTTTGTCTCAACCATCTTCACAGCAAGATCTCCAATATCTTGAAGTCTAGAAAAAGCATCATTTCTTCTAACATCTCTAATATAGGTATTAAGATGATTTTTAAGTATCAAATGATCATCTGCTGTAAAATCTTCTAGATAAAGCTCGGCAAGACGACGTAACTTAACATGATCAAACGCTGAGAATGAGTTTTTTGGATCAAGACATGCTATGCAAAGAAGTAATTCCGTACTTGCTTTTGTGAACCGATTATCATCTCCTGATTGATCAAATCAATAACTTGGCAAAACACTTCCACACGAAAATGATGGAAATAAGTAATAGATTGCCCTCCACGCCTCGAACGACTACGAATTGGTATAATGTCTTCCATATTCGGCACACTAGAGTTATCAACACAAAAAGTTTTAACTTCTTCCAAAAATTCATCCCATCTCATCTCTCTCTTGCAACTGTTCTTCACAACTCCAACCAAACCCATAGCATTAACAATGTCTTGATCTTTTCGTTGTAAGGCTTGTGACAATTCGTTTGTAATTCCCATTATATTCCTCAACAAATGCATAGTGAATACAAACTCAAAACTTTCCATCTTATCCATCAAACTCATAGCCAAGATCTTTGTTCTGATAGAGTACCATAATCTTTTATGTGTTCAAGCACTTCCAATACTGATGACCACATAGTAAAGAGACGGATTATTGTAAGTGGTATGAACCCCAACGAGTATCACCTACAATATTATAGAATTACAAAACTATAATCAAATTAAAAAAAAAAAAAAAATGGTTTATTAGTATTGTAATGAAATATAATAATTACCTGGTCGTGCGAGACTGGTTTCTTGATTTTTGCCCTTCCACTAGAAATCTCTCCTTGTCCAACCGTCCACTATCTTTTCATGACAACTTTGTCGAAGAGCATCTTTCCTTTTACATGAAGCTCCGATCATATTCACAATCTTGGAAGTATAATCAAAAAATCACCAACTTGCAAGTTATTCTTTGCAATAGCCACAATAACCAATTGAAGTTGGTGAGCAAAACAATGGATATAGTAGCAGAAGGATTGTCCCTCAAAATGAGCGACTTCAACCCATTGAACTCGCCTTATGTTTGATGCCCCATCATACTTTTGACCTCTCAATCTGGATATTAACAATCCATGCTTTGCAAACAATTTATCTATAGCTTTTTCAAAGATTCAGAGCAAGTATCAAACATGTTCCACACAAGAAACCTTTCAATCACATGTCCACGTATGTTACATATCTCAAAACCACTGCCATTTGCTCCTTCACTGAATTATCTCGAGACTCATCAACCATAAGAGAATAAAATCCATCCCCAATTTCTTTAATAATGGCAAGTGTGGTTTTAGCTGCACAAGCACTCACCATTTCTTTCTGCACTTTGGAGAAGTCATTTGGTTGTTTCCAAGCATTGTTAAGTGTCTTAGCAACTTTTTCATCACGTTGGCAAAACACACCAAAATCTCGAGAAAATTGCCCTTCCTTATTGAACTCTCGGACTCATCATGACCACGAAAAGCTAATCCTTGCCCAAAAAAGATAACGAATGCATCTAAAACCGCTGTTAAACGAATGCGATAAGCATTCTCTTGATCGTGCCCGTGTGCAGATAACATGTGCGACACACTTTGTCGATTTTCAAGTGCTTCACATAGTCTTCTAGCTTCATTGTGAGCACTATCATTGCACCAACATGTTCAAAAACCCCACTGCCTTTTTCCAATGGCTAAATCCCGTAGATGTAAACTTATCTCCCCCAGACTTCCCTCCTCTAGGTCGCCTAAACAGATAACACCACAAACAATACGCCTCATCCTTTGATACACTATATTCCAACCAATTAAAATCTTTAAACCATGACCTTCCTAAAACCCTCATTTCTTTCCCGTATTCCTTCTTGGGAAAATTGTGGCCACTCGGTTGAAAAGGACCTTTTATTAAGTATTCCCTACGAACTTGATCCCTAATCCCAAGATCATATTCTTCAATAGGTTTACGTAACCCTGGGTCAGCAACGATATCATCCGGACTAAATATAATGCGAGGTTTTTTTGAACTACTTTCCCACTTCAGAATTAGTAGCCACGTTAGGAGTATTAGACGACTCCATGCTACGTGGCTTTCTTATCACAAACTTATCCATTATCTAAACAAAACAAAAATGAAAATTAATTAATAATCACTCAGGAAATTAAACAACATTAATCAATAATCTGCATTAATAAATAAATAATGCAATCAATAATCATTTAGCAAATAAAATGTAGTTGCAATTATCCATTATCTAAACAAAATAAAAATAAAAAAATTAATAATCACTCAAAATTAAACAACATTAATCAATAATCTGCATTAATAAAATAAATAAATGCAATCAATAATCATTTAGCAAATAAACATGTAGTTGCAATTATCCATTATCTAAACAAAACAAAAATGAAAATTAATTAATAATCACTCAGCAAATTAAACAACATTAATCAATAATCTGCATTAATAAAATAAATAAATGCAATCAATAATCATTTAGCAAATAAACATGTAGTTGCAATAAGTTGGCAGATTACTGTATCCAATTTGAACATAGAATGTAGATTTAACAAATAGGAAAAACCGATAAATTTAACAAAGATGAGCTAACATAGCATTAGGCAATATGAACAAAAAAAAAAAAAAACATCAACTCTGCAACTCACGAAGAAAACTTCCTAGTGTAAAAATTCACAAAAACAATATATTTGCCTAAAATAATCCAATAATCCAACCATCAACCAATAATCCAACCAATAATCCAACTAATATCCCAACCAATAATCCAATAAAAATACTAAAAATATATTTCACAAAAATTACCTCATTCATTAATTACCTAAAATCCTAAACTACTAAAACAAATAACTGAAAAAAAAAATCACAAGGAAAACTCACCGAGGCAATGATCCAATGATTCCAATCCCTGCAAATCAAATTGAAAAATTAGATAAGAAATCAAAGAGTGCAGCAGCCAGGCCAGCAGACGCACAAAGAGAGAGAGAGAGAGAGAGAGAGAGGTTAACTTATACCTGTAGTGGTGTGAGTCGTGCGACGGTGCGGCGTGGCGGGTGGCCGTGGGGCAACGACCAACGGACGACAACGGCGCTGGGGCCTGGGGCTAGGCAACGGCAGAGGGCAGACGCAGACACCAAAGGCAGAGAGGTTAAAATTTGAGAGAGAGGGGGAGGGATCGCGAAAGAGGGATGAAAAATTTCAAAGCAGGGTGAAACGGTGCGTTTCACCCCTGTTTTCTTTTTTTTTTTTTTTTAAACACAGAGGGTGAAACGGCATCGTTTCACCCTCTGCGTTAAAAAAAAAAAATTAAAAACGGGCTGGGGGCCCGGGCCTAATGGGTATCGGGCCCAGGCCCCCAACATAAAATCTACTAGGCCTGGGCCTAATGGTATCGGGGCCCAGGCCTAGTAATGAAAAAAAAAAAATTACAAATGCAAAATTTTTTTTTGGGCGGGGGATGGGTAGCGACCGCCCTGGTTCGCTACCCTCTCCTTCCGCCACTGCCCGCGCGTGTCCTCAAAAATGGCGGCCAATTCTTACAATTAAAGCTTTTATCTATATATGGGTATGTTTAATCAGCGAAGTCCCCATTTTTAAGCACACAATTCAAAGAGATAAACAAATTGTATCACACATTTTGTACAACCACATCACGTGTTGTGGAGTAGTGAAAGTGAACAAACCAGAGCCCCGAACCACGTGAGCTACCACTATCATGGTGATCAATACCTAACCTAATTTAGTTAGCCTACTAAATGCGAATCAAATTCTCAACACAGCAAAATATAAAGAATTAATATATACAAAGTTATGTCAATTTTTATTGTATGTATATTGAAGAAAATGTAATCCATAATTTTTTTTAAAAAAATCATGTGATACATTTTTAATGGATGCAGTTTAATTGATTCTAAGGTTAAAAAAATTTGAAAGAAAAATTGGAATAAAATAGTCAGTCAAAAAAGGTTCCTCAATGGTCATACATTAATCGACAAGTTGAAACAATAGGCAGAAATTGAAGAAAGTGTGGTAGAGAGATCATGAATTTCGTACAAAAAAAGCCAAACGTGCGTGAATTTACTGATATTCAGAAGAATAAAGGTCCTTCTAATGAAAAAAAAGACTAATACTCTAGGGTGACCGATAGTGAAGACTGAAGTAGTTCCATGAGAAAAAGGTGAAAATAACACCTATCAAGGAGTGAAATAAAATATGAAACTATAAACTCCCAAGCAGTGGAAGGAACTTAGGGCTATGCTTGTTGTAGAATGATCCAGCGATTCATAGGCAGCGACTTATTTAAGGGAACCCATAAGAACCATAACAAAAGCTAGTCTTTGTAGGGCAATTGTCAATGCATATGGACCCCAATCTAGTTGATCTATCCATGTCTAGGAAGAAGCCTTTATCTTATTGATGTGAATCTCGCCCAATGAAGAGATCCAACAAAGAAGAGGGAACCCAAAATCGTTCTATGAACAGGTTTTTTTTTTTTTTTAATGGAGACCTCAACCCGTTGTTTATGACAAACAAGAACCTCGGTATAAGGACAACGCCACAAACGGTGGTGAAAATTCCGTTTGATAAGTCGAGATGAACGCCACGGGAAATCCGATAAGTTCGAATAGTTCTTCAAAGAACTAAAGAGAATAAATCTCACAATGTTGCTGAATAATCAAGGTCTGCGTTTTTCATTGCTTATGCACCTATTTAAAGGCTGAACATTACAAGGAAAAAATCCTAACATATAAACCTAATTAAAGCTGAAAAATGATGAGGAAATAAATCCTTACTCTCCTAAAACAAAACAAGACAATAAGGAAATAAATCCTTACTTGCCTAAAACAATCCCTATACTAGGAAAGAAAAAGCTGGTGCCTACAAGAGTCAAAAGACAACTACAAAAGGAAACAAAATGGTGCCTAAACTAGCCATACATGCCCATAAAGAGAAAAGCCATAAAAGGAAGGAATTGTAGCGTGTAGGCTTTAAAGATCAGATCCTTCTAGAACTTGAATCATGGTGATGCTTCTTAGTTGCTCACGTGGATCATGATCAATGGGCCTCCGCAAATTTGCTTGAGCCCATGCCTCTTGAATTAATTCGTTGAGTATCTCTTTAAACTTCTTTGCTCGTGCTCTCGTAACCGGCCCAATTGGGACTTGAACTAGGTCCTTTGAAGCTATGCTATGATTTGCATCATTCCCCTCCTCTTGAAAAGGATTTGCCCTCAAATCATCACCTACATCAAAAGGACTTAAATGAGTGACATTAAAAGTAGCACTTATATTGTACTCACCAGGTAAATCTAGTTTGTAAGCGTTTTTATTGACGCGCTTAAGGACTTGGAAAGGACCATCTCCTCTTGGAAGCAATTTGGAACGTCTTTTCACCGAAAATCTTTCTTTTCTCATATGCAGCCAAACCCAATCTCTGGGTTCAAAAAGCAGCTTGTGACGTCCCTTGTTGGCTTGTTTTGCATACTGCTCCGTCCTTCGCTCAATGTTGAGTCTTGCTTTCTCATGAATCTGCTTCACAAAGTCAGCTTTCTTTTTGCCATCTAAATTAACATACTCAGTCAGAGGCAAAGGAGATAAATCCAATAGAGTTAAAGGATTAAACCCGTACACAATTTCAAATGGCAAAATTTAGTAGCAAAATGAACAGCTCTGTTCTAAGCAAACTCAACATGTGTTAACATTCTTCCCATGTTTTGTTGTTCTTTCTAATGATCGCCCTCAATAAAGTTGACAAGGTCCTATTTACTACTTAGTTTGACCATTAGTTTGTGGATGACAAGTAGTGGAAAATAATAGCTTAGTACCTAGCTTACACCACAAAGTTTTCCAAAAATAACTCAAGAATTTAGCATCTCTATCCGAAACAATTTCCTAGGCATGCCATGTAATCTTACAATCTCTCTAAAGAACAAGTCAGCTATATGCGAGGCGTCATCCGTTTTGTAACATAGAATAAAATGTGTCATCTTAGAAAATCTATCCACAACCAAAAAAATTGAATCTCATCCACGTTTAGTCCTAGGCAATCCTAACACAAAATCCATTGAAATATCAATCCAAGGCTCACTAGGAATTGGTAAAGGAGTATACAAACCGTTGGCTGCACTTTGGATTTAGCTTGCCTACATGTTACACATCTACCGCAAATTATTTTAATGTCTCATTTCATGTGAGGCCAATAGAAGTGTTCCTGCAAAACAGCTAAGTCTTTGCAACTCCAAAATGTCCTATTAATCCCCCACCATGAGATTCCTGCAATAATAACTCCCTCAAGGAGCAATTAGGCATGCATGACTTATTCTCTTGAAATAGGAATCCATCAAGCCTAAAGAAACTTACCACATGCGGTTTTCTCACTAGCCTGGTATTCCTTACAAAATTTGTGGTCATCAGCGAATAAATTTTTAATATGCTCAAAACCAAGCAATTTTGTATCAAGTGTAGAGAGTAATGCATACCTGCGAGAAAGTGCATCGGCGACCACATTCTCCTTACCTTGCTTATACCGAATGACGTATGGAAACGTCTCAATGAACTCCACCCAACGAGCGTGCCTTTTGTTTAGCTTGTGTTGGCCCTACAAATGTTTCAAGGACTCATGATCAGTGTGAATCACGGACTCTTTAGGCCATAGGTAGTGCTGCCAGGTCTCTAAACCTCGAATCAATGCATATAACTCCTTATCATAAGTTGAGTAGTTTAAGGCTACCTCGCTTAGTTTATCGCTGAAGTAAGCAATTGGTCCTCCCTCTTGCATAAGAACTGTAGCTATACCAATACCTGAATGGACTACAACCCGTAGTTTGACTAGTGGACCGATTATAAGCAAACTCAGCTTGTGCAAGAATTAAATCCCATTGATGAATATTCTTACCAACAAAGCTCCGCAATAAATTTCCTAAGCTTCAATTGACAACTTTAGTTTGTCCATCGGTTTGAGGATGACAAGTTGAACTAAATTGCAAGTTAGCTCCAAGCTTCCTCCACAGAGTACGCCAAAAATGACTCATGAACTTTGTATCTCGATCCGATGTGATAGTCTTTGGAATTCCATGCAGCTTAACAACTTCTCGAAAATAGAGATCCACCACATGAGAAGCATCAAGAATCTTGCTACAAGGAACAAAATGCCATTTTTGAATAGCGATCAACAACTACCATAACCGAATCTATGTTCCTGTGAGTCTTTGGCAAACCCACAACAAAATCCATACTTACATCTTCCCAATGTGAATTAGGAATTGGAAGTGGAGTGTATAACCCAGTATTTTGGCCATGACTCTTGGCAATGTGACAAATTCTACATCGCTCCACATGTCTCATAACATCTCTCTCCATTTTTGGCCAATAAAAATTTTCTTTGATAAGAGAAAGAGTTTTATCTCTACCAAAGTGACCAGCAAGTCCACAACCATGAGCTTCAATGATAATGGCATTCTTCAAAGAGCATTATGGAATATACAACTGATTGCCTTTGAAAAGATAACCATTTTGTAATAAAAATGAGTGATAATGACCCTTAGAACATTCTTCCCATACCTTGGCAAAGTAGGGATCCTCCTTGTAAAACTCTTTCACCACTTCAAAGCCCAAGACATTAACTTGCATGGTAGAAAGTAAGGAATGTCGACAACTCAAAGTATCAGCCACTTGATTTTGAACACCCGCCTTATGCTTGAAAACAAAGGAAAATGATTGTAAAAACTCACTCCATTTGGCATATTGGGAATTGAGTTTTCGTTGGCTATTCAAATACTTCAAGGCCTTGTGATCCGAGAACAAGATGAACTCCTTAGGACTCATCCTATAGGCTGCTTTGTTTGGAATGATGGAACCCGGTATAAAATCAATGCAATGTTGAATGTCTCTCATAGGAGGGAGACCATAAGGAATTTCTTCGGGAATGACATCAAGGAACTCTTTAAGAAGAGATTGCATAATAAGAGGTGGTTCATTCACTTCTTCATTTTCTTCCATCACCACAAGAGCACAAACTTGTTAGAACACACAATTCCTTCTTAACATCACATATAGAGAGTAAATTATTTCCCTATCCTTTATAAGGTTTGGGGAATCTTTCCAAACGCAAAGGACCCAAAATGATCCTTACTCCATCTTTGACAAACTCATAAGTATTCTTGGAAACCGTCATGAATAGATTTCCTATCATATTGCCATGGTCTACCGAAAAGTAAATGGCAAGCATCCATAGGCACAACATCACATAATATTTCATCTTTGTAATTCTTGCCAATAGAAAATTGAACAAGAGTGCGTTAGTTTACCTTCACCTCGTTTCCTTTTCGAAACCACGTAAGCTTGTAAGGTTGAGGATAAGGTTATGTCTTAAGTTTCAGCTTCTTTACCATGTCTTCAACCACCACATTTTCACAACTTCCACCAGCAATGATAATATCACAAACTTTGCCATGGGAAGTGCATCTTGTTTGAAAGATGTTTGTCCGTAGCCATTCATCACAATCTTCATAGACTGAACTCAAACTTCTTCGAACAACAAGTGATTCTCCAATGTCGGCATAAGTGACATCTTCGTCTTCCTTGTTTTCTGCATCTTCCTCCATTGGTTCTTCTTCATTGCCTTCATCCATCCATTCTTCTTCAATAAGAGTCACCACTTTGCGGTTTGGAAAATCAGAGGCAATATGACCAAATCCTTGGCATTTGAAGCACTTGCGAGAATTAGGATTTTGGTGAATTGAACTTGGTCCTCCTTCATTCTTCGGAGTTGAGGAGTCGCTTTGTTTGCTGCAAACTTTGGTGTTGAAACTTTAGGAACTAAAGAGTTCCCTCGGTTGGAATGACCTTCCTTTGCTCCAAATCATGGTCTACTTCCATGAGCCTCCATTTGTTGCTTTTCTACCTTTATTGCTAGCTTCACAACATCATTGTAAGTCCAGTACAGTTGTAATTGGACAATATTGCCAATCTCCCACCTTAGCCCACCAAGAAAGTGAGCGATAGTTTGCTCTTCTGGTTCCGCCACATCACACTTCATTATGAGATGATCGAACTCAGCAGTATATTCTTCACCGAAAGATCCTTTTACTTGAAATTATGGAACTTAAGAAAAATTTCTTGCCGGTAATTATCCGGCAAAAATTTTTGCTTAAGAACTTTTCTCATCTTTTCCCATGTAGCAATACGACTTCTTCCTTCTCGAGCATGTTGCTTCTTTAGATTCTCCCACCATAGAGAAGCATATTTCTTCAATCTCAATGCAACAAGCTTCACCTTTCTTTCTTCTGGCACCTCCTTATAATCAAAGATCCGCTCCACCGAATGTAACCAATCAAGAAACTTGTCCGGCTACATCCTTCCTTCAAACTCGGGATATCAACTCTCACATCTAGTTGATCTCGTTGAACTTCAAGGTTTCTTCGATTACGTCGATGATGATGATGAACATGTTCCGCCGACGATGCTTCACTTCGTTCATGATAGAAAGGATTCTCATTCTCATGATGAGAAGATTCACCATCTGAATCATGATGAAAACCAAAAGGCTCATAATGCTCAAGACGTTGCTGAAGTTTTTGTAATTGTCTTCTTAGATCTGCAATTTTAATTTCATGGAGATCTTTTTCACGAGCTGGAGGAGAGTCAACATTTGGCCCACGACGACGACGACCTGCCATGATAACCAAAAGCTCTGATACCACTTGATACTGGGTTTAACCGGAGAAAGCGCGGGACACCTTGGGAGCACCTCGGAACACCTTGAGAGTGTTGGAATGAGAGAAATGGACACCTCGGAGTAGTAATGGAGACCTTGGGATGTTTGTAGGAACGTCAAGAAACACTCTGGGATGTAGGAATATTATGGGAGTATCTCGGAATGTTTGTAGGACGTCGGGAAAGAGTATAAATATCTCGGGATGTTTATGGAAAGGTCGAGAAAACACTCGGATAGATAAGCTCACCACCCAAATAGAACACAAAGGGATACACCCAATGTAATCCAACACGGGATACAGAGCAAGAACTCGCCACCTATCGGAATCCACCGAAGGATAAGAGTTTGTAGAAGAAATCCTTCTTCAAAGTAGCCTAAGGCTCAAGTTGTATAAACACTCAAAATCTCTCTATTCTTTCCACTACAAGAGAAGGGTTTAAATAGCAAAGCTTGGAACAGCCCTCCAAGCATGAGTAAATGAAAATTACATTTTCCAAAATATTAATTGAGACATACAAGAATCTTAGGGAAATGAAAAGACATGTTGAAAATCCAAAAGAACAAGCTAAAAATAGCAAATTCGTCCAAAATTCGCTGGACCTCGGAATTAGTTGCCAGCCTGACCTCCTTGGAGTAATTCAACCATAACTTTGTCTAGAAAACTCTAAATTATACATCGTTTGATGCGTTGGAAACTAGATTCGTAGAGCTTTCTAACAAGCCATAGCTAGAACAGAAACCCTTCGTGAATCATTCCAGACTTTAATTTTAATCTTGACCTTTGTGCTAACCACACCTGTGTCACAATATCTCAAATAATACATGGGTGTGTAATAAGTAAACACCCCCAAAAATAAGGGGTGCAAAATATATTTAATTCTAGATTTTATTATTTGAATTATATTCTTTAACTTTTTTTCCTCTATGAAACTTCGAAGACTATGTATTTAGATCCAATCAACCACCTTGTTGAAGGCGATATATGTATAATATATACACACATGCATTGACATAGTTGCTCGATCGGGATGACGAGGGTGTAAACATTATACATTATATATCCAACATTTTTTCTCGGTCAGCTTTCGGCACAGCGCTGTAAGGATAAGATATTTATCCAGAGAATCGTCGATCTCATCCCAAAGTTAGCATATTCTCGATTTTCTTGCGTACAAAATAAAAGACCAAGTTTTGAGATTCGGAAAAGGCTATATATTAATCTTATCTGCTTTCTCCAGTGAGTTCCTTAAAGCTTTCTCTTTATTCTTAGCATGAAAATCAAGTGCAGGTGTTCAATCCATAACAAACAAATTCTTGTCCAATCACTTACACATGAATCAATATGATACAAATCTTGATCCGTTCAACGTGTGAATTCCCTTTCTGTTTTCCCTGCAACGAAAGGGTAAAAGAAAATCACATGGTCCACTCTATTCATTTAAATCTTTTCCCTGCAAAGAAAGGGTTTGAATCAAGCTTCGCCAGATCTTGACTCGGTCACTTGAAAATTTCTCGGAGACTTTACATGTACGCCAAACAACATTGTCCTTGACTCCTTTGGAATTCAGCGCCGGCAAAGAAAGGCCGCCATTGCCGGAATATTGAAAATAAAAACCCCAAAAAATGGACATATTATTACGTTTTGTATTGAATAATACTTGTATTGAATTGATTAGATTACATCTGTTTATATACAGGAAATGTTCTCTGTAAAGCTAACTAACAAACTTAAATGTATTGGCTTCTAGAATTTGAACGTCCTTACATCCACCCCCCTCAAGCTGGATTGTGTATGTTGAGTAGTCAGAGCTTGGTAACTAAAAAGACAAACGTCTCAAAGACAAGAGGCTTTGTCAACAAATCTGCAAGTTGGTGTTCTGTTGTAACATGTAAGGTCTTGACCAAGTCGTGTTGCACCATATCCCGAACTATACTACAATCAATGTCAATATGGACTCTGACAAAGCTTCCTGCGGTGCATATTTTCTTGGAATCTTCATGGAAAGAGCACGCAGACATGCATTACATATTGTGTCTCGTCAATTCAAAAAGGGCCTCTCATTCCAATATAAATGAAACCCTCCCACCAAAGCCTCGAAACAAGCTAAGCGTGTGCCCTGTTGTTATTCCTCTTCTTCCCCTTCATCATAATGGCTCAACCCTTTCAACATTTTCCACCTCCTCCAGGTCCGAGTGTTGCACAGTCGGCTACCCCTGTTTGGATCATCAACCCTCAGTACTGTGCTCCCTACCCGTCGATCTTACGATTGTTAGAAAGGTGTTGACCATCTCCGATGGCCACTTTGTTGTTACAGACGTCAACGGCAACGTCATTTTCAAAATCAAGGGAGCCTTGCTAACCCTTCGAGATCGTCGTGTCCTGATTGATGCTGCTGGAAATCCCATTGTCACTCTTCGACAGAAGGTTTGGTTGATAATTTCGCTACAAACATTGCATCCTGTTCCTTGTATGTTTTAGCTTCGTTAGGTTCTGTAGATATTCTGATCTGACTGGAAATAATCAGTGTCGTTTCAATAGATGATGAGTGCACACGACAGATGGCAAGTTTTCAGGGGTGAAAGTGTAGAGCCCAATGATCTGATTTTTAGCGTTAAGCGATCTTCAATGATCCAACTAAAGGCCAAGCTTCATGTGTTCTTGGCAAACAACACGAAGGAAGATGTTTGCGACTTCAGGGTTGAAGGCAGTTGGCTTGAAAGATCTTGTACCATTTATGCTGGAGAATCTTCCACACTTGTTGCTCAGGTAAAAGTTCCCCTCTTTTTCTTTCCTCAATCAATTGGAATTTACATATAAATGGTGATAGACCTTTAGATTGATTCTTCAGTACTCAAGGTGATGGATGTTTAATTGAGCATCACGCTTAAACGCTAAGAATCTCAGACTAATTCAATTCATTGCTGGGGATGATGCAGATGCACAAGAAGCACACTGTTCAAAGTATTTTGATCGGAAAAGACAACTTCACGGTGACAGTTTATCCTAATATAGATTATGCATTCATAGTGGCCCTTATTGTGATTCTGGACGGGATCAACCATGAAGATGACGGTTGAGATGATTTGGATCCGAGAAACAGGGGAATTTGATGTGTTTTGGCTTGATCTACTTAGATATGTTCACGACAGTCGCTTTAGCCTATTAATAGTTAAATAATGAGGTGTTCACTTCGTTGAATATGTCATCCTCTTAGTGCAGAGTTTGAGATAATCTGGCATTTCAAATTGTAGAAGAAAAATTAATTGATGTGTTTGGCTTCACACACTCTGTTCTATAGCTTCACATCAACCCCATTTGCCTTTTTTTGCTTAAACAGCGAGGTTTGCACTTAAATTGAATATATTATCCTTCTACTTGTTCTTAAATTAGTTTAAGCAAATGCCCAGTAATGGGAGTTCGGGTGAATATCGAATGTTGAAGCCATTGGAGGCTAAGACAGGTTCTACTTTCCTGCACCATTCAAATTGTTTAGAACGGTATATACATTTGACTCATAATTGTTTAGAACATGGTTTTGTGATCTACAATATTTTGTCATTTTCCCAAATTGGTTAGAAATCTAAAACAGAGCAGAAAAACGTTTGGAAACTGGAAACTTTTTTATAAGATTACAACTGACAAAAGGCTTATTTTCCAAATATTATATATCAATAATCTCTACAAAAGAGGGACTGATCCCTTCAGTTACAAAACACAGAAAGCAACCAAGCTCCTAATCTCAGTCAACACAGATTACAGATTACAGAAAACCCAAGGGATACAAAAGGCAGCAAAGCTCATGAACTCAAATCAACACCAACTTCCCAGTTTCTCAATAGCCTGCCAAAGTAACACAACACAACCTTATACCTGACAAAAGTTTCGGACTTCCTCCATAACACAGACCAATCTTCTAGAAGAGTTTGTTGATACATATTAGTCATTTTGATTACTACAAAGAACTTAAAATTCTAACCTCTTAAGCACTTCATGATTTTACACATATTTGGTATGAACCTGAAACCAGTGTTTGATGACCATATATATCAGGGTGCGCAGCTCAAATCATTTTATTTGGGGCACTATTATGTATTCTATAAACATAGGAGGGCTAGAATTTAAGGGTACCTCAGATTCCAAATTGTAGTCTTAGCAAAATATCTTCTTACAAAATACAAATAAACTTACTAATTAAACTTTTATATTCAAGTTTAGCCAATAAATAAGTTTTGATAAATAAAATTGTTAAACTAGTTGTTCCTAAATAATCTTGAGACATAGTTGTTCCTAAATAATTTTTTATAATCTTAAGTTTTGGAAAACTTTTTCTGCAGATCCAACCTTTGAAAAATAAAGCTAGAATTAAATTTTGTGAGGACTAAATTAGTAATAAAGTAGGCACTTGTGGTGTTAGGTTCCATGAGAATAATTTATTGGGAATGATGCTATTATTTTGAAAAGAGACTTAAAAGTTGATAGAGTTAAAGTGTTATTATTGATAGTGTTAGTTTCTAGGATGTATTTTTTATTTTAAATTTCAATTTTTGGAAACTAATTTTTAGATGATCCTATTTTGTACACCTTTCATTAAGTTTTATTTCAAAAAAATTAGGCTTTTTTTCTTCTTCTTAATTTTGATTTTGCTATAATATAGTCTTCCGAATCAGGGTCTTTGGCAATTGCCTCACTTGCCTACCCCTCCAAACTGCCCATGACTGTACAAAATGATATCCATCTAGGAATGTTGTGTGCATACCGCTACTCACAATCAGTCTATCAGACCATGACCAAGTCGCTTTTTAATTTGCCGGGCACTAAATTACGTGTTCTATTACCAGTAGGAGGGCTAGAATTTAAGGGCACCTCAGATTCCAAATGTGTAGTATTTAGCTCCATTATACACCAATCAATAAATACAAGCTCTTCAGGATCATTGATAGAATTCAATAATGTATTGGAAATTATTAGGACTGAAACTTTAGCACTAAAACTTTTCTAGTACTTGCCTTGTGTGTTTATTTTACTTTTGAAAAAAAAACTTGCCACTTGCACGAAGGAAATCCACCCAACTGGGAAGCTTCATGCTCTCCCACCACTTCAATTTTTTTTTTTTTTAACTTGCCACTTGCGTGAAGGAATTTCCTGCACGCAAGTCATGTAAAGTTTGATTGGTGTTATGTTTTTTCACCTTCTTTCCTAATTAACCAAATTCGAAAATTACCCCTAAATTTCTCATTTACCAAATTATCCCCAGACCTTTTTCTATAACTCCCAAATCAATTGTCACTAATAATATTAAATTTTTTTAATGGATATTACATCACCGATTATAGTTGCTTGGGATGAAGGAGTGTAAACGTCAGTATTATTTTTTTTCTAAGCAACTTGAAGAGTCTAAATAACCTTATTTATTAGGGAATGGACTTAGTTCTAATATTTATAAGGTTCGAATGTGTCCTAACAAGTTACTCTGATTGAGCCAACATATTAATGAATGAATTATTCAATTCCCCAGATTGACTTAAAAGTGGTTTAACGCCTCCTTTTTTTTATTTTTAAATTGATTTATTTAATAATGTGTTGATTCAATGAGAGCCGCGTGCTATTAGGACATATTAGGACATTAATATCCTAAGTGAATCTAAACCTTATTTATTAGAGCCAACAATATTATATATCCACTTGTAACAATTATTTTAATCGGATCTAGTTTATTATGTTTAATAAGAATATTCTTATTTTCTTGCTTAATAAAAGACATAATTTTTGAGTTTTGGAAAAGGCTACCAATCAATTAATTATTTTTATTCAATTTTTAATTCAGTTTTTTATAATTAAGGAACATTAGAAAACTGTCCATTGTCGTGGTTTGTTGTATCGGATGGTTTAATTTTATAATTAGCTAGGTTCTTGTTAAGCAAGATCACGAAATGGTCGTTGACGACTTTGGGATGATTGACGATTGAAGACTCGAGCAGGTTGCATAGAGATACGGCCTTCGAATCTTTATGGAATCAGAACGCAGACATGAGAGATAACTTGCACGTACGTCGTGCTTCATCAATTCGAACTGCAGTACTAAACGGGCCCCTGACGCCTATATAAATTGAACCCTCGATCGCACCGGAACCTCGAAACGAAAACAAGTGAAGCTTTTGGCCCCTTTTTGAAGATTCATCTTCCCTTCATCATAATGGCTGAACCTGTTCAACCTTTTAGTTTTACATCTCCTCCAGCTCCGACTTCGCTACTAGTGTTGCGATCATCAACCCTCAGTACTGCTCTCCTCGCCCCGTCGATCTTACGATTGTCAGAAAGGTGCTGATCATCTCCAATGGCAACTTTGTTGTCACTGACATCAACAACGATGTCTTAATTAATTTTCAAAGTCAGGGGAACCTTGCTAACCCTTCGAGATCGTCGTGTCCTGATTGATGCTGCTGAAAATCCTGTTGTCACTTTTAAAGAGAAGGTTTGGTTGATAATTTCACTACAAACGTTGCATGATGCATGAATCATAGGAAACGGATTCCCTCCAAAGGAGAGAATTCCGAAGCCTACAGAAGGCATGGTCCAGATTAAAAGAAAATAAATCAACAGTTAATACAAGGTTACTTCATTCAATGAAAAAAAAAAAGTTAATATGGCTTATGGCTAGGCTTATGCGGCTCCAAATCCCTCAAATTTCCTTCTTTCTCCGGCAAGCTCCCATCTATTAGGTTACTGGAGAAAGAAAGCACAATTACTGTACACAACCTTGTTTACCTGGAAGAGATGGCTTGAAAATGGCAGGGCCGAATTGTAATTTGTCTATCTTATGAAGTTTATCTTATAAAGGAAACATCTTCATTGCAAACATAAGTACTTATTAAATACTGACTTCGAAGTAATGGTCCTTAGGTTCAGGACTTTTTTCGTCCATTAATATATTTGCTTGAGACCAAAGGTAGTATTAGAAAGTTAAAAAATTCTTCAGATTAAAATTTTCAAAGTTGACAAGTAACATGGGAAACCAGAAAACAAATATGCATTAAAAAATTGGGATAGAAAGAAATTGATTTATGCATCAGAACCTTCTCGAAGAACCTTCTGCTCTTACACTCTACAATAACAGTACCGACCCTTGCGACCTCTCTCCGAAACCGATTCAGCAACCTCTCCTCAAGCTCGTTGTCGTCCACAATCACCTGGACGGCTGGACGTTGTACGCCAATTTAAAGTAGAGGGTGTTGGCATAAGCTAGAGAGGGACATATCACAGACGCCAAAGAAGAAGAAGACGATGACGAGGAAGAAGAAGAGAGGGGGCCTTCTTGGCCATCAGTGGGACGTACCCGTTTCTAGGTTTCTGGGTATGAAAAGGAGTGGGCTGGGAAGAGGAAGGAGAGGGGAGAGAGAGCAGTAATGAAGAGGAAGGGAACTTGCGTGAAAGGAGGAGAAGAGAGCTCGCGTGAGAAAGAATGAAATTTGGAGGATTTGGAACCGCTAAGCCGAGCCACAAGTCATATTAGCCTTTCTTTTCATTAAATGAGGTGGACTTGTATTAATCGCTGATTTGCTTTCTCTTAATTGGACAATGCCTTCTGTAGGCTTTGGAATTCCGTTCCCTCGATCATGTTCCCCTATATATATATATATATATATATCTTTTAACTTCGTTAGGTTCTCTACTGCTCTACATATTCTACTGATCTGATTGGAAATGATCAATGTTGTTTCAATAGATTTGGACTACACACCAATGATGGAAAGTTTTCAGGGGTGAAAGCGTAACGACCAAGGTTTCGATTTTTAGCGCTAAGCGATCTGCAATTATCCAACTACGGGCCACGCTTCATGTGTTCTTGGCAAAGAACACAAACGGAGGATGTTTGCGACTTCAAGGTTGAAGGCGATTTTCTTCAAAGTTCTTGTACCATTTATGCAAGAGAATCTTCCATAATTGTTGCCAGGTAAAGAAGTTTTCTCTTTTTCTTTTCTCAATCAATTGGACAATTTACAATATATAAACCGCGGTGATAATGCTTTATATATATTGTAGAAGCAGTGCAATCAATTCTTCAGTACTCAAGGTGATGGATGCTTAATTAACCATCACGCTTAAATGGTGAGAAACTCCGACTAGTTCAATTCATTGTCGTGGAGAATATTGCTGATGGACAAAAAGCTCACTTTTGGTTCTTTGATTGGGAAAGCCCACTTCACAGTGAGAGCTCATCCAAACATAGACCGCGCATTCATAGTGGCTCTTATTGTGATTCTGGAAAGGATTAGATCAAAACGGAAGAAGGTGGTTACGAAGACGATTAGGATTGCGCGACTTGTAATAAGTTTACACTAAATGACAAGCGAAATAGATCATGTCGTGTTTTGCTTGATCTACTTAGATATGTTCCCTACAGTCGGTTTAGCCTATTCATAGTTAAATAATGAAGTGCGTACGTACGTACTTCGTTGAATATGTCCTTGATCTATTGCAACAAGCGTTTGAGATAATCTGGCACTGCTAATTGTAGAAGGAAACTTAAATAATGTATTTCGCTGCACTGTTTCATAGTGGATCCCATTTGCTTCTTTTTTGCTTTAACAATTAATGATGCTTGCACTTAAATTGAATATATTATCCTTTTATTTGTTCTTAAATTAGTTAAGCAAATGACCAGTAATCAGTAATGGGAGTTATTTCTATAAGTATTTGAAGTGGCCAAGACACGCACTACAAGAAAATGGGGCTATAGCAACCAAATTTTTGGCCACCAACTAAATGTGGTTGCTAATAGTTGACTTTTAGCAACCAAATTTGAGAATGATTGCCATTGAGACTTTTAGCAGCAAATTTAAGATAGTAGCTAATTTTTGGTCAAAATAGATAAGGACTACCAGATGATTGAAAAAGTTGGGCAATTAAAAGTTTTGATTATTGATTGGTTGCTAAAAGTTAAATAATGACAAACAATATTTTTTTTTGAAATTATTAGGATATTGGATTATTGAACCAGATTTTTTTGGCTAAAAGTTGTCCTTATTGGGTCTAATGATATGCCTAACAATTGAACTAATTATTTAAACATGATTGGTTGCTAAAAGTTAAACAATATGCTAATATTTTTTGGTTGAAATAAGATATTAGCATGTTAAACAATGGCAACCAACATTTAATAGTCACACATGATGACCTTTTTGTCACCAATCAAAGAGATGGTTGCTAAAAGTCATAGAATTAAACAGCAGAAGGGACCGTTAAAAAAAGTCGTTGCCTTTGCATCCTTGAAAAAAAAATTATAAGTTGGGAGCCACACGTAAAAAACTATCTGACTTTCAACTTTTAGCCTTTCTTAATTCTCACTTTATCCTTTCTTTCACCATTCTCTTCATTAATGTTTCCTTCTTTATTCTCTTCACCAAGGTTTCCTTATCTAAAATTTTGTGAAAAATTCTACACAAAACTTAATTTTGCATCTCAAAAAGCAAGAAGAATAATTTTTAGCTAAAATTTATTGATATTTTATATTTTATATAATATTTATAATTTATTATAAAAGGCCTTTTTTTGTAATTTTGCCTAAGGCTCCATTTATCTTAGAGATAGACCTATAAGATATTGGTCCTTTTTCCACTAGTAGAAAATTTGGTTTTAGGGATGAACGGTTTTAGGAGCGGACCATAATCCATCCCTAAAGATGCCTTTTCGGGACTAGCAACAGCATCCATCCCTAAATCCATCGACAAGGCACATTTTAGGGACGACACAAACGTTCGTCCCTAAAAGGGACCTTTTAGGGACGGATTCAACATGTTCGTCCCTAAATGTCCACCTTTTAGGGACGAACAGGACTATCCCGTCCCTAACATTTTCCCACTACATGGCGGGAAGATTTTAGGGACGGAAATTTTCCGTCCCTAAAAACGTTAACGGTTTGAACCTATAGTCATTTGGTTCCAACCTAATAAGTACGTTCAAACCTAACAGTAACCGATTCGCACCTGGAACAAGTAACACGTTCGCACTTAATCCTAATAGGTTCGCACTGGTTAATTGAAAGTGCACGACACCTTGTCTTCGTGTGACACAGAGGTTCGAACAATAATTAATATGTTAGAACCGGTTTCATTTTAGAGGTGACATAATGACGAATCGACACGTGGTCCGAAACAGTTCTAACCCGTATAAACACCGTTCGAACAGGGTTAGAACCATAGTTTTTTAGGTTAGAACCACATTGTTTCCAGTTAAAACTTGTATTATATAGGTTAGAACGGGTTGTGTGCATTCGAATAGGTTAGAACGGGTTTGGAAACACATTAGAACGGATTTAACAAGTTCGAACTCTTATTAATAGGTTAGAATTGGTGTCTTTTGTGTTATGATTTTGTCATTTAGGTTCGAACTTTTTTTTGGTTAGAACTGGTTGTGTTTATTCGTAATAGGTTAGAATTGGTTACTTCAATGTTAGAATTGAAACCATACAGGTTAGAACCTTTTTGATAAGTGGTTAGAACGTATTAAACAATTTTGCACTTATATGTACAGGTTAGAACCTATTTTTTTTTTTGGTTTTATTTTCATTTAGGTTCGAACCTTTTATTTACAAGTTAGAACCAGTTCCGACAGAATTTTTTTTTTTTACTTCAATTTCAAGTTTTAGACAAGAATGGTTGTGGAAAGCGTGCTAGACACAGCTTGGCTGACGCGGACCAGCCTGTGACAGTCGAGGAGTGCCGTCAGTTGATTTTGGGCCGCTTGGTCCAAATGGAGAGGGAGGCTCGGCCATTGGAGCTCCAGGGGCTCAACTTCGAGGGTAGGACCATACACGACGTGATCCACTCTCAGGGCTGGGATCCCATCACAGTTCAGTCTGGCACGATCTCATTGCCAGTAGTCCGGGCCTTTTATGTAGGGTGATGGAGCAGCTCACGCACTGGGTGGTACGTGATAATTAATTGTTATTTAATATTTTTATTTATTTATTTTTGTAACACGTAAATTAATGATTACTGGTTTTCTTGCAGGACTCTTATGACATGACGGTTCGGGACGTTACAGTCACTTTTTCTACCCAGCAGATTGCTGAGTTCCTCGGGCTCCCTCGGCCCGAGGGACCGACAATTCCTAAGTTGGAGGACCTAGCCCCACTCCAGCCCTTCGACCTCTTCCGGCTCTGCATCGAGAGTGGGGAGAATGTGCCGGGAGCGCCGCACATAGTGCACAAGACCCTAAACGACTTCTTCAGGATGTTGCACCTCATAATGGCCTACAACATCGACCCAAGGAAATGCACGACAGAGTCGACTTTTGAGCGGGCGAGGCTCATGGTACGACTGGTCCGTGGGGTTCCTATGGACCTGCCCGGGTACATGTTTAAGTTGGCCCTGGATGCGATCTCCCGCATGTTTAGCTTTTTTTTTTATCTTGCTTTATTTGCTGGTTGCCTACAGGCTTTTTGTACATGTCCATTACATTTTTATGTATACCCGATATGGACTTTGTATGATATGCGACATGATGTATATATACCTCTTTTGTGACTATATGTATTTTTTTACACTCACTGCTATACGTCTACGACAATTCCATGACACATCATGATAAATTCATATTGTATGATTTGTTACATAATCATGACAAAATATTATTTTCTAAAATAATTCGAATATTTATTTTCGAAAAAGATAAATAAAATAGCAAATAAATTTATACAAACTTATAGAAACCCCCCTTAGTAAACTTAATCCTATTATTCTTGCTTTTGTAAAAGAATTTAAAAGAACCAAAATAAATACACAGGAGAAAATCATGCTAAAAAATATTACCTAACCGGTTCGAACTACAACATTAATAGGTTCGAATCGGTTGGACATTAAACTTCGAACGTATAATTAAATAATTGGAGTGGTATGAGCACGTTCTAACCTAATACTATGCGATTAGAACTGGTTATATCCGTTGGAACTGGTTATGAATAGGTTCTAACCTGAACTCACCGATTGTGTTTTTCAGGATCTTATAGGGTTCGAACCATATATAGTTCCGTTCGAACCTCATAAAAGGTTCTAACCTCTTATGAGACGTTCGAACATGTTACCACTCATGGTTAGAACTTAATAACCCAGTTCGAACGGGACAATTGCATAGTTCGAACCTATAAATTGGCGGGCGGAAAGAACGCGCCAAATTTTTTGGCGAAAATTTGGGACCTAGTAACCAGTTCGAACCTGATACCGAAAGGTGCGAACCACTTTGATCAGGGTCACAGCGACGTCATCCCGTTAATGGAAGCCGTTCGAACCAGAGTGTATAGGTTCAAACCTGTTTGCCAGACCTGCAAAAAAAGCAGACAGCCCCCGAGTGTTCACTTTGTGTGAACCACTCGGGGCTGCCATGTTTTCTCTAAGGAGCGGCGTGATTTGGTGAGTTTATCTCTAAGTTGATCATTGATATTTGTGAACATTTGGTTTTGGGGTGTGATTTCTAACATTGAAGTTGGTGTTTTTTTTGTTGGTGGTGGGTGAAAGGGAAAGAGAAAAGTAAAGAGGAGAAGAAAAGAGGGACGAAATCCGTCGATTTGTGGCCTTAGACATTTGGAAATCAATTGGTATGTATCACTTTCATATTGTGTTGCTATTTTCATGCTTCGTTGGTGATTGTGTGTGTTTTGGTTGGATTTCAATGGCATGAACGGCGAGATTCTGGGCTCTCTGTGTGAACCGGTTCTAACCTCTAAACATGAGGTTCTAACCTTGTAGTAGTTCGAACCTAATTTTTAGAGGTAGAACCGGTTCACTTAACAGGTTGGAACGGGTTATATTTCTGGTTAGAACCGGTTAGTACGCAGTTAGATCCTTAAAAAAGGTTCTGACCGGAATATCAGTTAGAACCAGTTGTGTCAAGTTCAAACGCCATTCTAACAGGTTCGAACCTTTTAAACCTTTTATTGCATTGGTTTGAATGACCTAATCTCTTTTGTTGTTGCAATTGTATGTAGGGAAAGAGTGAGATAAACCGAAGAAATAGATCAAAACTCACAATATATCACACTACAGGGACTAAGTCATTTGCGCGCAAGCGCCATGAATTGGTAATTGATTGTCATTCTAGTTTTATTGTCAATCACAATTGGCAACTAACAAGCATGCTTTCTTGTTTTCAAACAGCTAGGTGCAGTCCAGATTGATGAAGTGGGTCCTGCTGACTTATATGCTGCGTCACACAAGCGCAAGAATGGAGAATGATATGTGACGCTGCTAGGATGAATTTTGTAAGTAAATTAGATGTTAGTTGAAATGTGCTGCTATATTGTTATTTGATTTGGTAGATGAGGTGTTGGTTCAGTTTGGTTGGTGAATTGAAGTTTAAATTTTGGAGGTGTTGTTGGTTGCATTTCGTTGGTACATTGAAGTTACAATTTTGGAAGTGTTTGCAAGTTCTTGGTTCCATTGTAGTTTGCTGGCCAGAGTTGGTTTGATTTAATAAGTTGTATTGATATAAATCATTTATATATAGTTTGTAAAAAATGGGCTGGATAGATTTTATGCTGTTATGCTGCTGAATTTTTTTCTCCACTTATTCCATTTCTTTGTGTTTCACATTGTAGGAAAAGATGATGGAAGTGGAGGCCCAAGCAACCATGGAAGGGAGGACACTTACTGATGTGGAGGTTTTCACCCAGGTCCTCGGGGAGAAACGAGGGTACGTTAGAGGTTTGGGTGATTTGGTGCGGCCGGTTGTACCTCTTGCTCATCGTCATCGGCGGATATGGCGCGGAGATTGACGGAGACCCAGTTGGAGTTGGAGCAGATTAGAGCGGACCGTGAGAAAGAGAGCCAAGAGCAGATGCACGAGATCCACAGTTTGCAACAAAAGATGGAGGAGATGCAGGAGCGGATGGCACAATATGACCGATTTATGTCACGGTTTGCGTCGGGTGCTTTTGACGACGTCGGTGTGTAGTTTTCTTACGTTATCCATATTATTATTTGTTGGTTACAATTATATAGAACAACATTTCCAGTCCATACTTCACTTCGTACATTTTCTTTTCGATCGTTGTATATATACATATATTTTGGTACATTTGAGACTTTAATTTATAAATTTTTTCGCATGAGATGATATTTATTTGGGATGAATTTGCATTTAATTGGTGAAAATTAGTAGAATTTTCAAATTTGTTGTAAAACAAGTCACACAGGTTAGAACCTATAATATTCTGGTTCTAACCTGAAAACTGGTTAGAACCATAAAATAATAGGTTCAAACCAGTTCACCTGGAAAAGGTTCGAACCAGAGAAGATAGGTTAGAACCTAAAAGCGGTCCAAACTCTAAACAATAGGTTTGCACCAGTTCAGAGCCGATGAGGTTAGAACCTGACAATCAAGGTTATAACCTAAACTATTAGGTGCAAACCATAAAAGAACAAGTTCGCACTTCTTCGTGGTGAACCGGTGCTAACCTATACATTGAGGTTCGAACTCCGTTCCGTTTTAACCACTTCATTTACGAGACAACCATCTGTCAACTACTACGTTCTAACATGTTTGTTTAGGTTTGAACTTATTAAAACCAACTGGTTCGGACCGGTAAAAATAGGTTCGAACGCGTTATTTGAACCAGTTCGCACTTTTTCCAGTACAGGTTCTGACTAGGTATATGATTAAGTTTGAACCTGTACTATAGGTTCGAACCTATTATTGAACAGGTTCCAACCTCCTCTTCAGGGACGAACTTAATGGGATTCGACAAGCAGTTCGAACCGTAAAAGGATTAGGTTCGAACCGATACCTTTACGGACGAACCTAACTTGTCCGTCCCTAAAAACCTATAGATACACCACCTATAGGGACGGAAACGTCCGTCCCTAAAAATGTTTAGGGACGAATTATGAGTTTTTAGGGACGGACAACGTACGTCCCTAAAGCCCAAATTTCTATTAGTGTTCCTTTACTGTCAGAAAGCAAGATTTGGGAACACCAATTTGACAATAAGATATTAACGTCAGTCGCGGCGGCTACCACTACATGAAATTAGCTCACGGGCCACGATACGAATAAAATTAGGCGTGGCTAGTTTTCCGCTCACACTAAAACCCGAAAGGTGGATGGCAGCAAAGAAGTTCCAGCGTTTTGACTAGAAAAGAAAGTGAAAATTTATTATTTTTTGAAGTTGTACGTTTTTCTTCGTGGAGCATCAAACTATGTCTACAATAAAACTAGATAAGCAAATGTACTTTGTTCAACATTAATTGAAAACTGGTGGTTGACCAAATTCGACGTAATAGATGATCAAGATGGACGTATATATGGTTTCTACATATATATTATGAGAATTAGGTCCCCTCAATGTTTTATCTTTCAATAAGTCTTGCTTTTCACAAATATTCTTCCTAGAAGGATTTCAATGTTTTATTTTTTTTATTTTTTTCTCAGCAAACACCTTGCATCACATTACGAAACCAGGTTCAACAGACCTAGCGTCACAATCTGTTACAGAGTTAGGTAAGTGATCCAAACTAATACAGCCAGAGAGGTCAGAACTAATACACCATTGCGCCAAAAAGTGCGCAGCATAATTCCCCTCTCTCGGGGTCCAACTAAAACTCCAACTAGTGTTAGCCTCAAGAAGGCTTCTAATGGTCTCCACTTCACCTGCAACCTCCCAATCAGGCGTTACAATCTGAGACTGCACTTGGTTCACCAGCTCCAAGCAGTCACCTTCAATACAAATGGGAGAGCCCGCAAAGCAGGTGGCAACAGAACAAGCTAACCTCGCGGCCCGAGCCTCACCTTTAAGTGGATTTTTGCCCCGCACTTTCCCCACATGAGCCTGCTTAATAACACCTTGACTGTCTCTACAAATCGCAGCAAAAATCAGGTTATCGTTAGAGACAGCAGTATCATAATTAATCTTGAAGCAGCCCGAAGGAGGAGGAACCCAAGAGCGACTGGTATCACTAGCTTTACAATCTCAAGCTGCTAGATGATCAAAATACCTACGCCAAACATGGGCTATCATGAACTTTGGGTCCATAGGGGGTTGGCCATGCACAACTTGATTGCGGAAAAACCAAATAGCATGAAGCGTAATAGCCATCAATTTGTGGCCGAAAAGAAAGCCCCAACGAGAACCCAAAAAAGTACATGTCACAGTCCAGTCCCATAAGCGTTTAACCACGCATGGGTCAAGTACCAGCCACACTCAATACAAGCAAAGCAAGGTTCAATGCTACCTTCAATTCTCCAAATTTGTGTTTTAAACAGTAAGTTTGTTTTTTCTTGCCAAATTTTGATCTTGAAGAAGCTTACTATTAGAATCAACTTCTTAAATCTAAAATCAATGCTGTGCAGTCTACTATCAGAAAAAACTGAAGCTCTACAATTTATTTTACGAAGCAGTTTACAATATGCAAAGGGTCCATTTAAGTTCGCACAAAGCGTTCATTAAATATATTCAATCATTTAAAAAGATCAAGTTAAAAACATAATTATGAAGTACAATGGTTTCAGGAAAATACTGCCTGCATAACGAGGGCTCGCAATCAATCTATTTAACACCTAGATCCTCAATCTGCCCTTACTGACCCTTCAAGAATAGAATTACCTCGCATTGATAGGCAAGGCTTCTTTAAACTGAGACCTTCCAAATTATCACCCGAAGACCATTTTCAATTCCGACAACAAGTTCTCTGTTAAAACTAGAAAAATCAATACACCTTTTCTTTCACTGCTTATCTTCAACGAAGAATAGTAGAAGCTTTGCTAGCCCTACCAATCTAGCTCACAAACCTTAACAAGTGATAGGTCCAATATAAACCTAAGTAAACAAAAATTCTACGTTCAGCTAAACGATCAAAATCATGACTTGAAAACTCCTATTCTATCCACAAATTTATTGGTGTACTATCTCAAACTGAAAATTGAGAGGTGCTGTATATCAAATGTCCTCTTTTTCCAAGCATACCTTTAGAGCGGAAAGTAACTCTATAGATTCCCTACCTCTATCCATCAGAAGGTAAAAGCAAACCTACCACTCCAATGTCAGCAACGATTTATAGAACCTTTGTGTAGAACAGAGGCAACAGAAATGAAGAGATACCCCAAAAATGTTTAAATTCCAATTTCCAAAACACGTTTTTTCAAAGGTTTTAAACTTCTATCTTCTGTACTTTTTTGATTCATCGGCGACGTACACTAGACATCATTGGGAGACTGGCCTAAACATTACGTTTTCTTAATACAAACCAATTGGATTTGCTCACTAATACTAGTTGCTCACATTAGCTGTTGGAACACGCACGGATATTAACTCGAGTACCTTGCAATCTCTCCGCCTACCACCAATTTGTTAATCCCACGGGCCACGCAAATAAAATTCATCTTGGGAGAGATTACGCAATTGGTTTTCCTAATACTAGTTGCTCACATTAGCTGGGAACACCAATTTGACAATAAGATATTAACGTCGGTCGCCGCAACTACCACTACATGAAATTAGCTCCCACGGGCCACGATGTGAATAAAATTAGGCGCGGCTAGTTTGCCGCTCCCACTAAAAAGATCCCGCGTCCAGATTCCTTTCTTTCGCAACTTCTCAATTTTTGCTCTTCAATTTCTCCTAAAACAAAATGCACACCAGTCACCAGAGCACCCAAATGAAGGCTATCTGCTCCCTAATGGCATTCTCTTCCCCGCACATTTCCAGCGATGGTATTAGCTAGGCAGGAACTCCGTACTCGCACTCTTTCATTTACCTTTTTGAAGTTGTTCCAAACGAAGGCAGCAGCAAAAGGAATTTGGCAATCGATTTGCATTCTGCGGAGGACTCTACCCTCTTCACTGTGACAGGCAAGTCTGTGGTGCCCATTTTTTTTGTTTTTTTGGATATTCAGTTGTATTTGGTGTTGTATTTCCTATTGACATTGTAGAGTGGGAGTGATATTTTGGAATTATGAACGATATTGTGTAGTAGAGATTGTATTCCCCTTGGCAATGAACACTATCACGTAAAAATCAGTGTGAAGCAGTTAGTAACATTGCTGGTTTAAGTTGTATTTTCACATCAGCTGAATTTTTTCATTTTGTTTCTTCTTGTAATAAAATAATGCTTGGCTCTGTTTCTTGTTAAGCATTTGAAGCTTCTGAAGCAATTCATTTGATTCATAGAGTGAAGGTTAGGTTGATTTGTCTTAGGTTTCATTTCTATCACTTCTCTGCAACAAGTATTAATTTGAATAATAGATGGATGAACTCTAGAACCTTACGGTTACATGAGTTGCTTTGAGACCCCAAGAACCTTACGGTTACAAGGACACAATTGTATCAAGAGGTTTAGCAATTTCTTTGATATGAACCTCAAGTTGCACGCCATCTTAAAAGTGAGGCTTGTTTGATTTTAGAAATCAGATTTAGAAATAAGCTTGTTTGTATCACTGAGCTTTTGTGGATTGGATGGATTTCACCATGGTTATACGATTATTTTATTGACTTGCCCTGTTTATAGCCCTAATGTTTTTGCTAGTTGGGATATGACTTGAACACTTGTTTCCGGTAGATAAAGTTAAAATAGCTATACCTTGTGTGGGTTTTTTTTTTTTGGGGGGGGTGGGGGGAGTGAGATAGCTGCGTGACCCGCGGCTAGGACATGGACAAAAAGTAAGAGGCTTAAAAAAAATCAATTTTATCAAATAGGAAAGAGCAGGGAAAGATTCCAAAAGAGGCAAGACATTTTTTTCAAGACATTTTTAATAACACATAGAGATGTAATATCGTTCTACCACACATAGCAACCTAAAAGGGCAATTAAGGAGTAACGTAAATGGATAAAATATACTGTTTTGATTGGACAAAAAAAGGTAGATGGTATTGGATCAAATCTAACGGATATGTTAGGGTAAAAGTAGAATGTGAGAAGCAATAGATCCATACAGTTAATTTCTATATTTTATAAGCTCAACATTGCCTCTGGATTAGTTGTAAGTCAATCACAAAAGACAATACTTGGATTATGAAATGGTGAAGAGAAACACTTTAGTTCATGCATGCTCATATCTATAGTGTGCTGTTTTTCTATTAAAGTACTCAATTTATTTGTGGTGGTGTATAAAGATAGTAGGGATCCTTATGTCCTAATCTTTTATTATTAAGTGTCACGAGCCACTACTAATGTGTTTCCCAATGCAGATGGAGGAGGATGAAAACTTGATTCAATTCTACTTTAGATCCCACACTAACAAAGATAACAAATTTACTAGCACAATAGGAAAAGATAGATACGTGAGTATACAATGGATGTAGTGTATAGGCAAATTTGTCGACCTAATTCAGTTCTAATAATTATGAATGAAAATGAATTGTTATATGCGCAGGAGATGATGGAAGCATTATTTGAAGAAAGAGATTATAATAAAACCTCAAAAGAAGTGGCTAAGCAAGTGTTTCATAAAGTTCTTGGTCATCGCTACGGGCATGTAAGAAGGCTAGGGAAGTCTGCCATACCTAAACCAGCACCCTCATCACGTTCGTCTCAAGTCACTTATCTCACCGAACAAGTTGAGAAATATAAAAGTGAGCTAGAAATATGTAGAGAGAAGTATGAGAATATGCAAGCCACTATGCTAGAGATGATAGCCCACTTCGATTCATATGGTGAAAAAGTGGATATGCTAGTGTCACAAAGAAGCAATCCAGATGAATCTTTGGGAAATAGCCAACCATAGCGTGAAAGAAGTTTGAGACAGGTTTCATTTGTATTATCCTTTCACTATTTGCAATTATACCTAATATGTGCACATAAAATAGATTTAATCTTTGTACCTGATGTATATTTCTCATATTCACATCTTACTCATTGTTTGTATATATTTGCACGTAAATAGTATATGAATGAAATAGACGTTCCACTTTGTATATATTTTCTTTGTTGCCATCTTTGGCTCTATTGCAACTATCCGTTGACTCTGAACTTTTTCAACGACTCGCCGGCGATTATGTTGGTCGTATTTGTAGAGTTTTCTCGACGAAATCCATGTTTTGGGCAACATTTAGCTACCAATTCTTCACCCTTTTCTCGGGAGCTATTAGTCGCAGAGTGGAAGACTGTTGCGAAGAGACTCTACTTGTCGTTGTAAAAGGCTCTGTTGCGAAGAACAATTGCTAATAACTGTGAAACACTATGTTGCGAAGAGACTCCGCTTGTCGTTGTGAAAGGCTCTATTGCCAAGAAACTCTGCTTCTCGTTGTGAAAGACTGTTGTGAAGAAAAATTGCATGTCGTAGTGATAGGCTTTGTTGTGAAGAAAAATTATGCGTCATTGTGAAAGACTATGTTGCAAAGCAAAATTGCTATTTGTTACTAGTGTCCACGAGTCAATGGCAGCGAGCCTTTTCTCAGCAAATGTTGGTCGTCGAGTAAGATCTATTGCGAAGACAAGATTTTGTCATTGTGATAGGCTATAGTTCACCAATCAAACGCTGCGAGTCTTCCACAACTTGGATCCGTTGCAAAAGAGCTTTACCAACCAATTTCCATGTTTTTGCCGACAATAATTGGCGCTGTTACAACCAATATTTTTTGTAGAGTCGGGAGACATAAAAATTAAAAATAAATAGTATTACGCACATGGGCGACTGGGTATAAGTTGGTTATGTTTAATAAGCATATTCTTAATTTTCTTGCTTATAAAATAAAAGTCAAAAGTTTTGTGTTTCTGAAAAGGCTTCCGGCAGTACTCAAGCTAACAGTACTTATAATAATAGGAGTTATTTTAATATTTTAATAAGCATATTCTCAATTTTCTGGCTTAATTATAACATAAAGGCTTAATTGCACACAGGGCCCCTGAGGTATATGAAAGTTGCAAATGAACCCCTGAAGTAACGTTTTCAACAAATAGACTCCTGAGGTAGAGTTTAAGTCAAATCGAGGCCCTTCCGTCCATTTCTCATTAATGGCCATTGCTAACATAGCTTTAAAATTCATCATAACCAATTAGAAAGTGCCACTTGTCCAATTAAAATGTCATGCCACATCTGCGCCAGGTGTCTGCAATGGGAAGAACGCGTCGTCTCATTAAGTTGTTTTTTTTTTTTTTAACCAGGCGCGGTGAGCTGGCAAATACCTAGTGTAGATGTGGTGTAGATGTTTTAATTGAAAGGTGACGCTTTCTAATTCGTTTAAGACGATTTTAAAGTCCTGTCAGCAATGGCCATTAATGGGGCTGACAGAAAATGGACAAGGGGCCTCGATTTGACTTAAACTCTACCTCAAGGGTCTATTTGTTGAAAATATTACCTCAAAGGCTCATTTGCAACCTTTGTATACCTCAGGGCCCTAGATACAATTAAGCCTAACATAAGAGCCAAAAGTTTTGAGACAGCGCTAGCTGTAACAATTACTTTAATAGGAGCCATTTAATATGTTTAATACCCAACTTTCTTGATTATAAAATAACAAAATCAAATTTTTGGGATTCGGAAAAGGATATAAATCCTATCATCTCCTTCTTCCTCTGAGTTCCTTTAGAGCTTTCTCTCTTTTCTTAGGTAAGAGCGAGAAAATCAAGTGCATGCATTAATTTAATAACTTGGATGGAGATAAATATACGAATTATAAAATCTTCTAATTAAATGATCCAACTATGTAGAAAATAGAAATTCCTAACAAAGAAATATGTAGGGATTTCAATGTTATACCCAGAAATCTTAATCGTAAATTAAAACGAAATTTGTATAATGAATTACTTATACGGATCACTAAGTTTTTGTATGAATAATCATCTTAACAAGTTGTGGGGCAGAAGAGAAACAACGGGTACAAGTTGTGAACGGAAAATAATTAATTATTTTTAATTTGGTTTTTTATAATTAAGGAACATAGTAAACTATCCATATTCGTGGTTAGCTGTATCGGATGGCTTAATTTTATTAATTAGCTAGGTCCTTGACTTCTTGTTAAGCAAGATCACGAATTGGTCGTAATTGACGACTTTGGGATGATTGACAATTGAAGACTCGAGCTGGTTGCATACGGCCTTGGAATCTTTATGGAACCAGGACGCAGACATGAGGCATAACATATCAAATTTGGAGAATATGTGTAATTTTTATTAAGTTTAACAAAGCACTCTTACAACTTATATAAATAGAGCTGTAGCTCAAGTAAACTGTCATAACATAAAAGTAAAACTAAAATATGTTCTAGTTTTACGGCTGTACAAATAACACGTGTATTAACTAACTCAAGTCTTCTTCTTCACATTCTGTTATTTGGGTTATTGCAGCGGCTTGCTTCAGTTCAGACCTCTGTTCTTCACACTTCCCGGCCTTCAAGACGAACAACATCATAAATGTCCAAGATACCCATCTTGCCAACTAAAGCACTAAACTGATGACATCCTAACGCCTTTGTAAATATATCAGCAAGCTGCATTTGAGTGATCTTCACATGTAAAGTTTTGATAATACCAGCTTGTATCTTTTCTCTTATAATATGGCAATCTATCTCTCTTTGCTTTGTTCTTTCATGAAACACTAGATTTGAGGCAATATGTAACGCTGCTTGGTTATCACAAAATAATAAGGCAAGTTTATCATGAGATATATTCAAATCTTTAAGCAATCTAGTCAGCCATATAACTTCGCATACAGTGGAAGCCATGGATCTATACTCTGCTTCGGTGATAATCTAGAGATCGTTGATTGTTTCTTTGATCTCCATGAAACCAACGAATCACCGAGAAATATGCAAAAACCAATTCCTGATCTTCTGCTATCCACACATCCTTCACAATCCGAGTCTGAAAAGGCTTTCAGATGAATCTCGGATGTAGCAGAAAATAAAATTTCTTGACCCAGTGTTCCTTTTATGTACTGCAACAGTCAAGTAGGTGCCTTGAAGTGTGTATCACGTGGCTTATCCATAAATTGGCTTAATGACTGAACTGTGTAAGCAATATCTGGTCTTGTTATGGTTATGTATATGATTCTGCCAATTAGCCTTCTGTAAACCGAAGGGTCTTCCATCAAAATCTCATCTAAAACACTCAATTTAACATTTTGTTCCATAGGAAATTTAGAGATCTTACTACCCAACATACCACTGTCCTCTAGAATCTCTAGTGCATACTTTCGTTGACAGAGAGTAATGCCTGCAACAGACCGTGCAATTTCTATTCCTAAGAAATATTTGAGTGTAGCCCAAATCCTTCAACTTGAACTTGTTGTCCAAAAATACTTCCAAAGCATCAATTGTTGGAGGGTCATTAGATGCAATCAGTATGTCATCTACATACACTAATAAAGCTATAAAAGACTGTCCAGTGAGCCTAGTAAACAAAGAATAGTCAAAGGTTGATTGAACAAACCCGTGAGCTATCAAAGTGGTAGATAATTTGCTAAACCACTGTCTTGAAGCTTGCTTAAGAACATATAATGACTTAAGTAGCTTACAAACATGCTGATCCTCCCCTTGTTTAGCAAATCCGGGTGGCAAGCTTATGTAAACATCCTCATGTAATTCCCCATGAAGAAAAGTATTATTGACATCAAACTAAGAGAGATGCCAATTATGGACAGCTGCCAATGCAAGGACAGTGCTGACAGTAACCATCTTAGCCACAGGAGAAAACGTTTCATAGTAATCAAAACCTCTCGCTGTGTATAACCCTTGGCAACTAAGAGTGCTTTATAATGCTCAAGTGATCAATCAGCCTTAAGCTTCGCTTTGTAAACCCATTTACAACCAATGGGAGTTTTGCCAGCAGTAGGGTATCAATTTCCCAAGTATGGTTGGCCTAAAGAGCTGTAATTTCAGCTGCCATGGAAATAGGTAGGTTCATAGACAGTAGATAAGCAAAGGGAGAAGGCTCGATAAGGTGGAGATAGTCTAGAATAGGAAAGAAAATTTTCTAGAGAGTGAGGACTACCTGATTGAATAGCAACAATCCGAGAAGAGGGTGGTGAGAAAGTAACCTGCAATGATAATCACGTAAATAACTAGAGATGTTTCTGTTCCTAGTTAATCTACAAAGAGGAATTGGAGGTGGTGAATTTTCTGGAGCTATTGAAGTTGAAGACAGATGTGGAGAAGTATCAAAGGATGGAGATGGAGATTCAGTAGGTATATAAGTGAAGGAAGAATCAGGAACAATGTGAGGGAAGACGTGTGAAGAATGATCAGAAGAAAAAGGCAATGAGGGAGATTGTGAAATATGAGGAGCTGAGGAAAATAAAGTTTTATCATGAAAGGGATACAAAGTCTCATGAAAAACTACATTCCAAGAAATGAAGATAGTTTTAGTATCAAGATCAAACAAACGGTATCCTTTTGTGCCAAAAGGACAAAAAACAAATATACATTTTTGAGCCCGAGAAGAAAATTTATTTCAAAGACTAGGAAGGGTTGATGCATAACAAAGACAACCGAAAACTCGATGATGGATATAAGAAGGAGATGCACCATAAAGCATAGCATATGGAGACTGATTATTTAAGATTGGAGTAGGTAGCCTATTGATCAAATAAGTTGCAGTAAGAATGCAATCACCCTAGAAACATAAAGGGATGTTTGATTGAAATCTAAGAGCTCGTGCAATGTTAGAAGATGCTGATGCTTTCTTTCAGCTCTTCTATTTTGCTTGAAGAGAGTTTCCACACAAGTAGTTTGGTGAATGATACCAACAGTAGCATAGAATTCAGACATCATAAATTCTAAACATTGTCAGTTCTAATGCATTTTATAGTGGTCTGAAACTGAGTTTGAACCAATGTAAAGAATTACTTAAGTAAGGATCTAGTTTCATATTTGAGTTTCATAAGAAAAACCCAAAGACTTCGTGTACAATCATCCACTATGGTGAGAAAATAGCGATGACCCGAAGCTGTAAGAACAGAAAAAGGACCCCATATATATGAGTGTATGAGATCAAAAGGTTTGGAAGCAAGACTTGTACAATTATTGAAAGACAAATGCCTTTGTTTTGCTAAAGGATAAGTAGTACAATGGAAAGAGGAAGAACATGTAATGGAAGAATCTAGTTTATGCAAAACAGAGATTCGGGAATCAGATACATGTCCTAATCTACAATGCCAAAGATCAAAAAAGAAGCGGAAATTGAATCAACAATTGGATTTTGTACAGATACTTCTGTAGGATTTTCCTACAACACTTAGAGGCCATTTTTCTCTCTACCAGCCCAATCCTCCTCCAGGTGGTAAGGTCCTGAATCAGTGAGAGAATCTATTGGCATTGCTCATGAGTAAAAGGCAGTGTAGCAGAATTCAAAACAGGAGGAATTGGCTCACGAAAAGAGTCTGCATAATTCAATCCAATAGAATCAGATCCAGTGATATTAGCAGCAAGACTTGAAGGTTTGGCTTTAGCACGATAGCCAAGAGGATAACAAATCAACGTGTAGCACTTGTCAACTATGTGGCCAAGATTACCATAGTGACAACATTACGGTCATTCCTTTGTACGAGGACCAAACTGCTGAGAAGTACCAGCAGATGCCTACTAAGGCAATTGAATCAACAGAAGGATTAGAAGTGATTCCTCTTTCACGTTCCTCTTGAAGAATCAAGGAGAAAACCATATTGATAGGAGGTAATGGAACTGATAGCAGAATCTGTGCATGAACTTGAGCAAATGGATCTTTTAATCGCATCAAAAAGTCCATCACGTATTCAAACTGTTGTGCTTCAGCAAAAAGTCGTAGTGCACCATACCGACATCCACAGGAACAGCTAGGAAGTGGTTTGTAATTGTGTAACTCATCACAAAGGCCTTTAAGGATAGTGAAATATGCATTTACAGAGTCGGAACCTTGAGTAAGGGATGCAACTTCTTCTGCAATTGAAATATACGTGGTCCATTTGCTTGAGAAAATCGATCACGAAGATTCGGTCCATACATCTTTAGCATCAGTGATGTAGAGCACACTTGCAGCAATTTGTTTGGAGACAGCATTAATGATCCAAGAAAAAATAGTGTTGCAGCGACACCATGCACCAAACAAAGGATCAGTAGGCAGTGGACGAGAAATCGATCCATCGAGAAATGCAAGTTTATTTTTAGCCTCAAGCGCGATCAACATAGATTGGCTCCAGGTATGATAATTTTCACCAGAAACTAAAACTAACTGTGAAACTAGATTAGATCTTGGACTTTCACCGTAATGAAGAAAATATGGATTAGAAGGATGATCATCCTTTGAGACAACAGTATGATTACTAGCAGGATTCAGTTTCGGGAGTCGACATTGCAACAAGGTGTTGTAATGGAAAAGAGGAATATGTGTTTGGTTGGTGAGAGAGAGGAAAAAAAATGTTAAGAACGCTCTGATGCCATGTCAAATGTGGAGAAAATGTGCAATTTTTATTAAGTTTAACAAAGCACTCTTACAACTTATATAGACTGTAGCTCGAGTAAACTGTTAAAACATAAAACTAAAACTAAAATCTATTCTACTTTTACGACTGTCCAAATAACACGTGTATTAACTAACTCAAGTCTTCTTCTTCACATTCTGTTATTTGCGCTTATTGCAGCAGCTTGCTTCAGTTCAGAACTCTGTTCTTCACATTGCACGTACGTCCTGCCTCATCAATTCGAAATGCATTAAATAGGCCCCTAACGCCTATATAAATGGAACCCTCGCACCGAAGTCTCGAAACAAGTGAAGCTTTTGGCCTCTTTTTTAATAATACTCCTCTTCCTTTCATCATATGACTGGACCTGTTCGAAGTTTTACACATCCTCCAGCTCCGACTGGTACACAATTTCCTACTCCTAGTGGTGCAATCATCAGCCCTCAATACTGTTCTCCCGACCCCGTCGATCTTAGGACTGTCAAAAAGATGCTGACCATCTCCAATGGCAACTTTGTTGTCACAGACATCAACAACGACGACATAATTTTCAAAGTCAGGGGAACCTTGCTAACCCTTCGAGATCATCATCCAGATTGATGCTGCTGAAAATCCCGTTGTCACTTTTAAAGAGAAGGT
This sequence comes from Morella rubra, assembly GCA_003952965.2. Classification (NCBI taxonomy): domain Eukaryota; kingdom Viridiplantae; phylum Streptophyta; class Magnoliopsida; order Fagales; family Myricaceae; genus Morella; species Morella rubra. The sequence continues at coordinate 38,227,706 of CM025850.1, forward strand.
TTGGTTGATAATTTCACTAGAAACGTTGCATCATGTACTCCTATTGTAAGTGTAAAATTTACTTGGCTTTAACTTCGTTTCTATTGAGTTTAATTCCTAAGATTTAAAGGTATCTTGAAGTTCTAAAGTATAACTGCAAGACCAGTGCAAGTACATGTTTAGACATATTCTCTGGGATTCAAGTTTGATTAGAGTATGCACGTAATCAATTAAGGTGAGATAGAGGCAATACTTTTTTTCCTAAAAGTTCAAATTCATTCGAAATCAGATGGAAGTTCGATAGAATCGTTTTTAACAGCTGTAATAGAATTTAGAAAAGATTCTAACTAATTACTAGACGTCAAGAAGGCCAAGATGGTCTAGAATCTTCCTCCTAATACGTCCATGCATTACCCGTAGTATAAATTCTAAAATTTTATTATTGTTTAGAACTTGGAAAAATACAGATATTGTGCCTTCCCTGAAAAAACCCTCTCAAGAGCCTCTGTTATTTTTCTAAGTTGTATTGTGCAAACTAAGCCTGAAACCTTGAGATATTTGCCCTCTCTTTAGGTTTTTAGTTTCAGAATTGATCATCATACTTTTCCCTAAAAGAAATTCAAGATCTTCAGAGTTGCTAGAAATCTTGGAGGTCACGAAGTGCCCTGTTCTTATGGAGGACAGCGTGCTATGAACAGTGAGGTAAAGTGTTTAAGCTTTTTGAATGAATGAGAGGTTCTCACTCTCTGCTGGTTGCAAATCCGATGTGATATTATGGTAAGAAATTGAGTATGTTAAATTAGAAATTTGAGAATTCTTGAGTCTATAAATCACTGTGTATTTCAAGTTAAAAAGCTAGTGATATCTTTTCCCTGGCCTACGGGCCCATAGAATTTTTTTTCTCTTGGAATTTGTTTCCAAAGAATTTTCTCTTCGTAACCAAATATTGGTGTCATTGTGTGGTAATTGTTAAGTTTATTGTGTTCTTAATTAATTGTTGATAATCTTTGAATAGTGGCTGATAAATGATAGTGTTCTTGGCTATCTTGAATTTGTGACAATTAGATTCTGATATTTATAATTTATATTCTGCATTGATAAATATTGATATAGATTTATAGTTGTTAAAATTGTTGATTTGCACTTGTGAACATTGTGCAGAAAGTTTTTAAGTACAGAAAGTTTAAGAAAAAATTGTTGAATCTATTCACCCCCTCTAGGTTCAGGTACTATAGATTTCTTTAATCGTCTTATTCAGATTCTTTACAAAATCACCAACATCCACGATTAGCTAGCAGCAAGAACTGCAGATGGCCTGAACTGTTTATACAGGAGGGGAAACAATTTGTTTGTTTGGTGTAATGCAGTACATAAAGTTTTGCTTGATCTACAATTTTTTGGACCCCTTCTGCTTTTTAAGTTTTCTCTTTGTGGGTGGGAAGGTGATAATCCGAGATTTAGTTGATTGTTTTACGCTAACAAATTACTGGATGGGGATTTTTCCTGCTTCCTTGTGAATGCAACTAATCCCACGTTTCATATTTGATTTATCGAGTTACATAACCGACTTTATTCGAAAAGCTCCTCAAGTAACTCGTTTCCATCCTACTTTAGCTCATCCTCCTCTGTTTTCCTAAAGTTAAAGTTGTGTTCAAGATTCGTACTTAGTTAAGAAGGAAATAAAGCATGGAATTTTAAATGTTTTCACGCTGTAAATTCCTTGAGTAAACATTCATCTAATAATTAATATCACATAAATGGAAGATTAGTTGGTCTTGGCCGCATGGCCTTAGTCAAATAGCCTTGATTCAAGACTTAAGCATCTTGGCAGCTAGCTTTTGTTTGACTTAAAAACATGTTAAAGAGACGTGATCCTCTTCTCTTGGGATCAAATAGAGTTTACACGTAAATTGTACGAGAAACATGTTGTGACACCCGAATCCCATTTAGCATGGGAGAAGAGAAAGAATGAGAAATAAGTTATATAAAGGCTAAATCTCACATTGAGATCTAATTAGGTTAAACTTACTGAGTAACATTATTTTCGGATCAATTTTCCGGCTCAGCGCTGTAACAATTAATTTAATAGGAGCTGTGTTGAATATGGATGAAGTAATTCCAGAAAATCTTTGGATCTCATTCCAGAAGAAGCATATTCTCAATTTTCTCGCCTATAAAATAAAAGTCCAAGTTTTAGGTCACCGAAGGATCAAAATCAAGTGCATGCGCGTTCAATACGATGCAAATCTTGACCCGCTGTGGATTCCTTTGCTTTTTTCTCTTCAACTGCAAATAAAAGGTTAATAAATAAAAAAAACGTCAGTACACGTTCACGTAACATCATTACATGGTCCACACGTTATGAGATATCTCATATGGACACATAACAAACTCCTGCG